>BSBK01002618.1:0-94962 GCA_027943335.1 Chamaecyparis obtusa | reverse complement strand
ATTATAAAATACATAAATAAATAATAATAATATAATACATAGTAATATAAAAATTTATATTATAATAATAATGCTATGCTATTATTATTTAATATTAATATTAAAAAATAATTTGTAATATATATTTTGAAGTTGAAAAAAATACACAACACAATTAATATTGTGTGTGTGAATTTTGTACCTAGTTGTAGACACAACACCTCAGTAAAACATTAGAGGTTAGCAAAAATTAAAATCGTGCAAGTAATTGAAAACTAAACTAACCAAATGATTTACTGCCTTCTAGTAGATGCGAGTAAGGTATTCTTAGATTAGACCAAGACTAGTGACATTGACGACACCTAAATGAAGGATTTGAATGTAGAGTATGGATTTGGAATGAATGCAAATTAATCTATATTTTTGTATTTTCTATGCAATTATGATGAAAAACCATATATGAATCTATTCTAGATGAAACTGATATGCTATGCAATTAATCTAAGAAATTGATATGCTAAATGATATGAATGCTCAAAACAATACAAATCTCACAACAACTTTGATTCGCAAAGATGGAGTCTTCGATCACCAATTTAGCAGCGTGAGGATGCAATTTCGTGGATTCTTTCTGAAGACCTGAAGCCTTGATTTTATAGAAATCCAAGGCTTTGGAGGTGCATGAGAAAATCCATAAATCAATCTTGATAAACTCAGGTTGATTTTTGAGTCAAAAAGAAATCAAAGATTATTAACTCACAAAATCATGCAAAATCATGTAGGAACAACTTTTTAACTCAAATCAAAAGTTTAGATTAGCTTTGAACTCAAAATAGATGTTGAGTTTCCAAAAGTTAACAACTTGCATTGATTTTCTGATTTAAAGTTTAACTGCTCTTTGAATGTGCACAATTAATTATGAATTAATTAAATAAATAAAGTGATTTATCCTCAAGTTAACTGATTTTTTACTTCAAATAACTGATTTATGGGTTAATCAATTATTAAATCAAACTTTTATTCAAAAAACTATATCATTAAATTTGACAACTGACATTAATTAATGAAATAAGAATTTAATCAATTGGTCATGAGATATTTTGATTTATTGTCAAAATTAAATAATACAACTTAGGAATAAATATAATTAAATTCAATTAAATAATTAAGTGGCAAAATTAAATCTAATTAATTAAATATTTAAAATATTCAATTAATCAAACTTTAGGATAAATAGAATTTATCGCCAAATATCATTAAATTAAAGATAATTATGATAATTAGGAATATTGCTAGGAATGTTTCCCAATGCAGAATTAAGATAATCAAATAGGATTCGATAATGTTTAGATGTGCCTTAGATTAGGACTTATGTATCGATTTCATTCGATTTGAAAATGTAGAATGCCACTTAACCTATAGCCCATTTTGGGGTATTACATTTTTCCCCTCTTTGAATTACTGTGCAGAGCGCAATGGTTCAAAGATAGTCTGTGCATGATACTAAAATTGATTTGAAAGATGAACCGATTCTGAGATAGAAATCGATTGAAAGATTTGATGATACTAAGTCCTGAATGACCAAAGATAATGTTAACTATAACAACAATGAAACCGATGATTACGAAAAAGTGTCAAAACACCTGATCCTGAGCCTTATGATTGCGAAGAAGTGAGTGACTGATTCCAGACCCGATTGTCAATAAGAATCACATTGGTATCACATATGAACCCTTTAATTACAAAGAACCAAGGAAATAACAGTAATGAACTGATGGTTACGAAAAGCTGATACAGTTTACAAGATAGATTAGGATACCAGATTGATATGGATCTTGATGAATCTGATATGCCCCAAGTGATGATATATTTTCCCCAAGTGACGAGGACTTTTGATGAGTCAGCAAGTAGACATGGTTGTTGTCTTGATTACTAAGGAAAGATTGATTACAGATTTAGATTTACAAACTTGAATGATGTGTAATACCATGCCCCCTTTGGGATTAAAATTAAAATCTAACAAGAAAAGTGAGCGGTATAGTTTAGAAGCATGTTAATTGATTTGAGAAGTGGTTATACACGTTTGAGAATGCGTTCTACATTTCTTAGAGGTCCAGAAGACCAAGTTTGACTAGGTTTGACCATGAGTTGACCATGGGTAACCAAGTTGAAATTTTGATAGTTTGATGTAAGATAATCAGTTAAGTTGAATGCTAGATTTCTTTGATGATTGAAGGTCGATTATGTAAGCAGTAGACCGTCCTGGGTCCAAAAATTTTAAATTTGTGATTTTGACATAGTAAACGATCTCAGATTTCGATTTTGATCCCGAAAATGGATTCAAAATGTTGAAATTAGCCAAGGTTGCAATTTTCATGAAAAACATAGCACTTTTGAAAATTAGGTCAAAAGCTATATAAAGGCCGGAAGGGTCATTTTCATTTCATTATTCACCTTTGACTTTTAAAACCTTGTGGAGCCCTTTGAGCAAGAAAATGGCGGAGATAAGGTACCTGTAAATTTGCACCAATTTGAGCGTAGCCGGAGACACTAGAGACCTTGTCAGTACGGACATCCGGTAGTGGACCTCTGTGCCTCTCAAAAAATTCAATTTTTCCATGTTTATAGCATTTTTAGCATCTTTTCGTACATTTTTCAATTTTGAATTTTTGCATGTATGGAAACTCATATGACTCCCATCCAGGACTTGTACGACTTTTCAACTTTAGTTAGATTGTTGTTTCAAGACCCCCCAAGAGTTGTACGATGTTTCGTTGGGTCCCTCCTTTGTCATACGGGAAGCCGTATAAAGTCGTATCACTATGCTTTGTCGTACGATACCCTGTAGAAACTCGTATGAGTTTCCATGCCAGTCTAAAGTATCATTTGGAAAACAACGAGCTCAAAACCCTATCTTAGGTCAAATTTTTTGATTTTCCAATTTCTTAGGCTGATAGCTGAGCATTTAATGTACCTCTTGTAATAGTGAACTGTCAAATTCTTGCACTATTAGCCTGTCTTTTAACCAAATTACTGATAGGATTCCCTATGTCTATGGCATGTAGGTCTAATTTCCAAATGTTCATGTCTGCATCTCCATCTGAAAATGCAGAGATTATATGTATCACTTCCTAACCCCATGAGGGTACACCTTGTTGCTTGTGGATTTAAGTTTATGATTCGTTTACCCAAGATTAGGGTAAACCATGGTCTTTTGAATGCATTGATAGAGAGATTCCATTTAAGAGATGTAGACATTTCATTTACCGACTAGAGAGCTCACTGTGACTCCAGAGGATGTTTATAGGATTCTACATATTTTGTTCCATAGTACTCAATGTACTGAGTATGTGAGTTCTGGGCACATAGGTCTACATGCCTTTAGACATCTTTTTGGAGATGAGACACAGTTGATGGGATCTATTTCCTGGGAGACTTTGGTATAGCGATATGGACAGTCTCACAGATTAGAGTGCATCATTGCCAGGATGATCAGTGGTATCATTATGTTTGACTGTTAACAGAATAGTCTTTTGATGGGCTGGGCCTCGATGGTGGCACGACTGATGGTGAATCCTTCTGAGCTAGCCTGGGGTCAGTTTCTCTTAGCACACATGTTTTTGGAGATGCATGAGATTGTGTATCAGGATAGCAGATCTTTCTCTTCTAGGGCGTTGGTGTTATAGATATGGGCCTGGGAGCATATCCCAATTTTGAGACCTATTTGTCAGTCACAGTGGTAGCCACAAGAGCCGGTTATATATGTCTATCCTAGGTTACATCACATAGGTTTGCATGGGCCATACTAAGTACTAGAGGTGATGCCTCGATGACATGACATTTGTACGATGGAGACCTTACTTAGAGATTGAGGCCTGGCCCACAACATGAGAGCAGTTTAGTTATTTTTGTCAGAGTCGTGTGTTGATCGGTCGATCACCTTCTACATTAGAGAAATTTCTCATTACTAGAGTTTGGCATCAGTATGGATGAGTGCAGGATGCACCATAGGATTACACCACTTATGCTCGCATATTTCATGAGATCAAACTTGGATGGACAGGTAGGCTTACATATTCTTTATGTTCACATGAGTACAGTGGTATTATTGGTAGATACTAGGATTACCTTCCATAGGTTGTAGATGCTAGAGTGACAGATGGCTTCATATCATGGCTTACAGACCATCTAATCCATAGATTCTCTAATCCTATAGAGCCAATACCTTCCATGGAGGAGGCTATGGATGTTACTGGTGCTCTGGTGAGATAGGGTCTAAGACCACAGGCTCAGATTGTACACCCTACACCTCTGAGACCTAGAGCGATGGCTCCTCCATAGAGACCATCTAGACATATGAGGCCCCTTCATCCCACTAATTCTATAATAGATAGGCCTACAGGTGGACAGAGATGGACTAGGGGAGAGGGTGGCACTTTGGGTAGTGTTGGTACCACTGAGAGGTACTTGGAGTAGAGCAGTGTGTAGGCGGTGGTGATACAAATCCATTATAGGGTGATACCACTTTTGATTTAGGGGCTGAGATCAGATGCCATAAGGTGCAGAGAGTAGAGACTATAGAGCAGGTAGCACTAGATACTAATATTCCAGTAGCCGATAGGGATCCTACTGTACCTATTTCCTCATAGGAGGTCATCAGATGAGTTAGATTATAGGTCAGGGACTTGAAGGTACGCAGTGCTCGATGGGAGGAGAGATTTCTAGAGGTAGATAGATAGCATGCTGAGCTTCATGAGGAGGTGTGGAGATTATAGGTAGAGGTTACTCGTCAGACCTCACGAGCTGCTTATTATGTGTCTGCCTACTATGTCGTTGTTCCTACTGGCATAGAGAGTTCCTTCCTACTCTCAATATATGTTGGCATCAGAGGGAGCCAGGGCACCCAGAGCTGAGGTAGTACCTGATGCACCGCCTCCACCTCCACCAAATGCAAAGGATCAGGCTGACAGAAAATTTTTGTTGACATGTTCTGATATACTTTTTGCCCATTTTGATCATTGATATATTGTTCTGATTTTGATAGCTCAGCTAAGCTCATTCTTTTGTATACTATTCTAGTAGTGCACCCCTGACTATTTTTGAGTTATATAATATATGAGATCGATATTTTGGTTATGACTTCATTTGTACTTGTCATGTTTTGATTTATGATGATATCATGTGATGCTTATGCTATGAGTAGTGTAGAATGTATGTATGGATTTATTTATGCAATGATTTCTTTCATATGTATGAATGTTATGCACATGTAATTGATTATGTAAAGATGTATGTATGATTTTTATGATGCACATGTATGAAATGTAAAGGTAACAAATGGAATCATAATGATATGAAATACAATGATACACATGATATGTTTTGCAGGTATTGATGAAGACAAGTACTCAGTCTTATGTCAAAAAGGATGTTTAACCCAAGATAGTAACTGCTTGCGGTTCTGTGAAGAGACCTTCATGTTAGATTTCAGCTCTTGTTAGATTTGAAGAGGTGATTGAAGAATCATTTAAGCATTGAAGTTTCTCTAGACATTGTGAGATCACGCAAACATGCAAAATGCAAAGAAATATGCAAAATGAAATGCAACCTACGACCTAGGACCTAGTCACTGATCATGTGTCAGTCATTCTCATCATTGAATTTTTACGTAACCGGATAAATCAATACAATGCCCACTAGTTATGAAATGATAGACATATGAATATCGATTTGTATGCTCAAGAATCAATTATAACACCCACTGGTTAGACAACCATGGACATATGAATATTGATTTTGTTTTCAGAATGTTGGATTAGATATAAGCACCAAGGTACAGACACCAAGATGACCTGAATATCATGTCCATTTTGATATTGAAATTTGTATAAGCATCAAAACATAAACATCATGATGACTAGAATATGCCTTGCATTAAAAACACATCAAACAGTTAAGAGAACATTCTAAATCCAGTGTGAATTTCCCGTTGTGACCCTTTATCATTCACCTCCTTAGGCAAGATCGTGTTTCATAGTAGGAGAAAGAACTCACTTCAAAAAGATAATAGTTAGATCAAACTTCCTTGAATTTTTTGGGTATCAATGTTTGAGGTACACATGGCCATCCAATTCAAGATAGAGTTTCTTACAATCAAACACCATATCAATCCAAAATTTCCAAAGTTATTAGATTTTCAAATACAAGCAGAAAACAAAGAAAAGATTATACCCCCAGTCATCACTTTCTAAATCCTATAAAGGACATCATCGAAGAGCTTGAAGGGACACAATATGCAAAAATATCAATGTGAACTAGTAAGCATACAAGGAGATAAAAGCATGTAAAAAGCATATATTATTTTCAGATTGTGTTTGATGTTTGATTGTGTTGATGTACATGCAAAATCCTTTCTGGAGAGGAGACTGACTGACTGACTCAGATGAAGCTTCAAAGACTCTGACTGGACATGACACATCTAAAGATACACTGGAGGCCATAGGATATGACATTGATTGCCCCCAAGTGTTGAACATTGATAGGATACATACACTTGAGCTAATTGATGTACAGACTGACTTATTGAAAATAGTAAATGTAGAAACAAACAGGGAGATATGTACAAACTAAAGCAAGACTGAAAACTGGGAAAGACCAAGATTGCACTAATAGATGGAGTGTTTTGAACAAGTGGCACCCCATTTGTTGGATTTTCACCAACTTGGCCGAGATTCTATTTTTGCTACCAAGGTACCTGTTTCCAAGTTTTCACCAAGGCACTTTTTCTTTTTCTCATTATTTTTTTTTGCTTTTTTCATTTTTTTAATTTTGGTATTTTTTACATTTTTTTTCGATATTTTTGATATTTTTTACTTTTTTGTGAATCATCAAGGCACCTACTTGCTAGGTTTTCACCAAGATGTTCATTTGTTTAGGACTTTTTCCAATTTTTGTAATTTTTTTTTTTAGGACATTTTACCATAGACTGAATGCCTTAGGTGTAGAATTTCTTCAGATGGAGAACATTAATTGGTTATTGGAGCTGTTCTCCTTTAGTTGTTAAGACTTGATAGGCACCAGAGCCAAAAGTAGCAGTGATTAAAAAGGGACCCAGCCAGTTGGGTTCAAACTTCCCCTTGCGCTCTCTATGTGATTGATTTTTAGGATTCTCTCTCAAGACTAGATCGCCAACCTAAAATTCTCTGTGTCTAACTTTCTTGTTATAGCCTCTAGACATTCTCTTTTGATATACTCTAAGATGATCATATGCTGCTTGTCTGTGCTCATCTAGTAGTTCAAGTTATTGCAACCTAGACACTCTGTAGTCATCATCAGTTACTAGACCATGCATTCTGATTCTTAGTGATCGGATTTCAACCTCAATAGGTAGTAGCACTTTAGAGCCATAAACTAAAGTGAAAGGTGTAGCCCCAGTGGGTGTTCTGATACTTGTTCTGTAGGCCCAAAGAGTTGGATTGATCATGAGATTCCAGTCTCTTCCTATTTTATTAACTGTTCAGTGTAAGATCTTCAATAAATTCTTGTTATAATCCTTTGCTTGTCCATTCCCTTGAGGATAATAGATAGAAGACCAAAGTTGTGTAATCTTGAATTTGTCACATAGATCATCTAAGTCTTTATTCTTGAATTGTCCACCATTATCTATGACTATGGAATGAAGGATCCCATATCTACATATGATATAGTTCAAGATGAACATAGATATTTATTTCCCAGTTGCTTGTGTTAAGGGAACTGCTTCTACCCATTTTGTAAAATAGTTTGTAGTTGTTATGATATGGGTATGCCCATTAGAAGAATGAGGATGTATGGATCCTATAAGATCAAATTCCCATTGGTGAAAAGGCCATTGTGTAGTAAAGGGAATTAGATCTTTCCCTAGAGCATGAATTAAATTACCATGTACTTGGCACTTTTGACAATTTTTAGCAAACTTGATTACATCTTTCTCCATTTCAGGCCAATAGTACCCAACCCTAATAAGCTTTCGAGCTAGTGTTAAACCGTTCGAGTGTGATCCACATATACCCTCATGGACTTCCTCGAGTGCACATTGAGACTCTTATCATTCTAAATATCTAAGTAGTGTACCATCTAGATGTCATTTCTATAGATCATTACCAATGATGACATATCAGGAGGTATTATGGATTAGGTATTTTTTCTCATGGCGATTGAAGGTATCGGGAATGATTTGGTCTTGGAGATAGGAGAAAAGGTTTTTGTATCAAGATGAATCATGACCTACAACAGTGTAGATCATACAGGTATTAGGGGAGTCATATGCAGGATAAGATAGTGCTTCCACTAGGAACTTGTAGTGTAGCTCATGTTCAGGGTGTTTTAATAGAGTAGATAGTGTTGCCATTGCATCGACAGCCTTATTCTCTATTCTAGGTATTTTCTCAAATATGATAGATATGAAATATTTCTTTAGATCATCTACCATTCTCTTGTATGGAATGAGATTTTCATCTTTAGTTTGGTACACATCATTGAGCTGATGGATAACAAGTTGGGAGTCTCCATGAATGTGTATCTCTATCACTCTCCACTCAATTTCTATTTTCATGTCATTAAGAAGGGCTTCATATTCAATAATGTTATTTGTAAAAGGAAACTTGAGTCTAAATGCTTTAGGGATTGAGTATCCTTGAAGAGTAATAAACAATATGCCTACTCCAGATCCATTCTGTGTATAGGAGCCATCAAAGAACAACCGCCATTCTCTAGAAGAAAGATTCATGATAGAGGAATCTGGGAATTCCATGTGCATTGGTGTATCATCAATTATAGGTGCATCTACTAATTTATCAGAAATAACTTGGCCTTTAATAGCTTTTCTTTCAACATATTCAATGTCAAATTCACGTAAGAGCATAACCCATTTGTCTAATCTACCCGTGAGAGCAGCTTTGCTTAGTAGGTACTTGAGTGGATCAATCTTAGCTACCAAATGTGTGGTATGGGCTAACATATAATGTCTCAATTTCTATGATGCAAAGATCACAGCTAGACAGGGATAACTTTAAGGAACCCCCCCTCCCGAAAAGTATAAAATTGTGGTGAATCACATGTGCTTTGGGGGGAAAATTTATAATAGTGATGGTGAATTATCTGTCAAAATATGGATATTTGGTGGTGAATTTTTTAATAGTGTATACAATTTTTATAAAAAAATGGCGACTATAATTTTTTTTATAATAAAATTATTAATATTGATGGCGAATTATGTGTCAAAATATGTATATTGGTTGGCAAATATTTTAATAATAGATACCTTTTTTATAAAAAAATGGTAAAACTATTTTCCAAATATTTGAATTAATATATTTTTCATGGCGAATGGTTTTTAAATATTTATAGTTGGTATGGTGATTGAATAATTCCAAAGAGATTTTTCAGTAAAGGAGTTAACGCACCCAATTCCCTCTGAAAGAAACCTTCCACCATTCATCTTTCTTAATCTAATTGTTGTGATTTGATGTTGAAGTTGCATCGAGTCCCACTCCAAATCCAATCACTATGACACATGACACACCGTACACGTCCATTGGATTTAAAACAAATCAATGGCCAAAGGTGAATTTTGGGCCTATTTTAGGTCTTCATAATATTTATGGAAAAATCTCAGTGGAATCATGACACGTGTGTCACAGGAGGAATCAGGACATGTGGTATGACACACCTGTCATGATTCTACCGAGATTTTTTTGTAAATATTATGAAGACCTATAATACGCTTGAAATTCACCTTTGGTCATTGATTTGTTTTAAATCCAATGGACATGTGACACAGTGAGTTTGAGGAAAGATTTAAGGAGATCCCGAGTGATTTTATCATGATCTAAGTAAGTTTCTTAGACATTGAGTTATTTAACAGTAATATTTGACTCTAGATATATATGGTGGAATAAGGGAAAACCCTTTAATTGATGTAGAATTGCTTATTGAAGATGTGAAAATATTAAGGTATTAAAAATTTTATGGTGTTATATATGATGTTACTAAGGTTTAGTGTAATATTTGTGAGACTTACTAAGGTTTATGATGTTACTAAGATTTAGTAGAGACAAGTATTTTATTGATAAGACAGTGTTAATGAGTCTATAATATTAGATAGAAATATTAATTAATGGCGTTGAGTAGATGAGTCATGACATTAGTTAAAATAATGTGAATTAATGGTTTCTTTGATGGCGCCTTTCAATTTTCACTGACAGATAGGTGTGACATCATATAAATAATAACCATTCAATACCCCAATTGATAAATGCCTTAAAGTTAATGCTTGAATGAAAATGTCATATCATATAAGGACAATATTTTCTGACCATTCGATGATCTTAAATCAATGGTAAAACTTCATTTCCTACTGCCGTTTCGCATGTAACATACTTTGCTTCTTGTTTCTACTGAGTGGGTACAAGTTTTATGGTTTTTTTATAATAAAGAATTGTTATGTCCACCTACGTGGTGCGAGCCTTTCAGCCTTCATTATTCCCAGGATAGAAAATGTCTTATCATAATCGTTGTTTCCAATTTCATCCTGGGTTCCATTAAATATGAAAGATTTGGAGATTTTTGGACAGTTACCATTTATTTTTTGATTTAATTAGATATTTAGGGGAATGATTTCCGATTAGAAGTTATAAATAGATCGATCTATGCTTGTTAATTTATGATTGTGAAAGCATATTTGTGAGAATAGTCTACGAATGGAAACTCCAATTCATTTGAGATGCACTGCCTTGGAGGACCAGAAGGCCTTTTTGGGCCTGGTCACAAACCCAATCTTGGAGTCTATTACTATGGAGTTCGGAGCCTTCACCAAGGAGGCTATAAAAATGGTGCTCAGATGTGAATTTCTAGAGAGCGAGAATAGGTATAGAGTGACCGCTGACATTTTGTCTCAGTTCTTGGCTTCTCTATTGGACCTGGGGGAAACGGTGGATATGATTATGCTTCTGAGGAAAGTTTTCAAAGAAGAGTACCTCGGCGATGATGTGCATGTTGTCGTGTTTTCTAAAATTGGGGTTGGAATTCCTTGGGCAAATGATTTCCCTAAGATTCTACAACCATGAGTAGTTCCCAGGCAACCATTCCTACTCAACCTTGATGTTGAGCAGCTCAACTATCATTGGAAGTGGGCAAAGATTGGGAGGGATTTCCTCCAGAAGTGGTTCCTACTAGATGAACCTGAGGACTATCATGGCTAGATGAATTCTTTGAGATTCTCCTCTCTTCATACTTCCACACAGAAGGAAGGGAGCCTTAGCCAGATAGTCCCTGAGTCTATGACTCTCTAGTCCCTCTACTCTCTAGTCTCTACTCCCTAGTCCCTCAGCCTCTACTGTGTCTCCCTCTGGTGGTACTAGCTTGCCAGAGTTTTTCAAATGATATAAATTGTAAATTGTTGAAAAATATAATATGAAAATGTTTTAAGAAATTTGAAGTGCTAGTGCTTTTTTTTTTTTTTTTTATTATAAGAATCGTTAATAGATATGGTCTTATATAATATAAAAAAATTGTGTTGCGCTTTTGTTTCATGTAATTTTTTAATGTTTCTAAACTTTATCATGGATAAGCTATTCTAAGTGAATATAGTTAATGATTAATATTCATTTACATTAATATGTATTAAATTATTAATATTTAAAATTGTGACAATCGTTGGATTACAAGAGATGAACAGTTGGAGTTGTATTTCCGAAGTAGTATGGGTTTCAAAAATCTTTTCTAAAAACTCGCTCCGAAAATGTGACACATAACACATTGACATGTAATTCAATGAAAAGACTACATGGTACATTTTAGAAAGATTATGTTACACATTGTATGTTTTAGAAAGTTAATTATATACCATTACAATTTACATTTAATGAAAGCTTTTTAACATTACTCTTAGTTGTAGAGCTAAAAAGAACTGTTGAACCATTGCCGAAGATTTTGAGAGTCGAGATTGTAACTTGTGAGAGCCTTAGGGCTTAGAGTTATCTGTTCTAACTTCAATCTATCCACCAGATTTCAAAGTTTAATTTTGGGTAAGATATCTAGCCTAATGCATCCGATTTTGTAATGTCAAAAATTTACTTTAACCTGCTTTTGAAATTACAATTTACAATTGGGGTTTTCTTAAATTGGGGGATTTTGTAATGTCAAAAATTTACTTTAACCTAATTTTGAAATTACAATTTACAATTGGGGTTTTCTTAAATTGGGGGGGGTTTCTTAAATTGGGGTTTTCTGTGATTTTGTTAATAAATATCTGTAAATCTGTGTTGTTTCATTCTTCAAAAGAACAATGGTGAAAGCAAAAAATCAAGGCCAAGGGCAAGAAGATGGGAAAACTTTAATATATTGCAGAAAACTAGTAGAAATCTCTGGTTTCATTGATGAGTATCACGATGTTTATGATCTTGTTATCGATGGTGAAAGGAGACTTATAGCAATTAAATATGCATTGTACAGTAAGGCAACTGGGCCAAAGAGGCCTGATTTTATAAAATTTAACCCAGCAGTAGGTGCAAAAACCAATAAAGTTGCTTCGTGGGATGTTGGTTTGGGTTACATGTTGTTACCCAAAGTTTTCCCTTGCCCAAAAATTGTCTTGATTTGTGCAGAAAATTATGATGAAGAAAGAAAAGAAATTGTGAATAAAAATAATCAGGAAGAAATTTTATCAATAAACGAGAAAGAATTTCTTAGTTTTCTAGACCTAGGGTTTAACCCACAAAACTGTAATGTCCATATTGACCTGGGATTGCTGGCAGAGCAATATGAGGCAGTCCCGCCAGATGAAAAAGATTCATTTATAAAGGGTCTAATAGTTGTAGAGGCAAAGGCTTCATTAGGTGAGAACCATAAGCCTCCTTATGATTTTAACATTTTTGTGCCATGGGTTCAGGATACTATATCCTCGCTAGCATTTTTCCTGGGACTGGAAATCAATAGGGAAGTGGGTGCCAACATTCTTCAATTCATTTGGGTTATCCATTTTGTCAATGAACCAGTAAGATATAATTTTGTTGGACACGGGGTTCAATCAATGCAAGAACAATTAGCATTGATTAAAAGGGGAAATTCTAAGACATTTAGGTTCACAACCTACTTGTGCTATCTTCTGCTAGCCAAGAATGCTGCAATATTAATGAGCAATGGCAACAAGCTAGAAATTCAAAGGGGGACACCGACAGGTACTCCATTTCCAATATATAACTGAACACATCAGATAAGAATGTATGATAAGAGAAGTAATTACAATAATTTTGTAGACTTCTTTTTGGCACCATTGTACAATAAAATAACAAGCACTCCAATGCCCAGGTTGTCTGATTCATGTAGGGATTGCATCCAACTTGGAAGCACAATTCAATTGGTTGACTAGTACTTAATGGAAGAATAAACTGTAATAAGGTTTTATGGGTTAGAATTGCAACTCCACAAACTTCCAATGCATGTGACAGACAGGGTGTTTGTAGTAGAATATGTAGTACAACTAGAGAGCATAGATAGACTCTTCATTGGCCAATCAAAGAAGAGCATATTCCCTTCCTTACCTTTCTCAATTGGAGGGTTAACATTTGAGAGAAAGGCATTCAAAGTGGCAATATTTTTTATAGATATTTTTCAATTTGATTTAGAGTGGTACTAGAAGTATGATCCTGATGAAGGGTGCTCCCCTTAATACCACAAACGCATAACAGAAATAGAGAAACAACAACAATATGCAAGAACAGAAAATTGGCCTCTTATTATCTCCACAAATGTGGAATTACAAACTTTCAGAATTACAATATGCAAAGCCCCATGGGCATTCCCTTACAATATTCTATAGGACAAAGCCTCGAATTATTGCCCAGATCTACTACCCAGAACTATTCTGAACTGCCTAAGACAATAATACAGCCTTCCTTATATAGGCAATTTTTCCACCACTTGGGAAGGTTCCAGAATTTTAGCCAATAAGGCCGACCAAACTTAGAATTATTTTATTTTACATTTTATTACATCATAGTCGGCTCAAGATAACCTTTGAAACCCAAATAGAAATTTTGAAGAAAATTATTGCCATTTCAGGTGACCCAACTTCTGAAGACCATAAGTCATCACCAGTTGACCCGATCGGCTATTATAACCCCATTTCGGAAACGCCACGAAGCGCTCTACAGGCCTGACCAGTGCAAGTGCCCATCACCCAAATTTTTGACCTCATCCGGGGCCTCTAAAGCCTTCAAAACTAAGTTCAAAGTTTTTGTACCCTGCTGCCAATACCGAAAATCTTCAATATCTTCCAATGTACACTTGACCTGGCAAATGAAACTTTATTGGCAGACTTATATGACCAAAATGAACCTCCAAGAAAGAAATCAGATCATTCTGAGCACATATGAAAATTACCAAAAATAGTAACTTTCCACAAATAGCAGCTCTGCACAAGATAGCCCTTATTGAATTCAAAAATAGAAATATTTTTGGGTGATGCAAGATTGCTCTTACACCCAGGATGCTCCTGCATCAGACACCCGGGGTAATTTGAGAAGTGACCCTGTCACGACTCAGGTGTGCAGAGGAAAACCAAGACAGCTAACCTCCTCCTTTGTCAGCCATGATGAATCTTCAAAAGGTCATCCTTTCCACTTGACCAGATATTCTTCATATGTCCTGTTCCTTGTGCTTCTGCCAACACGACTGTCCAGTATATCTTCGATCTCCTTAGTGTTTGAACTAGTTGCTGGAATACTCCACTGTGCTGCTGTGATCTCATCTTCAACACCTCCTTCATGATACTCTGTCAGATCTGAAATGTTAAACACTGGTGAAATATTTAGCTCAGTAGGCAATTCTACCTCATATGCATTTCCTGAATCATGTTTCTTCAGTATCCTACATGGTCCAAACTTCTTCATTTTCAGCTTGTTATATGTACCAACTGGAAACTGCTCCTTCCGCAAATGAACCATGACTTCATCACCAACCTGAAATTCCTTATACCTCCTTTTCTCATCTGCCTTATCCTTATACTATGCATTCATCTTGGTAATATGCTTCCTCACCTCCACATGTATGTTCTTCAAGTGTTCTACAAAATCCTCAGCTTCAGCACTACTTAGTTCTCCTTTATCTATCTTCCTTAATTCAGATGCATTTCTTGGACTACTTCCATATACAATCTAGAATGGTGATTTACCAGTGCTCTTATTGACAGAATTATTGTATGCAAATTTCGCCTGTGGTAAAATCAAGTCCCATCCTGTTGGCTTATCTCCAACCAAACATCTCAGCAAATTTCCCAAGCTCCTATTCACCACCTCTGTCTGTCCATCAGTCTGTGGATGATGTGATGAACTAAACTTCAAATCTGTCTTCAACTTCTTCCACAATGTACGCCAAAAATATCCAACAAACTTAGTATCCCGATCTGAAACTATGGTTTTTGGAAAACCATGAAGTCTCACTACTTCTCTGAAAAACAATTCTGCTACATGAACAGCATCATTAGTCTTCTTGCAGGGAATAAAATGTGCCATCTTTGAAAATCTGTCAACTACCACAAAAATTGAATCATGTCCCCGCTGAGTCCTCGGTAAACCAAGAACAAAGTCCATGCTGATATCCTCCCAAGGCTTCTCTGGTACAGATAATGGCTGATACAACCCTGTATTCTGCTTCACTCCTTTTGCCATCTGACATACTCTGCAACTCTGTACAAACTTCTTCACATCTTGCTGCAACTGTGGCCAATAATAATTCTCACTAACCAAAGAAAGGGTTTTATCATGACCAAAATGTCTAGCCAATCCTCCGCTATGCTTCTCCTTGATGAGATTCTCCCTCATAGAACTTCATGGAATGCACAACTGACTCCCTCTGAATAGCATATCATCTTGGATGATGAAATCCAACCATTTCATCCTGTCTAGAGTAACAAGTTCTGTACAAGCTTTCCAAGCTTTACCAAAATCAGGATCCTCTGGATATAAATTCTTGAGTTCCTTGAACCCAACCACTTCAATCTGCATTTCTGTCAGCAATAGTTGCCTTCTGCTAAGAGCATCTGCAACCCTATTAGACTTTTCACTCCTGTGTTTCAAAATAAATGTATAACTCTGCAAAAACTCAACCCACTTCAAATGCCTTTGATTCAATTTTCCTTGACTATTCAAATATTGCAAAGCTTGATGATCAGTATACAAAACAAACTCCTTAGGAAGTAGATAATGTCTCCACTTCTTTAATGCCTGAACTATAGCATAAAATTCTTGATCATAAATAGAATATTTCCTCTTGGCATCATTTAACTTCTCACTGAAATAAGCAACAGGTTTACCTTCTTGGCTCATAACAGCTCCTATTGCAGTACCACTAGCATCACAATCTACTTGAAACACCTTATTAAAATTTGGAAGTGCTAAAATAGGTTGTTCTGTAACTTTTTGTTTCAACAATTGAAAACTCTTTTCTGCCCCATTAGTCCACTTAAACTCTTTTCTATCCCTTCTCATTGTTTCAGTCAAGGGACCACAAATACTGCTAAAATTTCTGATAAACTTTCTGTAAAAGCTAGCTAGACCATGAAAAGATCTTACCTCGGTAGCACTCCTTGGAGTAAGCCATTCAAGGATAGCCTGTACCTTCTCTGGGTCCATTTTTAGACCTTCTGCTGAAACTACAAATCCCAAATACACTAACTCTTTCTTCACAAAACTGCACTTCTTCAAATTAATCAACAATTTCTCTTCTCTCAGCTTCTCAAATACCATACGAATATGCATCATATGCTCATCCAATGTCTTACTAAAGATCAAAATATCATCTAGGTAAACAATGACAAACTTACCCAAAAATTCTTTCAGAACCTCGTTCATGAGCCGCATGAAAGTGCTCGGTGCATTGGTTAGCCCAAAAGGCATGAATAACCACTCATACAGTCCTTCCTTTGTCTTGAAGGAAGTCTTCCATTCATCTCCCTCCCTGATCCGAATCTGATGATATCCACTTTTCAGATCTATCTTTGAAAAATACACAGCTCCACTCAAACAGTCCATAATATCATCCATTCGTGGCAATGGAAACCTGTACTTGATTGTGATCTTATTTATTACTCTGGAATCTGTACACATCCTCCACTCTGCATTCTTCTTTGGTGCTAATACCGTAGGTACAGCACAGGGACTCAGACTCTCTCGAATCAACCCCTTCTGCAATAACTTGTGTCATTCTATGTGCTGCCTTGTTTGGCAAACTGGCTCCTGAAATCAAATCCATCTGATGATTGATCTTCCTTACTGGTGGTAATCCATCAGGTACATTATCAGATACAATATCCTGAAACTCATTCAATAAATCTGCAACCTCTATAGGTACATCCTCTACTTCTTCTTTACCAACTTTTGGAATTAAAGAAAAACACACATGCTCATGCCTCATACCATCTAAGAATTTTCTTCCATCAACAAATGTTATTCTTGCATTACCACATACCTTTTCTTCAGTCTCCTTCAATGGTTTTAGCTTATGCCACACTCCATCCTTTGTCAGGGAATAGGTATTCGCACGACCATCATGTATAGCACATCTGTCAAGTTGCCATGGTCTACCCAACAACATATGACATGCATCCATAGATATGATATCACACAATACCTCATCTTGGTATCCGCCAATCTTGAACTTCACCAGGCATTGTTCATTGACCATGACCTTGTGGTCATCCTGTACCCAGGCAATCCGATATGGATGTGGGTGTTTCTGTCTCTTGAGCTTCAACTTTGTCACCATCTCTTCTGACACCAAATTGTCAGTGCTTCCACTATCAATAATCACATCACAACATTTACCTTCACACTTGCACCTGGTGCGAAACAGACTCCTCCTTTGCTCAGGTTCATTCTCACCACTCAACAGGACTCTTCTGTTAATCAGCATTTCTCCTCTTTCAGCATCTTCAGAATTTGATGATCTGGCATCTTCATCTACATGTGCAACTCTGGCTTGGCCTTCATTTCTCCTATCTATTCTGCCTTGGCGCTGAGGACATTCAAATGCCCTATGACCTTCTTCTCCACAGTGAAAACATGTTCCACGGAAGCCTCCTCTTCCAGATCCTTGTCCTCTTCCTCTTCCTCTCTGATCTCTATTATTCTGATCCTGGAAGCGATTGGAATTATTTCCTCGCTGATTCTGACTACTACTGGCCTCATCCTTCTTTTTTGGATCTTCATTTCGACCACCATATGATCGTCCACCAGATCGTCCACCGTGACCTCTTTCATTTTGTCTGCTCTCAAACTTCTTGTTCAGCTTTTCCTTTACTTTTAGGGCAAACTGGTATGCCTCTTCAATACTGTTCATTCAAACCAGATTCAGCTCCTCCTGAATGCTTGGCCTTAACCCATTAAGATATCAGGCAACTTTCTCCTTATCAGCTTCTGCATGGCCTGTTCTGATGAAAAGTCGATAGAACTCCTCCATATACTCCTGAACAGATCTTCCAGCTTGCTTCAAACTCTGCATTTTCTTCAGTAGGTCAAGCTCATAATCAACAGGAATGAACTGTCACTTCAATTTATCCACCAACCGATCCCATCTCGTGATTTTCTCCTTTCCCCTTCTATTTCGCTCCAACTGAATCTCTTGCCACCATATCTTCGCATGACCTTTCAGTCTGGCCTTCGAAAATTTGACCCTATCAGGATCCTCAACATCTTCATACTCAAAATATTCCTCACATTCATTGATCCAGTCGATCAATTCCTCTGGGTTAAGATTTCCAGAAAATGTAGGAACCTCAATCTTAGGTCTTTTCCCAATCTTGGAAATCGCCTGAAAAAGTCTTTCTTCCTCCTGGTTCACAATTTCAACTTCTCCTTCTTGATATTCTTTTTCGGCTTCATCCTCGCTTTCATCTCTGACATTAAGATTCATTCCTTTGCGAATCTCTTCTTGCAATGCTCGCACTTGTCTCTGCAGCTCTCTAACCTCAGGTGTCACAGCACCAGCTCTTCTGCCACGTTCTCTTCGTGGAGGCATTTTCGCGATGCGCGCTGAAACCCTAACCACGGTCCTGGTGCAAACTGCCTCACAGTCGACGATCTGTTTACACACTCAAGAAAACCTTCTCTGATACCACTTGATGAAGGGTGCTCCCCTTAATACCACAAATGCATAACAGAAATAGAGAAACAACAACAATATGCAAGAACAGAAAATTGGCCTCTTATTATCTCCACAAATGTGGAATTACAAACTTTCAGAATTACAATATGCAAAGCCCCATGGGCATTCCCTTACAATATTCTGTAGGAAAAAGCCTCGAATTATTGCCCAGATCTACTACCCAGAACTATTCTGAACTGCCTAAGACAATAATACAGCCTTCCTTATATAGGCAATTTTTCCACCGCCTGAGAAGGTTCCAGAATTTTAGCCAATAAGGCCGACCAAATTTAGAATTATTTTATTTTACATTTTATTACATCATAGTCGGCTCAAGATAACCTTTGAAACCCGAACAGAAATTTTGAAGAAAATTATTTTCTGCCATTTCAGGTGACCCAACTTCTGAAGACCATAAGTCATCACCAGTTGACCCGATCGGCTATTATAACCCCATTTCGGAAATGTCACGAAGCGCTCTACAGGCTTGACCTGTGCAAGTGTCCGTCACCCAAATTTTTGACCTCATCCGGGGCCTCTAAAGCCTTCAAAACCGAGTTCAAAGTTTCTGTACCCTGCTGCCAATACCAAAAATCTTTAATATCTTCCAATGTACACTTGACCTGGCAAATGAAACTTTACTGGCAGACTTATATGACCAAAATGAACCTCCAAGAAAGAAATCAGATCATTCTGAGCACATACGAAAATTACCAAAAATAGTAACTTTCCACAAATAGCAGCTCTGCACAAGATAGCCCTTATTGAATTCAAAAATAGAAATATTTTTGGGTGATGCAAGATTGCTCTTACACCCAGGATGCTCCTGCATCAGATCCACTCAATGTCATTCAAACAATGCTTGTTGCTAATAAGAACTCTACAAACTTATTTCAACATGAAAGTAAACCATTGCTAGAGAAGTTGAAAAACAAGGATAGGTGGGATGACGTTAGAAAAGAGTTGGAGAAAGTTTTTGGGGAGGAAAAAATTTCAGCTGAACAGTTGTCATCACAAATTATGACAACAATAAACTAGGGCATTACATAGCCTAGGATGTCCTACAATTTCTATGAAAAAGTTGCTCAGCCATCAAACAAAAAAATACCAAAGAGATTAGCAGAAGCTTGTAAGGACAGAAAATGGACTAGAATGAAAATGGATGATTTTTGGAGTATGAGAAAGGATCTTGGTGAACCAAAGACCAGTGAAGATTTGGATGAAATAGATGAGGATATATAGTTTAGCAAATTGTGGAATTTGGAGCATCCTAGCATGGCATACGAAACTGAGAGTGAGGATGAATATCTAGACATTGAGGATGATAATCCACCAATTGCATTTACTCTAGGGACTGGGAGTCAGAGTGGAACTAGAAAGGAATGACATAAAGCATATGGAAAAGGGGCAATCATTGTGGAAAAAATGGGTTATAAAGGTGGTGGTTTGGGTCCCACAGGAGAAGGTGTTTGGAATACAATTGAGATAGAAAAAAGTGCTTATGATCATAGTGCAGGCCTTGGACTTGGAGTTGGGTCTGCTAGTGTCACTGTTGCTAGTGGGACTGGCCAACTTATACAACAAGTTCCCTCTCTAAAGAGGGAACTAGAATCTACACATAATCCCATACAAGAAGATAGTGTCAAGAAGCAAAAGCTTTTCGATCCTAAAGAACTGTTTGCAGTTATTGGTCTAGCAAAACCCTCTAGAAGTTTAAATCCTCAAAGAGCATTAGTTAGATCAAGAGGCACTACAAGCTCTGCCTCTAAATCACCTTTCAAACATTCAAATCCTTCTGCAACACTAGATTTTCATTTCAAAGATTTCTCTAATAAATTTGTAGAAACAATAACCAAGAATAAGAAAATAAAGAAGACATTGTAGACTCGTGCCCTTAATGTAGTTGTAGAGGAACTACCTGCATCCAATAGGGTTTACCAACATATGACCCAAAAAGAGACATGATGGAGTTCATGGTTTTTATTCCACTAAAAAAAGATGGAAACCCACCAGAGAGTCAAATAGATCCATCTGAATTTCAAGTTAGCACTCTCGAAATGGATATTTCCAAAGTTAAAAATGTGGACAAAATCAATGTGTCAAAGTCTACAAACCAAATGGTCTACAGTGCATTGCTAAAGGTGGAAAGAGAGAAAACCAAGCTCGAGAGCAATATAGAAAAGTTATAGGCAGACATTGGTAATGAAAAAGCAAAGAGGAAAGCTTCAGAGAATAGTTTGAAAGAATTATAGAAAAAGATTAAAAAATCAACCTCTACATCAGCAGATACAGAGCAGGAACATGTGGAGGCAGTAGTGAAGGAACTAGAGCGGGTAGAGGCAGAGCTGAAGGCACTGAGGGGGAAATTGGTAGAAATTAGTAAAAAACTAGAGGAAGAAAGAGTCAGTTCAGAAAAGTTAGTTAAAACCGTGGAGAGTAATGTTGCCTCCAACCAGGAATTGCAAAAGCAATTGGAGTCTCAGGTGGATAAAGCCAATCATTAGGAAAACAAAGCAGAGGAAGAGAGAGAGAGAAATGTGAAAAAATGACAGAAGAACTAAAGAAAGCCAATCATTGGGAACACAAAGTAGTGGAAGAGAGAGAGAATTGTGAAAAAATGGCAGAACAACTAAAGAAAGCCAATAATATAATTCAAACTTTAACAAATACTAATAATAATTTAGTGAAGATTGCAAAAGAACAAATTTGGGGCCAAATTTTGGTGATGTCTAATAGCTTGTATGAGTGGTTTGAAATGCTTCAAAGTATGATATAATGTTATTTGAAGCTCCATAAGAACATTGAATAGAACATGGATGTTGTCAAGAAAGAAAAGGAAGCAAAAGATATTATGCAACAAATCTATAGTAAGAGTGACAGTTATCTATCAAACAAGGGAATTAGCAACCACCTTGATGCCTCAATAAACGTATCAAGTATCATTCAAAAATGTGAGAAGCTAAGGGAAGCATAGGAATTGGATGACAAAGCTAAGTAGAAGATCACAAAGATGGAACAAAGGAAAGTGAATATGGAAAATCTTGGTTTGCCTAAGGGATTTGATGCAAATAACTTCATTGGAAGAGAAAATTACAAAATAAGGTTGCAGGACAAAATAAATACTAATTTACGCTTTCTTCCTACAAGCATATCTCCAGATACATTCATGGATTTCATCAAACTAGTGAGAACTTTGAATGGAGTTTTAGAAGCAATAGTGATGTCAAGTCACACTTCCAAATATGAATTGCTAACAAAGTTGCAGGAGTGTGACTATACTATGAACAAAATTGTTTTGCCATCAAAGGATGTTTGGAGTGGCCTACAAATATTGCTCTGAATTTTGAACTACTGTAAATTGTAATATATTGCAAATGAATACAAAATAAATTGTGCTCTATCTAATTTTCATGTTTTCCAATTCAATGCATGTTGATTGAGTTACTCTATTTTATTCAGTTATTCTTAGTTGATTTACTCTATTATATGCTATTGGAATACAAAATTTCATTCAGGAATTTCAAATTCAAATATGAATGATCATTGATGATACGATACAAAGTTACAAACTACACTCTTCAGTAATAATACTCTTTGTTCTTAATTTTTAATGATGAAACATAATACATTCTTTCTTTTCTAAAATGAACATTGAATGATAGGATATAGTACTTAATAAGTTCAAAAAATACCTATTGATTGCTACTGCTAATTTAGTAGAAATTTCCTAAATTTGCCAATTCATCTCTGTGTCGTCATCATCCAATTTTGGTATTCCAGTTTCTTCATTATTCTCTTCATTTTCATTTGTGCCTTCTTCACTCTAACCTCTACTTCTATGACTCCCATCACCACCAGTACTTGTCCCACTCAGAATCACTGTCAGAGATTGGTTAATGGTGTTGCCTAACCCTCTTCTTTTGCATCTTTTCTTCCAGATTTCCATTGCTTTTTGATAATGAAAAGTATTGACATCATACCTAGATGTGTAGACCCTCAAGCATGTTTCCAAATTCTTGTCTAGTTTGTTTCTTAGCTTTGATTTTAGGAAGCCCAAAGCACTAAAAACTCTCTCATCCTCTACTGAACCCAATATCATGGTCTGACATAGATCAGCAAGCTTGAAGAACTCTGAAATTTCTTCACGCAACATTGTGCTCTATTTTAGTTCTGTCCAAAGCCTTGTCGCTGAGCCCTCTCCATGTGGGTTATGCATTAATTGATATTGATGCCTCATAGTCCTTGCAAAAGTGCCTGATTGCCGTCTAAGAAAACCCTCACCTAAAATTCCATTGATTGTCACTCCATTGAATTCTACAAATTTGCAAAATCCCTTTATCAAAGTCATCAACCTATTACGATAATCTTCCTTAGATTTTAAGGACCAATATTGAGGAAACACAATTTCCATGGCCTCAAGTAGTTGTTCATATGGGAATCAGGATCTTATTTCAGAGGAAAATTTATAGGCTATGTCCCTTGCATTACCTGCTATAGACTCGACGATCTTGGTAAACTCTTCCCTTGTAACTCTTGTAGCTCGCTTCTTTGGGGCACTGTAGTACATTGGTATCTGAAATCCTCTTACACAAACACATAAATCCCCATTTTCAATGATCTTTAAATAATTATCAGGATTGTCCAAATCTGTTAGTTTTTTCCAGTGATCAAATCTTTCATTGAATAAATTTAGGTCATTTTGATAGAGACTATCGAGGGCTTGGCATGACATTTTACACAATTGAGCATATTCTGCAATATACATGGCTCTTTGCTGGGCTTTTTTCATAATGAACGTCATTTCTTTTAGCATGGGAAGAAGAGATGCTAAATTCAAAAGTGTTTCTATATTGCTTAACCTCCGAAGTAGGTCGCCACATCTCTGATTTTTTGCATTGTCTTGATTTTCATACATCAGTCCAATCAAAGATTGATATTTGGAAAAAACTCAATGAGTTGGTCCATCCAAAGAGATCCATCTAGTATCAACATCTTTAAGAAGCTTGTTTCCATTGGTAATTCCATCAGAAAAGTGTTGAAATTCCCTAAAACATTTGAGACTTCAAAAAAAATATGAGTACAACTCTCTTACTAAATCTTCAACCTTGTTTACTAAAGGAAACTTCTTCCAAACTCTAAAAGCAAGATTCATCCTGTGGGCCATACAGTGAATGCCAACAACATATGTTGAACAAGAAGCTTGCATCTTTGTGCAAAGACCATTCCTTTCGTGTTGCATTATTGAAGCTCCATCCACTCCAACATAGATCATCTTCTTCGCTATTATTAATTCATCCATACCTCCATATTCAATTAATTGGTTCTTTACTAATTGAAATAAAGTTTCCAATGTCGCATTGTCCCTCAATTTTGCAACAGTTAATAGATGTGGTTGGTGGACATTATTCTGTATAGTATAAAAATGCATGCATACCCACGATGTATTATCTATTTCCATAACTTCATCTAAGGACAATGCAATAAAGGTTGACTCTTTTATTTTTCTCTGTACATCCTCTATTTCAACCTAGGCAATACAACTTGCCAATTCCCATCCACTGTTTATTGACCAATGAGTGACAAGATAGTTAGGAACTTTCAAAAAGTGTAACAAACCACTCATTTCTAGATAGTCTATCATTGGATGCCCTCTGCTCAAAATATGGAAAACATTACTTAATTGAACAACTTTTCCGCAATCTTCTACTTCACTTGCTTTTGCAAAAATAGCATTAATAGAACCTTGAACTTCACCAGGCTTTGTCTTAAATTTCTGAAACAAATAATATTCCTCAGCATTCTTTTTATGTTGACATTGCTCCTTTGTTTTATATCTTACCACTTTTATTTCCTTTCCATCAACAGTTGAGGTTTCGTAAACCTTACCAATATGTTTCTCTATGGTGTCTAGTTTAAGCTGCAACCACTTTTCCTTTTTATACTTCCAACTACAAATCATACATCTACATTCTACTGGTGGCTCACCTACAATTAGATTGTCCATGGGTTCAATGAATGGATACTTTTCTACCCAATCAAATTTAAATCTCCTCACCATCTCCCATTGACGATCAGTTTTTTCTTTTGATTTTCCTCTCCCTTTAGTGTTAATGTTAACTAAACCATCATCACCACCAAAGTCGATCGCTTCATCGTAGTACTAGTTGTTGACTTGAAATTATTCTTCAAGGTCATCTTCATCAGAGATATCAGGTTCCGCAACTTCATCACTAGACTTATTAGGCTCCCCAATTTGTTCATTAGACTCATGTGTAGGTTGAGAACCTTGAAATTGTACAGGTTCCTCTGATGATGTATCTTCCTCACTTTGACCAACACTATTACGTCTGCCCATGCCAATGTATGAAGATCAATTTCTGCATTTCGTTGGCCTCGGGCTCTCTTGGACATCTCCAGCTGCAATAGTCGTCTTCCTATTTAACTTTGACTCTGACATCTCCAAAAAATTAAGGCTAAAAATAAAATTTTACTTGAATAAATTATAAGATACTACGGACTGGCAGTCATTCGCTACCTATCACAAATGCAATTGTGAGCTCAGAATCAACTAAATCTCTTGAAGTCTCCTTCTCTCTGGCATGTTTCAATAATGAAACTCATATCTCTTAAATAGACAACTACAAGTAAACCGTTTTCATATTAGCCATCAGATTTTGCCTCATAATCTCCATCGTCTATTTTGGCGAAGGGGCCGACAGTTTCTTATGATTAAAAACTAATATTTGGTGAACCCATGTATTTTCCAATAATTGACTGGGCGAATAGGGCAGGAATTTTGGACATGATTATGTATGATGCATGGCGAATTGGGTCCTAGTGTAAATAAAATTTTTACTTGGGAGAATGGGCCTTTGGCGAATGTTGATCCTCGATGAAGACACCCAATTTAATCCATGGTGAAGAACCCGATTACCGTAATAGAAATATAGATGAAGAACCCAACTACCGGATTGATATTATGTAAAAACAATGGTGAACCAATCAACCAATATATGAGCATTTTATAAAATCTGGGTGAACCGATCAACCACTATATGAGCATTTTATTTGCCAATTTCCTTCCACCGATAGGCACATATTCACCAATTGGCGAATAATCGCCACTAAAAAAATCCCTGCAGCTAGACAAGCTTTTTCAATCATTGAATAGTTCTTCTCATATGCAACCAAAGTTCTACTGATATAGTATAGAGCTCTTTCCTTTTTATTCTGATCATTCTACACTAGCAATGCCCCCAATGATGTATCTGTTGTAGAGACATATAGGATCAGCAACTTTCCTTGAATAGGAGGCATCAAGATAGGAGGATTTGATAGATATTTCTTGATATGCTTAAAGTTGTTCTCACATTCTTCGTTCCACGCAAATGTCACACCTTTATGTAAAGTTTTTGTAAAAGGCTATGATATGTCTACAAGCTGTGATATGAAGCATTTGATAGATTGAACTCTCCCTTGTAATGTTCTCATTTGACTAATATTCTTCGAGGGTTGCATCTCTATTATAGCCTTTACTTTAGTTGGATCAACTTCAATTCCTTTCTTGGAAACTATGTATCCTAAGAGCTTTCCAGAAGTGACACCAAAAGCACACTTCTTAGGATTGAGTCTAAGACTAAATTTTCCCATTCTATCTAGTATCTTGCTCAAGTCATTTAGATGTTCAGCTCTAATCATAGATTTTGCTAAAGAATCATCAACATAATCCTCCATAGTTAGATGCATCATGTCATGAAAAATAGATGTCATAGCTCTTTGATATGTAGCACCAGCATTTTTAAGCCCAAATGGCATAATATTCCAGCAAAAGGTACCCCATGCACATGTGAAAGCAGTTTTCTCTTGATCCTCTAGAGTAATTTTTATTTGATTATATCTGGAGAAACCATCCATCAAGGAATACATCTCAAAACCCACAGTCATGTCCACTATCATATCAATGTTAGGTAGTGGAAAATCATCCTTAGGGCATGCTCTATTCACATCTCTAAACTCTGTGCACACTTTGATTGATTTATCTAGTTTTGAAATAGGTACAATATTAGAGATCCATTCTACATAATCAATCACTCAAATAAATCTAGCTTTTAGGAGCTTTTCTAATTCAGCCTTTACCAAGAGTGCAACATGAGGATGCATCTTTCTCAACTTTTGTTTAACAGGTTTTACTCTAGGAGCAATAGATAGATGGTGCATTATAAGATTAGGATCCAACCCTAGCATATCTGAATATTTCCATGCAAAGTTGATCTTTTTCTCTGTTAAGAATGTAGTAACTTTTTTCTTTTCTTCTTCTAATAAGGATTGTGCTACATGGATCAACTATGGTTCCTCTTCAGTTCCCAAGTTGATGGATTAAGTGGGCTAAATTAGAACTGGAGATCTATCCTATAAATGACTCAGAAGGACATCAAATATCTCATCCTTAGGTGCCTTGGAGAGGTTTTCACCCTCATAACTCCTTTTGTTTTTGTTTTTATTTTTATTCTTTTGACTAAGATACTTGATGTTCGACTCTGTCATGCTGATGCTTGGTTCACTGATGGAAGTACTCATGGTCTCAACTACATTTAGATAGCAAGCAAAGGCATAGTCATTCGGGAAGGTATAAATACCATAGCTCAGATTTGTGGAGGTTTGATCAAGAAGGTCTGGATATCGGATAGTCAAGGTGGGGAAAGATTGGGAGATGGTGTTTATGGATATGGATCTATCATCATTGGTCCTAACCCAATGCTTGACTTCGAAGGTGATATTACAACTTAAGATATTCAATTCATGAATAGAATCAATGTCATTGTGGGAGTCCAATTCAGCCATCGGTGGATCAGACTCATTAAGTTCATTATTTTTCTCTAGACTTACGTTGGGTGTAGGTGCATATTGGTGAACAACATCAATATGTTTCTGTATAATAAGTTCATCTTCCCCTGGAATGGCTCCCCATTCATAGTCATTTGATTCCTCATCTACACCTCTAGGAAATTTAAGAACATGAGTAAAGTCAAGACAAATACCCCAAGAAGGGTTACACTCAAAGTTTGATTTAAATTCATACTCATGGGAATCTATTTCAAAATCACTAGAACACTCCAAGTATTCAGCTATAGTGATAGGATTTTCTTCCCTTTTTTCTATTTGATTACCTTCGAGATTAGCTAGTTCTTGTGTGACAACTATCTCTTGTTCTATAGTAGGTTCTTGTGTTTCTACTACATCGATTCTCTTTATGGGATCATCTTCAGCATCAAGGAGATCTTTTATTTCTTTAGGAAAATGCTCATAAGGAATGAGCTCCTCAGTATTGTCAGATTCATCACTATCAGATGGTTCAATTTCTTCTTTCTCAAGAAGAGCTTCTTCTGGCTTGATTTTCTCTATGACATATGGAGAATTCTTGCCAAGATAGAAAGGCTTCTTCTTGTACCATAGACCTGTTGTATTCTTGTTTTCCAACCATGATGGTCAAGAGGTGATAGAAGACCCTTACCTTGTAGTCCTAGAGGTCCTTTTCCTATATATCCCATCTTTGTAATCAATCTCTCCCCTGGACCATATGACTTAGAAGGAACCTTTGATGTTTTAGAGTCACATGATTGATCAATTTGAGATTTAGGTTCTTATTTGTAGAGCCATGCAAGCACATCTTCATCCTATTCAAATTCTTGTTTAGGTACTTGTTCTGCAACAAATTTTCCTTTATATGCTTCAAGAGGTCCTTTAGATTTTGGTTTGGACTATTTGAGAGTTTTCCCATAAGACTTAGGTGAGATAGGGAGAGATGTTAAAGATAAGATTGGCTCTATAGTATATTCTCCCATACCTTTTTCTTTGATTGTGACCTCTTTAGCAATGTCTTCCATATTGGATGTTGAAGTGATGTCTGGTTGTTTAGTAGAAGACTCTCTATTATTAGGAACACGTTTATCAACGCTTTCCTTCAATGTATAGCAAATTTTAGACACATCAGTTGGGATGGTTACCTCTACTCCTTCATAAGGAAATTTCAAGCACTAATGGTATGTAGAAGGAATAGCTTTTATTTCATGTATCTAGGGTCTCCCTAGAAGGATATTGTAAGCCAAAGGTATATCAAGAACTTGACATGTAGTATCTCTGATGACAGGACGTGTTCTGATAGGTAAGACAATTGTTCCCTTGAAGGATCTTTCTTCTTCATCATATGCCTTGATAGTTATTTTCTTTCTAGGATCAATAGCCATTTCTGAAAATCCCAATTGTGTGATCAAGCTACAAGAACAAATATTTAGACCAGCACCCCCATCTATCAACACATGTTTGACGCGACGGTTTTGGATTAAGACTTCTATGTGCAAGGGCTGGTTATGCAGATGACTCAAGGAGTTATCATCTTCCTCTGAAAAGGAGATATACTATGGAGATGTAAGATGACCAACCATAGTCTGGAACTTGTCTAAATCAAGGTTATCAGGAACATTGGATCCAAGCAAAGGTTTGTCTAGAATGGCTCTATGAGCTGGGGATATCTGAAGAAACTCAAACATGGAGATTTTTGCATTAGTATGCTGGAGTTGTTGAACAATACTGTATGATGTAGGCCTCATGTCTTTAGGATTTGAAGATTTAGATGTAGCCTTCTGTTTAGAAGTGGAAGACAGATTGAAAGGCACCTTAGGGACATTGGATTGATCTAGGATTTGTCCTTGCAGATGCACCTGAGCTTGTGATCGAGTAACTGTGTTAGCTGATTGATTTTCTCTATCTCTTCTTACAATTGTAATGACATTACAATGCTCAGATAGGCTTGGTTCAACCATATTGATAACATAATTATTTCTAGAATAAGGATAATTGACCTTAGCACCCATAATAGGCTAAGAAGATGAATCTCCTTGACTATGTTTTGGAAATAGTTCTATGAATGTTGTATGATCATTATTGCTCTTGTTATTATCAATCGTGATTTCTCCACTATCAATCTTGTCTTGAATGGTATGCTTCAAGCACAAGAAGTTACTAGTTTTATGACCCTTACTATGATGAAAATCACAAAATTCATTCTCCTTCCACCATTTTGGTTTAGGTTCAGGATCAGATTGTCAGATCTCAGGCAAAGAGATGATGTTATTAGGCAACAAAGTTTTCATAGCTGATTCCAAAGATTCTCCAAGAGGAGTGAGCTTTCATCTATTATCAGGAGACCAAGGTTTGTATTCTTCCATCTTTTGAGATGATTTAGGTACCTTTTGTTTTGAAGCTTTGATGGCTTGGGTACCAATAGTTAGATTGAAAGTAGGTGCCTTAGATAGGGCACAGATATTATCAACAATGCCATCTGTGACGATGCCTTCATTCTTGTTCTAGTTTTTGTTCTTGTCTTTAGAACTAGATTCATATTTGTCCTTTTGAAGTGTGATGTCTCCTTTTTTCACAAGTACTTTTTTACTTTTGATCATATTGTCTACCATCTTGTCAAAAGATGTATGATTTTGCATTTGTAAAGGGTAGTTGATCTCTAGAACAAGGTTATTGATGAAGATTTCTAGTTTCTCAGTTTCTGGAATAGGCCTAGCATATAAAGAGAATTTCTTTCTCCATCTTTTGAGAAATGTCAGGAATGGTTCTCTTGGATACTATTTGAGATTGCAAATGTAATTCATGGTGACTGGATGCTGGATGTTGTAGGAGTATTGCTGATAGAACAATTTGATTAACTCCTCAAAGGTTTTGATTGTAGGAGGCATTCTAGAGAACCACTGAATGGCCGCTCCTCCCAAAGATCGAGGAAAGAGATGCATTAGATAGGTTGGTTCATGCATGAACTCCATAGATTGGGTACATAATTCTCTGACATGATCTTGAGGGTCAGATTTTCCATCATACTTATCATATTTCAGCATTTCCACTCTCTTAGGGAATGGTGGAATGTACAAGTCTTTATCAAATGTAAAAGGACATAGGGCTTCCATGGAGAACTCCTTAGGTTCCTTTTCTTTTTCAAGTCTATGAAGTTTGACTTGCATGGCATGCATTTGTTTCATCATAGCCATGATAGTAGTTTCTTCCTCATGCGTGATGATATCTTTAACATTAAAGTTGGGAGGAAGCTTAGCTCCTTGATGAGCTAACAGTAAAAAGTATGCCTCTCTATCTTCCTTCAAGAAATGCCTCATCATTTTCTTGAATTCATCATTGTTTTGATATCAAGTGATTTTAGAAGGTGTAGGTTCTTGATCTGCACCATGTTGGGATTGATGTCCTTGGGATCCTCTACCTTGAGACATGGTAGGATTTTTAGGACTCCCTAGAATAGATTGAGCTAGAGTTTGTTGATGACCTCCGTGAATTGATGGAGGGGGTATGTAACCAGATTTCAATCAAAAATTGCCAAGACCATCATCTTCGTAAAGACCAAAATTGTAGAATTACTCAAGAGTTAGACCCACTTGAGTAGATAGAGGTAAGGTATGAGATGCTTCTCCAAATTTCTTGTGTGAGGAAGCTCTAGTTTCCACCATTAACCTTGGGTGAAGCAAAAGAATAAGATGAAGACAACTAAAGAATGAATTGATTCAAGAAGATTGAAAGAGGAAACCTTGTCAAGATTGAAGTGATTGAAGATTAGATTGGACTTAGATGAAGGATACTGTGCCCTGGATGTATGGGTAGATGCCCAAAAGATAGCAGACACGAGCTCGCAACACTTAGTCATTTTGAAGATTGATTGAAGATTGATAATTATGACAAGGTTTTGACACAAGATGACAAATACTCAAATCAATAAAACAGATGGCTAAATCAAATTCAAGAGGCCACTTTGGGAAAATGATCGGATTCTTTCTAATTTTTGCTCTGTTCTTGACACAATGATTTGTTCAACAGATTTTGGAAATAGGCTGTAGAAGCTATGTCTCTGACAGTTTTTACAACTTTCTAGCAAATTTTCCAAATTTCTCAAATGACTTTCTACAGACTCGTATGACATAGGGTGTCTGATCATATGATAGTTCATAAACTTGTATGACAATTGCAAAACTTGCATGATAGTTGATAGCAGGATTTGACTTTTTTTTACTTGTCTAGTAGAAAAAATCGTACGAAACTAGACCGAATATCGTACGACAATTGGACAAACTCGTATGACTTTTTGACTTTGTGGGATGACTATTGACTCCAAAAAGGTATTTTACTTCAGATTTTGCGAATTTTGGGTTCACAGTTTCAGATTGTTTACAAAATTGTCTATCCAAATTTGAAGATTTTACCGGATCGATTCATTCTTAGTAACCAGATAGATAAATAGGCATGCAAAATAGCAAGCAAGTGATTTCAAGCACATCTGAAAAAAATGAACAAGGGACAAAGAAACCTTATGCATGAGCAACCAAGGGACTGAATGTGCTAATCCCTAAGAATGCTAACTGTGTATGTTCCAAAAAGTTTTTTTATAACGCACATATTCCTAGAAAATGAAAATTTGGTCTCACTAAGGTTTGTAGTAATGGTCTGACTCTACAACTTTTGTGATCTCAAAAGGGTGAACTCCAATCTAGGCACACTAGGGTTTTGACATAGTCTAAGAATTTAATACATCAGGAGTTGCTAGGGAGATCTGACAACCCAACAAGAGATCACACCCATGAAGATTTCCTCCACAAGGACATTTATATAGTGGTTGTCACTACCACAGCAAAAATGGCTATTACCACTTGAGGTTCCATCCACGTGGTTGACCCAATTAAGGGAATTTACACTATGGTTAACCCTCTCTAAAGGTGACTCACAAAAGATACCACATGGAGACTGGTTCTAGATTCAAGGATCTGAGTTTCTGATACTACCCAAAAAGGGAGTAGAGCATAGTCAACTAGCCTTTTCACTTTTAACCAAAACAAAGTAGATAGATTAATCCGACACGCTAAGACTAAGATTATCTCACAAAGATCTATGATGTCAACTGCTTATGATCTATCAACCTCTCTGGAGAGAGAATGTATCAATCAAAAGTTGAAGATGCACAAATCTAGTAGAACGTGAGACACTCTTAGTATCCTCCCTACCTACAATGGTTCTCTCATTGAGAAGATTTTTGTTGGAAACCCACTCTCTCAAGAACCACAAATAGTGTTCATAGGGCCTATTTACTATGTGTAACAGATATGCGAAAAGAAAATCTATGTTCATTTTTAGCCCAAAATGAAATCTGTGATATGAAAGCTATAAAAGATCACACAAGCCTGACATGTGAGAGTTCATTTTAACCCAAATCGAAATGTCATCAGCTGAGAAGATTACCTGAATTCCTTGCAATGCAATTAGTAGATTATTACCTATTTTTAGAAATTCTCATGCTTTTTCCCAATCATAATCAGCAGATATCAATAAGAAATAAAAAATCTCAATTGTTATGGTTAGCTGTTAGTCCAAATCTGGAAATCAGATCTAGAAAACTGCCTAAAAATGTGAAATGACAATTAAAACTTGGCACTGAAAATCATACGACAGTAGGTCACCTCCCAGATGACAATCTAGAAACTCGTACGACACTGGGTATCAGATCATATGACAATAGAGCATCCAAATGACACTGTACTTATGCTGGTACAAGCCTTGATCAAATCAACTATCGTATGATAATGGGTATCTCTTGGTAGGAGTTTCTAACAAAACTCATACGAAAATTGTATGGACAAAAAATAAAAATCATAGTTTGGAATAGAAAAAGACAAGAAATTGATAGAAATTGATAGACTTGAAATGGAAACCCGTTTCAGAGCCCCACAGTGGGCACCGGAAATGTGTATGTGAATTTTGTACCTAGCTGTAGACACAACACCTCAGTAAAACATTAGAGGTTAGCAAAAATTAAAATCGTGCAAGTAATTAAAAACTAAACTAACCAAGTGATTTACTACCTTCTAGTAGATGCGAGTATGGTATTCTCAGATTAGACCGAGACCAGTGACATTGACGACACCTAAACGAATGATTTGAATGTAGAATATGGATATGGAATGAATGCAAATTAATCTATATTTTTGTATTTTCTATGCAATTATGATGAAAAACCAGATATGAATCTATTCTAGATGAAACTGATATTCTATGCTATTAATCTAAGAATTGATATGCTAAATGATATGAATGCTCAAAACAATAAAAATCTCACAAAAGCTTTGATTTGCAAAGATGGATTCTTCAATCACCAATTCGGCAATGTGAGGATGCAATTTTGTGGATTCTTTTTGAAAACCTAAAGCCTTAATTTTATAGAAATCCAGGGCTTTGGAGGTGCATGAGAAAATCCATAAATCACTCTTGATGAACTCAGGTTGATTTTTGAGTCAACAAGAAATCAGAGATAATTAACTCACAAAATCATGCAAAACCATGCAGGAACAACTTTTTAACTCAAATCAGAAGTTTAGATCAGCTTTGAACTCAAAATAGATGTTGAGTTTCCAAAAGTTAACAACTTGCATTGATTTTCTGATTTAAAGTTTAACTACTCTTTGAATGTGCACAATTAATTATGAATTAATTAAATAAATAAAGTGATTTATCCTCAACTTAATTGATTTTTGAATTAAAATAACTGATTTATGGGTTAAGCAATTATTAAATCAAACTTTTATTCGAAAACTATATCATTAAATTTGACAACTGACATTAATTAATTAAATAAGAATTTAATCAATTAGTCATGAGATATTTTAATTTATTGTCAAAATTAAATAATACAACTTAGGAATAAATATAATTAAATTCAATTATATAATTAAGTGGCAGAATTAAATCTAATTAATTAAATATTCCAAATATTTAATTAATCAAACTTTAGGATAAGTAGGAGTTATCGCCAAATAATCATTAAATTAAAGATAATTATGATAATTAGGAATATTGCTAGGAACATTACCTAATGCAGAATTAAGATAATCAATTAGGATTCGATAATGTTCAGATGTGCCTTAGATTAGGACTTTTGTATCGATTTCGTTCAATTTGAAAATGTAGAATGTCAATGAACCTATAGCCCATTTTTGGGGTATTACAAATATTAACATAAAAAAATACAATTTAATATGAAAATTGAATTTGAGAAAAGAGGTGCAATTGAAATCTCAAAATAGGCAGGAAGTTTCGGATATCCGATATTATCAAATATCCAAAAATTTTGGATATCCGATTTTATCAGATATCCGATTAGGCTTAGTATTTGCTTGGGCATTACCAAACATGGGTGGTCAACCCTTTAGGCGTGTTTAGGAGATGGTTTTTGATATCGAGACTTCGACCATGTAGCTGACGACTATTTTTGCACCTGAAATTGATGAAATGAAAAGGGTTTCTTAAATACATTATCATCTTTCCATCAATATAATTGTTGTCAAATTTTGAGTTCAATAAGTAAATATTACTTTTTTTTCAATTGAGTTATCTTTAAAGTTGTAATTGACATACTAATTGAAAAACAACTGTAAATTTGAAACCGCTAAACCTTTTTGAAATCCGAAACATGCGTCACATTCTATGCTTCGGCTACTATAAGAAAAAAAATGTTTTGAATTTTGTAAAGTTTACAATTAGTTAGGGTGGTCAGACACAAGAGTTTTTTTATTCTAAAAAAGTTGTAGTATAAAATTCATAATTAATTATTTATTTGACAAAAAATTACAAAAAAATATGCGTCACATCCAGACATCAGTCTACTACTTATATCTAGAATCTTGGGAAAATATGTCATCATTTGATTGTGATTAAGGTGGTCAGACATACACGTAGTTTTTATCTTTTCCTTGAAATTTTTGTACTACTGCATTGAAATCCAAAATTTTGAACAATTAGATAAAAAAATTCAAACAAGTGCTAGTATTTTAGAAACTAAATTCAATTTCCTATAGATTCTATTCTTAAAACTTTTTCACATAAAGTTCATAAGATGTTCAACTTTTTACGTCAAGTTGACTAACCCTAATTTTTTGACTTTTCATTGCCACTTAAGGCCATAGTTTGGTATACCATGATCCTGCACATACCCCTATGTACGACATGTATGACTCTATGAGCTCAGATGTATGTTTTAGAAAAATTTTAGATCTTATATCTAAGATTTTATGCAATAATTTAATCAGAGGAAAAAGTTACAATAGTTTTGGTACATACTAGTCGTCGAAATAGAAATAGAGGTTTGTGGTAGAGTTAGTCTCTAAATTTATATGTTCACATGCATTCGAGATGGATTCATGGTATGGTTTGTGGTAGAGTTAGTCTCTCTCTCTCTCTCTCTCTCTCTCTCTCTCTCTCTCTCTCTCTCTCCCCTTCCCCTTCTCTCTCCCCCTTCTTTCTCTCTCTCATACTCCCTCCCTTTCCCTTTCTCTCTCTCTCCTACTCTCTCCCCTTTCCATTCTCTCTCTCTCTCTCTCTCTCTCTCTCTCTCTCTCTCTCTCTCTCTCTCCCCTTCACCTTCTCTCTCTCTCCTACTCTCTCCCCTTCCCCTTCTCTCTCTTTTCTTTTCTCTCTCCTTCCCTTCTCTCTCTCTCCCCTACTCTCTCTCCTACTCTCTCCCCTTCCCCTTCTCTCTCCCCCCCTTCTTTCTCTCTCTCCTACTCTCTCTCTCTCTCTCTCTCTCTCTCTCTCTCTCTCTCTCTCTCTCTCTCTCTCTCTCCCTTAGGTTTAATATTGAACATATAATATAAATATTTAATAAGTTAATATTATACTATTATACAATACATAAATAAATAATAATAATATAATACATAGTAATATAAAAATTTATATTATAATATTAATGTTATGCTATTATTATTTAATATTAATATTAAAAAAATAATTTGTAATATATATTTTGAAATTGAAAAAAATACACAACACAATTAATATTAACATAAAAAAATATAATTTAATATGAAAATTGAATTTGAGAAAAGAGGTGCAATTGAAATCTCAAAATAGGCAGGAAGTTTCGGATATCCGATATTATCAGATATCCAAAATTTTTGGATATCCGATTAGGCTTAGTATTTGCTTGGGCATTACCAAACGTGGGTAGTCAACCCTTTCGGTGTGTTTAGGAGATGGTTTTTGATATCAAGACTTCAACCATGTAGCTAATGACTATTTTTTCACCCAAAATTGATGAAACAAAAAGGGTTTCTTAAATACATTATCAGCTTTCCATCAATATAATTATTGTCAAATTTTGAGTTCAGTAAGTAAATATTACTTATTTTTCAATTGAGTTATCTTTAAAGTCATAATTGACATATTGATTGAAAAACAACTGTAACTTTCAAACCGCTAAACCTTTTTGAAATCCGAAACATGTGTCACATTCTATGCTTCGACTACTATAAGAAAAAAAAATATTTTGAATTTTGCAAAGTTTAGAAATAGTTAAGGTGGTCAGACATGAGAGTTTTTTTATTCTAAAAAAGTTGTAGCAAAAAATTCATAATTAATTATTTATTTGACAAAAAATTACAAAAAATATGTGTCACATCCGGACATCAATCTACTACTTATATCTAGAATCTTGGGAACATATATCATCATTTGATTGTGATTAAGGTGGTCAGACATACACGTACTTTTTATCTTTTCCCTAAAAATTTTGTACTATTGCATTGAAATCCAAAATTTTGAACAATTAGATAAAAAAATTCTAACAAGTGCTAGTAGTTTAGAGACTACATTCAATTTCCTACAAATTCTATTCTTACAACTTTTTCACATAAGGTTCATAAGATGTTCAACTTTTTACGTCAAGTTGACTAACCCTGATTTTTTGACTTTTCATTGCCACTTAAGGCCATAGTTTGGTATACCATGATCCTGCACATACCCCTATGTATGACATGTATGACTCTATGAGCTTAGATGTATGTTTTAGAAAGATTTTAGATCTTATATCTAAGATCATATGCAATAATTTAATTAGAGGAAAAAGTTACAATAGTTTTGGTACATACTAGTCATCAGAATAGAAATAGAGGTTTGTGGTAGAGTTAGTCTATAAATTTCTATGTTCACATGGATTCGAGATGGATTCATGGTATGCATGTTCAATATATGATAGAAGACTCATTAAGGAATAATTTCCCTTATTCCTTGATCATTTCACTCTTGGTGACGTTAGATGTGGTGTGTAACCTTGAGAGGTCATATTTGGTGCTAACCTATAGGATGTGGCATGTTATGCCTTGTGCGAAGATAATTTTTGGATTATGAATTTTTTTGGCTAACTAATGATTGTTATATGCTTGTCCAAGATCCCATGTATATCTTCACAAGAGTTTATGTAATCATTTTTTATTAGGAAAGTAAAATTTGGTGTCGACCTAATAAATCATTTGTATCTTGTATAAAGGAGTGAAACAAGTGATGTGAAGTCAGTGTTGATGAGAGGGTGTGGATAGAAAGGCGTGGATGCGAGGATTGCTAGATGTAGAGAAGGCATTGTGATTACTATACTTCATTGGAACTATTTTAGCAAAGGAGTTGTTAGTAAATTCATTATCAGTTATCAGTATATTTATATACTTATATTTGGAAAGTGGTTCCAGAAGATGGGTTTAACCTTCACATTGAGAAAGTTGCTCTGAGCGAAGAAAATGTCATCTTATAAACTCCTACAACATTGTTGATTCAAAGAAAAGAGTTTGTCCTTTAATAGGGACTCTCTACTGGTTGTATTCATCTACTCCTAATAGGGAAAGATCTTATAACTGAGATACTTAATTAGCAGTGCATTATATTGTGAGTTTCATCCCCATTGGGGTTTTTCCCTTAACAGGGTTTCCTCGACAACAATTCTTGGTGTTCTGATCTATGTTACTTTTGAGGTTTCAGATTTACATTTAATATTTTTATTTGAAAAGGTAAATTTCATATTAAGGAAATACAAATGATTCACGCACCCCTCTCAATTGTATCTAACAATTGGTATCAGAGCTCTTGGTCCTAAGAGAGAAAGCTTGATTACTTGAGTTGATCTGAAGATGACTTACTACAGGAAGGATGATCCAAAAATTGATGTTAAAAATTTTGACAGTTGCAAGAACAAGATGAGGACACATTTGTTATGCCTAGGAATTGATTATTGGATGATTACAAAGAAAAAGGAAAATATTATTGCAAAAAGTGATTTTTCTAATGCTATTGATAATGAAAAGAAGATGTTTTCTTGTAATATGGTTACAAGGGAAGCTTTGATAAGAACACTATCTAAAGAATAATTTACAAAAGTCAAGGACCTTGATTCAGTCCATGAAATTTGGGAAACACTAGAAGCACTTTATGAAAGAGATAAGTACACCAAGTATGAAAAGTTACAAAAATGGAAGACAAAGATGGAAAATCTAAATAAGCGAGAAGATGAAAATGTTAGAGCTTATGTCCAGAGGGTCTCAAAAGCTGTTACAGGGATAAAAAATTCACAAGGCACTTATACTGAAGAAGAGGTCATCACAAATATTATGAGATCTTTGACACCTGCTTACAAGAACAAAGTACAGGAGATTGAGGAGATCATTCCATTGACTCAAGGATTCAATAGAGAGATATTGATAGCTAATTTAACTACCTTTGAGGTTGTAGAATTACAAGATTCAGTACATAAGACTAAAACTGCATTAAAGGAAATTGTTCATAATGACAAAAAGACCTCATCAAGCCTTGTAAGCACTAGTAGAGTCAACAAATATCTCAAGCTTGGAGATTATGGATATGAACTAATGGAAATAAAAGAGGAAGACATGAAGATGGATGAACTTCTTGTTCTAATCGCAAGAAAGGAGAAAAGAAGTAAGGCTAAATTTGAAGGAAAATTACCTTTGAAATGTTTTTCTTGCAATAAAGTTGGTCACTTTTCATCTAGATGTCCTACAAGGGTCTCTAAATACAGACCTAAGTTCACTAGGCTAGATTTCTATGATGAGGAATGCTATTATGCTAGTGAAGGTATTTTCAATGATGATCCAATAGTAGATGAGATTGGGTTTGTAGCTATAAAGGATGATGAACCTATTCATGAAGAAAAAGCCTTAGTGTCACATGTTGAAAGAAAACCTGAATGGATCATTGATAGTGAATGCTCACATCACATGATTGGTGATAAAAATAAGTTTGTTCAAATAAAAAATGCATGATGGTGGAGTTTTCATATTTGGTGATAATACTCCTAAACTAATTGTTCGAGAAGGATCTATTTCTCTAGAAGGGAAGAATAACACTAATGATGTGTTTCTTGTTGATGGACTTAAGCATAACTTATTGAGTGTTGGACAACTTATGGATAAAGGTTATTAGCTATAGGTTAGAAGTGGATCATACATTATCAAATGAAAAAAGAGTAAATTGATTGCATTACGAACAAAGACGAGGTAATGTATTTCAGTTGAATACCATAAAAACAAGATTTTTTTGTTTCTTAGGTTGATGAAAGTTGGCTATGGCATAGAAGAATTTGTAATGTGAATTTTGATAACATTGTGAAGGCAATTAACATCAACACAATTAGGGATTTATCAAAAATTGTAAAGCCCTCTAACACTATGTGTAGAGAACGCGTAATGGGAAACAAAACAAAGGGGAGTTTTCAGAGCAAGTCATTAACTACCAAAGGGAAGCTAGATCTGGTGCATACTGTAATACCCCAAAAATGGGCTATAGGTTCATTAACCTCCTACATCTTCAAATCAAATGAAATTGACATCGAAGTCCTAACCTAAGGCACATTTGAGCATCATCGAATTCTAATTGATTGTCTTAATTCTGCATCTATGAATATTCCTAGCAATATTCCTAATTATCATAATTATCTTTAATTTAATGATTATTTGGTGATAAATCCTATTTATCCTAAAGTTTGATTAATTGAATATTCTGAATATTTAATTAATTAGATTTAATACTACCACTTAATTATTTAATTAAATTTAATTAAATTTATTCCTAAATTGTATTATTTAATTCTGACAATAAATAAAAAATCTTATGACTAATTGATTGAATTCTTATTTAATTAATTAATGTCAGTTGTCAAATTTAAAGATATAGTTTTCGAATAAAATTTTGATTTAATAATTGATTAACGCATAATTCAATTATTTTAATTCAAAAATTAGTTAAGTTGAGGATAAATCACTTTATTTATTTAATTAATTCATCATTAATTATGCACATTCAAAGAGCAGTTAAACTTCAAATCAGAAAATCAATGCAAGTTGTTAACTTTTGGAAACTCAACATCTATTTTGAGTTCAAAGCTGATCTAAACTTCTGATTTGAGTTAAAAAGTTGTTTTCGCATGATTTGCATGATTTTGTGAGTTAATGATCTCTGATTTCTTGTTGACTCAAAAATCAACCTAAGTTCATCAGAAGTGATTTATGGCTTTTCTCATGCACCTCCAAAGCCCTAGATTTCTATAAAATCAAGGCTTCAGCTCTTCCAAAAGGATCCACAATCCACGAAATTGCATCCTCGCCCTGCCGAATTGGAGATCGAAGAATCCATCTTTGCGAATCCAAGCTTTTGTGAGATTTTTATTATTTTTGAGCATTCATATCATTTAGAATATCTTTGTTAGATCAATTGCATAGCATATCAGTTTCATTTAGAATAGATTCATATCTAGTTTTTCATCATAATTGCATAGAAAATAAAAAAATATAGATTAATTTGCATTCATTCCATATCCATATTATGCATTCAAATCCTTCATTTAGGTGTTGTCAATGTCACTAGTCTCGGTCTAATCTGAGAAGATCATACTCGCACCTACTAGAAGGCAGTAAATCGCTTGGTTAGTTTAGTTTTTAATTACTTGCATGATTTTGATTTTTGCTAACCTCTAATGTTTTACAGAGGTGTTGTGTCTACAGCTAGGTACAAAATTCACACACATATTTATGGCACCCACCGTGGGGCCTTGAAACAGGTTTCCATTCCATTTCTATCAATTTCTATCATTTTCTTATCATTTTCTATTTCAAACTACAATTTTTATTTTCTATCTCTATAATTTTCGTATGAGTTTTGTCAAAAACTTGTACCAAGAGGTACCCACTATCGTATGATAGTTTATTTGATCAAGGCTCATACCGGTAGAAGCACATTGTTGTTTGGAGCCTCTATTATCGTATGATCAGACACCTAGTGTTGTACAAGTTTCCAGATTGTCATCTGGAAGGTAACCCACTATCGTACGAGTTTCAGTGCTAGGTTTCAATTGTCATTTCACTTTTTCAGGCAGTTTTCCAAATTTGATTTCCAAATTTGGACTGACATCTAACCCTAACAATTGAAAATTTCTATTTCTGATTGTTTTCTGCTGATTTTGATTGGGAAAAGCATGAGAATTGATAAAAATAGGTAATAATCTACTAAGTGCATTGTGAGGAATTCAAGTAATCTTCTCAGCTGATAACATTTTGATTTGGGTTAAAACGAACTCTCACATGTCAGGCTTGTGTGATCTTTTATTGCTTTCATATCACAGACTTCATTTTGGGCTATAAAAATGAACATAGATTTGCTTTTTACATATCTGTTACACATAGTAAATAGGCCCTATGAACACTATTTGTGGTTCTTGAGAGAGTGGGTTTCCATCGAAACTCTTCTCAATGAGAGAACCCTTGTAGGTAGGGAGGATACTCGAGAGCATCTCATGTTCTACTAGATTTGTGTGTCTTCAAATTTTGATTGATACATTCTCTCTCCAAAGGGGTTGATATATCATAAGTGGTTGACTTCATAGATCTTTGTGAGATAATCTTAGTCTTAGTGTGTCAGATTAATCTATCTACTTTGTTTTGGTTAAAAGTGAAAAGGCTAGAGGACTATGCTCTACTCCCTTTTTGGGTAGTATCAGAAACTTAGATCCTTGAATCTAGAACCAGTCTCCATGTGGTATCTTTTGTGAGTCACCTTTAGAGAGGGTTAACCATAGTGGACATTCCCTTAATTAGGTCAACCATGTGGATGGAACCTCAAGCGTTAATAGCCATTTTCGCCATGGTAGTGACAACCGCTATATAAATGTCCTTGTGGAGGAAATCTTCACGGGTGTGATCTCTTGTTGGGCTGTCAGATCTCCCTAGCAGCTCCTGATGTATTAAATTCTCAGACTGTGTCAAAACCCTAGTGCACCTAGATTGGAGTTTTCCCTCTTGAGATCACAAAAGTTGCAGAGTCAAACCATTACTACAAACCTTAGTGAGGCCAAATTTTCATTTTCTAGGAATATGTGCATTATTACAAAACTTTTTGGAACATACACAATCAACACTCCTAGGGATTAGCATATTTAGTTAGTTGGTTGTTCATGTGCAGGGTTGCTTTGTCCCCTGTTCATTATTTTTAGATGTGCTTGAAATCACTTGCTTGCTATTTTGCGTGCCTATTTATCTATCTGGTTACTAAGAATGAATCGATCCAATACAATCTTCAAATCTGGATAGATAATTTTTGTAAACAATCTGAAACTGAAAACCCAAAATTTGCAAAATTTGAAGTAAAACACCTTTCTGGAGACAAAAGTCATCCCAAAGAGTCAGAAAGTATGAGTTTTTTCAACTGTCATTTCATAACTACCCAATTATTGTATAATATCCTGTATAGTGTCATACGATTCTTGTTGCTAGTCAATTCAAAAAAGTCATATCCTACTATCAACTATCGTGCAAGTTTTTGTAGTTGTCGTACAAGTTTGTCAACTATCGTATGATTAGACACCCAATGTCGTATGAGTTTGCAGAAAGTTGTTTGAGAAATTTTGAAAAAATTGCAGAAAGTTGTCAAAACTGTCAAAGACCCAGCTTTTACAGCCTATTTCCAAAATCTGTCGAACAAATCACTATGTCAGGAATAGAGTAGAAAATAGAAAGAATCTGATCATTTCCCCAAAGTGGCCTCTTGAATCTGATTTAGCATTCTATTTTATCGATTTGAGTCTTTTTCATCATGTCAAAACCTTGTCATAATTATCAATCTTCAATCAATCTTCAAAATGACTAAGTGTTGCGAGCTCATGTCTGCTATCTTTTGCATGTCTACCCATACATCCAAGGCATAGTATCCTTCATCTAAGTCCAATCTAATCTTCAATCACTTCAATCTTGACAAGGTTGTGTCATTTGATCTTCTTGAATCAATTCATTCTTCAGTTGTCTTCATCTTATTATTTTGCTTCACCCAAGGTTAATGGTGGAAACTAGAGCTTCCTCACACAAGAAATCTAGAGAAGCATCTCATACCTTACCTCTGTCTACTCATGTGGATCCAACTCTTGAGAAACTCTACAATTCTAGTCTTTACAAAGACAATGGTCTTGGCAATTTTTGATTGAAAACTGGTTACATACCCCCTCCATCAAGTCACGAAGGTCATTGGCAAACTCCACCTCAATCTATCTCAGGGAGTCCTAAAACTCTTACCATGTCTCAAGGAGGAGGATCCCAAGGACATCAATCCCAACATGGTACAGATCAAGAACCCACACCTTCTGAAATTGCTCGATATCAAAATGATGATGAATTCAAGAAAATGATGAGGCATTTCTTGAAGGAAGATAGAGAACCATACTTTTTACAGTTAGCTCATCAAGGATCTAAGATTCCTCCCAACTTTAATGTTGAAGATATCATTATGCATGAGGAAGAAACTCCTATCATAGCTATGATGAAACAAATGCATGCCTTGCAAGTCAAACTTAACAAACTTGAAAAAGAAAAGGAACCTAAGGAGTTTTCCATCGAAGCCCTATGTCCTTTTCCATTTGATAAAGACTTGTACATGCCACCATTCCCTAAAAGAGTGGAAATGCTGAAATATGATAATTATGATGGAAACTCTGACCCTCAAGATCATGTCAGAGATTTTTGTACCCAATCTATGGATTTCATGCATGAACCAACCTATCTGATGCGTCTCTTTCCTCGATATTTGGGAGGAGCAGCCATTCATTGGCTCTCTAGAATGTCTCCTACAATCAAAACCTTTGAGGAGTTGATCAAATTTTTCTATTAGCAATACTCCTACAACATCCAGCATCTAGTGACCATGATCAACATCTGCAATCTCAAATAGTATCTAGGAGAACCATTCCTGACATTTCTCAAAAGATGGAGAAAGAAATTCTCTCTATATGCTAGGCCTAATCCAGAAACTAAGAAACTGGAAATCTTCATCAATAATCTTGTTCTAGAAATCAACTACCCTTTAAAAATGCAAAATCATACATCTTTTGATAAGATGGTAGACAATGAAATCAAAATTGAAAAAGTACTTGTGAAAAAAGGAGACATCACACTTCAAAAGGACAAGTATGAATCTAGTTCTAAAGATAAGAACAAAAACTGGAACAAGAACAAAGGCATCATCGCAGATGGAATTGTTGATAATATTTGTGCCCCATCTAAGGCACTTGCTTTCAATCTAATTTTTAGTGCCCAAGCCATCAAAGCTTAAGAACAAAAGGTACCCAAATCTTCTCAAAAGGAAAAAGAATACAAACCTTGTTCTGCTGATAATAAACAAAAGTTCACTCCTCTTGGAGAATCAGTTGAATTAGCTATGAAAACTCTGTTGGCTAATAACATCATCTCTTTTCCTGAGATTTGACAATCTGATCCTGAACCTAAACCAAAATGGTGGAAGGAGAATGAATTCTATGATTTTCATCGTAGTAAGGGTCATAGAACTAGTAACTGCTTACGCTTGAAGCATACCATTCAAGACAAAATTGATAGTGGAGAAATCATGGTTGATAATCATAAGAGAAATACTAATCATACAACATTCATGGAGCCATTTCTAAAACATAGTCAAGGTGATTCATCTTCTTACCCTAATGTGGGTGCTAAGGTCAATTATGCCTATTCTAGAAGCAATGTTGTTATCAATATGGTTGAACCATGCCTATCTGAGCGTTGCAATGTCATAACAATTGTAAGAAGAGATAGAGAAAATCAATAAGCTAATGTAGTTACTCGATCACAAGCTCAGGCGCATCTGCAAGGACAAATCCCAGATCAATCAAATGTCCCTAAGGTGCCTTTCAATCTATCTTCCACTTCTAAACAGAAGGCTATACCCAAATCTTAAAATCCTAAAGACACGAGGCCTACATCATATAGTATTGTTCAACAACTCCAACATACTAATGCAAAAATCTCCATGTTTGAGTTTCTTCGATTATCTCCAGCTCATAGAGCCATTCTAGACACAGCTTTGCTCGGATCCAATGTTCCTAATAACCTTGATTTAGACAGGTTCCAGACTATGGTTGGTCATCTTACATCTCCATAGTATATTTCCTTTTTAGAGGAAGATGATAACTCCTTGAGTCATCCACATAACTAGCCCTTGCATATAGAAGTCTTAATCCAAAACTATCACGTCAAATGTGTGTTGATAGATGGGGGCGCCGGTCTGAATATTTGTTCTTACAGCTTGATCACACAATTGGGATTTTCAGAAATGGTTATTGATCCTAGAAAGAAAATAACTATCGAGGCATATGATGAAGAAGAAAGATCTTCCAAGGGAACAATTGTCTTGCCTATCAGAACAAGTCCTGTCATCAGAGATACTACATGTCAAGTTCTTGATATACCTTTGGCTTACAACATCCTTCTAGGGAGACCTTGGATACATGAAATGAAAGCTATTCCTTCTACATACCATCAGTACTTGAAATTTCCTTATGAAGGAGTAGAGGTAACCATCCCGACTGACGTGTCTACAATTTGCAATGCATTGAAGGAAAGCACTGATAAACTTGTTCCTAATAATAGAGAGTCTTCTACTAAATAGCTAGACATTACTTCAATGTCCAAAATGGAAGACATTGCTAAAGAGGTCACAATCAAAGAAAAAGGTATGGGAGAATATACTATAGAGCCACTCTTATCTTTGATGTCTCTCCCTATCTCACCTAAGTCTTATGGGAAAACTCTCAAATAGTCCAAACCAGAATCTAAAGGACCTCTTGAAGCATATAAAGGGAAATTTGTTGCAGAACAAGTACCTAAACAAGAATTTGAAGAGGATGAAGTTATGCTTGCATGTCTCTACAAAGAAGAACCTAATCTTCAAATTGATCAATCATGTGATTTTGAAACATCAAAGGTTCCTTCTAAGTCATATGGTCCAGGGGACAAATTGATTACAAAGATTGGATATATAGGAAAAGGACCTCTAGGACTACAAGGTAAGGGTCTTCCATCACCTCTTTACCATCATGGTTGAGTGAACAAGAATACAAGAGGTCTAGGGTACAAGAAGAAGCCTTTCTATCTTAGCAAGAATTCCCCACACATCATAGAGCAAATCAAGCCAGAAGAAGCTCTTCTTGAGAAAGAAGAAATCAAACATTTTGATAGTGATGAATCTGACAATATTGAGGAAATCATTCCTTATGAGTGTTTGCCAAAAGAGATAAAAGATCTCCTTGATGCTAAAGATGATCCCATAAAAATAATCAATGTAGTAGAAACACAAGAACCTACTATAGAACAAGAGGTAGTTGCAACACAAGAACTAGCTAATCTCAAAAGTAATCAAATAGAAAAAAGGGAAGAAAATCCTATCACTATAGCTGAGCACTTGGAGCATTCTAGTGATTCTGAAATAGATTCCCATGAGTATGAATTCAAATCAGAATCTAAAGGTAACCCTACTTGGGGTATCCATCTTGGCTTTACTCATGTTCTTAAATTTCCTAGACGTATAGATGAGGAATCAAATGACTATGAATGGGGAGCCATTCTAGAGGAGGATGAGCTTATCACAGAGAAACATATTGATGTTATTCACCAATATGCACCTACACCCAATGTAAGTCTAGAGTGAAATAATGAACTTAATGAGTCTGATCCACCAAATGCTGAAGTGGATTCCCACAATGACATTGAGCCTATTCATGAATTGAATGTCTTAATTTGTAATATCACCTTCGAACTTGAGCATCAAGTTAGGACCAATGATGACAAATCTATATTTGTAAACACTATCTTCCAATCTTTCCTTGCCTTGACTATCAGATATCCAGACCTTCTAGATCAAACCTCCACAAATCCAAGCTATGGTATTTATACCTTCCTGAATGACTATGCCCTTGCTTGCTATCTAAATTAAGTTGAGCCCATGAGCACTTCCATCAATGAACTGAGCATCAACATGATGGAGTCAGACATCAAGTATCTTAGTAAAAAAAATAAGAATAAGAATAAAAAGAAAAGGAGTTCTGAGGGTGAAAACCACTTTTTGGTAGTCTCAGAACCTACAAAAGTAAAAATAAAAGATATATCTGAAGGTGAAAACCTCTCTAAGGCACCTAAGGATGAGATATTTGATGTCCTTCCGAGTCATTTACAAGATAGATCTCTAGTTCTAATTGAGCCCACTCAATTCATCAACTTGGGAACAGAAGAGGAACCATAGTTGATCCATGTAGCACAATCCTTGTCAGAAGAAGAAAAGAAAAAATTTACAACCTTCTTAATAGAGAAAAAGATCAACTTTGCATGTAAATACTCAGATATGCCAGGGTTGGATCCTGATCTTATAATGCACCATCTATCTACTGCTCCTGGAGTAAAACCTGTTAAACAAAAGTTGAGAAAGATGCATCCTCATGTTGCACTCTTGGTAAAGGTTGAATTATAGAAGCTCCTAAAAGCTGGATTTATCCAAGTAATTGATTATGTAGAATGGATCTCTAATATTGTACTTGTTTCAAAACTAGATAAATCAATTAGAGTGTGCATAGACTTTAGAGATGTGAATAGAGCATGCCCTAATGATGATTTTCCACTACCCAACATTGATATGATAGCGGACATGACTGCGGGTTTCGAGATGTATTCCTTGATGGATGGTTTCTTTGGATATAATCAAATAAAAATTGCTCCAGAGGATCAAGAGAAAACTGCTTTCACATGTGGATGGGGAACCTTTGCTGGAATGTTATGCCATTTGGGCTTAAAAATCCTGGTGCTACATATCAAAGAGCTATGACATCAATTTTTCATGACATGATGCATCGAACTATGGAGGATTATGTGGATGATACTTTAGCAAAATATATGATTAGAGCTGAACATCTAAATGATTTGACTAAGATACTAGACAGAATGGAAAAATTTAGTCTCAGACTAAATCCTAAGAAGTGTGCTTTTGGTGTCACTTCTGGAAAGCTCTTAGGATACATAGTTTCCAAGAAAGGAATTGAAGTTGATCCAGCTAAAGTAAAGGCTATAATAGAGATGCAACCCCCAAATAATATTAGTCAAATGAGAACATTACAGGGGAGAGTTCAATCTATCAAATGCCTCATATCATAGCTTGAAACATATCACAGCCTTTTACAAAAACTTTACATAAAGGTGTGACATTTGCGTGGAATGAAGAATGTGAGAGTAAATTTAACCATATCAAGACATATTTGTCAAATCCTCCTATCTTGATGCCTCCTATTCAAGGCAAGCCACTAATCCTATGTGTCTCTGCAATAGATACATCACTGGGGGCATTGCTAGTGCAACATGATCAGAATAAAAAGGAAAGAGCTATATACTATATTAGTAGAACTTTGGTTGCATATGAGAAGAACTATTCAATGATTGAAAAAGCTTGTCTATTTGTGATCTTTGCATCATAGAAACTGAGACATTATATGTTAGCCCATACCACTCATTTGGTAGCTAAGATTGATCCACTCAAGTACCTACTAAGCAAAGCTACTCTCACGGGTAGATTAGCCAAATGGGTTATGCTCTTAAGTGAATTTGACATTGAATATGTTGAAAGAAAAGCTATTAAAGGCCAAGTTATTGCTAATCAATTGGTGGATGCACCTATGATTGATGATACGCCAATGCACATGGAATTCCTAGATTCCTCTAACATGAATCTTTCTTCTAGAGAATGGCACTTATTTTTTGATGGCTCCTATACAAAGAATGGATCTGGAGCAGGCATATTATTTATTACTCCTCAAGGATACTCAATCCCTAAAGCATTTAGAATCAAGTTTCCTTGTACAAATAACATTGCCGAATATGAAGCCCTTCTTAATGGCATGAAAATGGCAATTGAGTGGAGAGTGACAGAGATACACATTCATGGAGACTCCCAACTTGTTATGCATCAAGTCAATGATGTGTACCAAACAAAAGATGAAAATCTTGTTCCATACAAGAGAATGGTAGATGATCTAAAGAAATATTTCATATCTATTACATTTGAGAAAATACCTAGAACAGAGAATAAGGCTGCTGATGCAATGGCAATGCTATCTACTCTATTATAGCAACCTGAACATGAGCTACACTATGAGTTCCTGGTGGAAGCACTATCTTATCCTACATATGATTCCCTTGAAACCCACATGATCTACACTATTGTGGGTCATGATTCATCTCAATACAAAAACCTTTTCTCCTATCTCTAAGACCAAATCATTCCTGATACCTTCAATCACCATGAGAAAAAATACTTAATCCATAATGCCTCCCGATATGTCATCATTGGTAATGATTTGTACAAACGAGGTCTAGATGGTACGCTACTTAGATGTTTAGAATGGGAAGAGTCTCAACGTGCACTCGAGGAAGTCCATGAGGGTATATGTGTGTCACACTTGAATGATTTAACACTAGCTCGAAAGCTTATTAGCGTGGGGTACTATTGGCCTGAAATGGAGAAAGATGCATTCAAGTTTGCTAAGAATTGTCAAAAGTGCCAAGTACATGGTAACTTAATTCATGCTCTAGGGAAAGATCTAATTCCCTTTACTACACAATGGCCTTTTCATCAATGGGCATTTGATCTTATAGGATCCATACATCCTCATTCTTCTAGTGGACATACCCATATAATAACGGCTACAGATTATTTTACAAAATGGGTAGAGGCAGTTCCCTTAACACAAGCAACTGGGAAACAAATATCTATGTTCATCTTGAACTATATCATATTCAGATATGGGACCCCTGATTCAATAGTCACAGATAATGGTGGACAATTCAAGAATAAAGACTTAGATGATCTATGTGACAAATTCAAGATTACACAACATTGGTCTTCTATCTACTATCCTCAAGGGAATGGACAAGCAGAGGCTTCTAACAAGAATCTATTGAAAATCTTGCACCGTATAGTTAATAAAACAGGAAGATACTGGCATCTCATGATCAATCCAGCTCTCTGGGCCTACAAGACAAGTATCAAAATGCCCACAAGGGCTACACCTTTCATTTTAGTCTTTTGGATATGAAGCGGTAGTACATATTGAGGTTGAAATCCCATCACTAAGAATTAGAATGCATGGTCTAGTAACTGATGATGACTACAGAGTGTCTAGGTTGCAAGAACTTGAATTACTAGATGAGAATAGACAAGTAGCGTATGATCATCTCAAAGTGTATCAGAAAAGAATGTCTAGAGGCTACAACAAGAAAGTTAGACACAGAGAATTTCAGGTTGGCGATCTAGTCTTGAGAGAGAATCCTAAAAATCAATCACATCAAGAACACAAGGGGAAGTTTGAACCCAACTGGCTGGGTCCCTTTGTAATCATTGCTACTTTTGGCTCTGGTGCCTATCAACTTTCAATGACTGAAGGAGAACAACTCTGAGAACCAATCAATGTTCTCCATCTAAAGAAATTCTATGCCTAAGGCATTCAGTCTATGGTAAAATGTCATGAAAAAATTATAAAATTGGAAAAAGTCTTGAAAAAATGAACATCTTGGTGAAAACCTAGCAATAGGTGCCTTGATAATTCACAAAAAAAGTTAAAAATATCAAAAGTACAAAAAAATTGGAAAAATGAAAAAAGAAAAAAATTGAGAAAAAGAAAAAGTGCCTTGGTGAAAACCTGGAAACAGGCACCTTGGTAGCAAAAATAGAATCTCTGCCAAGATGGTGAAAATCCGGCAAACGGGCACCACTTGTTCAAAATTCCCCATCTATCAGCGCAATCTTGGTCTTTCCCAGCTTTCAGTCTTGCTTTAGTTTGTATATATCTCCCGGTTGTTCCTACTTTTCTATTTTCAATAAGTCAGTCTGTACACCAATCATCTCAAGCATCTGTATCCTATCAATGATTAACACTTGGGGGCAATCAATGTCATATCCTATGGCCTCCAATACATCTTAGACAAGTCATATCTAGTCAGAGTCCTTTGAAGCTTCATCTGAGTCAATCAGTCTATCTCCTCTCCAGAAAGGATTTTGCATCTACAACAACGCAATCAAACATCAAAATGAAAACAATCTGTGCTTTTACATGCTTTTATCTCCTTGTATGCTTACTAATTCGCATTGAGATTTTTGCATATTGTGTCCCTTCGAGCTCTTCAATGATGTCCTTTATAGGATTTAGAGAGTGATGACTGGGGGCATAATCTTTTCTTTGTTTTCTGCTTGTATGTGAAAATCTAACAACTTTGGAAATTCTAGATTGATATGGTGTTTGACTGTAAGAGCCTCTATATCAAATTGGATGGCCATACGTACCTTGACCATTGATACCTAAAAAATTCAAGGAAGTTTGATCTAACTATTGTCTTTTTGAGTGAGTTCTTTCTCCTACTATAAAAGGTAATCTTGCCTAAGGAGGTGAATGATAAAGGGTCACTATGGGCAATTCACACTAGATTTAGAATGATCTCTTGACTGTTTGATGTGCTTGTAATGCAAGGCATATTTTGGTCATCACAATGTTTATTTTTTTATGCTTATACAAATTGCAATATCAAAATGGACATGATATTCAAGTCATCCTGGCGTTTGTGCCTTGGTGCTTATATCTAATCTAACATTTCGATAGTAAAATCAATATTCATATGTCCATGGTTGTTTGACCAATGGGCATTATATTGATTCTTGAGCATACAAATCGATATTCATATGTCTATGGTTTTATAACTAGTGGGCATTGTATTGATTTATCCGGTTACCTAAAAATTCAATGATGAGAATGACTGACACATGATCAATGACTATGTCCTAGGTCTTAGGTTTGCATATCATTTTTGAACTTTGCATGTTTGCATGGTCTCATAGATTTCTTGAACACTTAAACAATTTTTTTCAATCACATCTTCAAATCTGAAAAGAGCTAAACCCTACAAGAAGGTCCATCCAATGAAACAACAAGTAGAATCCTTTTTCGGGATCAAAATCAAAATCTGAGATCTTTTATATTGTCAATTGCTTGCATAATCGACCTTCAATCATCATAGAAATCCAGAATTCAACTTAACTGATTATCTCACATCAAACTATTGAAATTTCAACTTGGTCACCCATGGTCAACTCATGGTCAAACCTAGTCAAACTTGGTCTTCAGGACCTCTAAATGATGTAGAACATGTTCTTGAATGTGTATAGCCACTTCTCAAATCAATTAACATGCTTCTAAACTATAATGTTGACTTTTCTTGTCAGATTTCAATTTTAATCTCAAAGGGGGCATGGTATTGCACATCATTCAAGTCTGTGAATCTAGATTTTGTCTATAAAATCTTTCCTCAATAATCAAGACAACAACCATGTCTAGTTGCTGACTCATCAAAAGTCCTCATCGCTTGGGGAAAATCTATCATCACTCAGAGCATATCAGATTCATTGAGATCCATATCAATATGGTATTCTCCTAATCTTGTAAACTGTATCAGCTTTTCATAACCATCGGTTCATTAGTGTTATTTCCTTGGTTCTTCGTAACTGAAGGGTTCAAATGTGATACCAATGTGATTCTTATTGACAATTGGGTTTGGAATCGGTCACTCACTTCTTCGCAATCATAAGGTTAGGATCAAGCGTTTTGACACTTTTTTTCGTAATCACCGGTTCATCACTGTTATAGTTAACATTATCTTTGGTCATTCAGGACCTAGTATCATCAAATCTTTCAATCGGTTTCTGTCTCAGAATCGGTTAATCTTTCAAATTAGTTTCATATCACACACAGACTGTCATTGAACCACTATGCTTCACATAGTAATTCAAAGAGGGGCAAAATGTAATACCCCAAAAATGGGCTATAGGTTCATTAACCTCCTACATCTTCAAATCAAACGAAATTGACATTGAAGTCCTAACCTAAGGCACATCTAAACATCATCGAATTCAAATTAATTATCTTAATTCTACATCTGGGAATATTCCTAGCAATATTCCTAATTATCATAATTATCTTTAATTTAATGATTATTTGGCGATAAATCCTATTTATCCTAAAGTTTGATTAATTGAATATTTTGAATATTTAATTAATTAGATTTAATACTGCCACTTAATTATTTAATTAAATTTAATTAAATTTATTCCTATATTGTATTATTTAATTCTGACAATAAATAAAAAATCTTATGACTAATTGATTAAATTCTTATTTAATTAATTAATCTCAATTGTCAAATTTAATGATATGGTTTTCGAATAAAAGTTTGATTTAATAATTGATTAACCCATAATTTAATTATTTTAATTCAAAAATCAGTTAAGTTGAGGATAAATCACTTTATTTATTTAATTAATTCATCATTAATTATGCACATTCAAAGAGCAATTAAACTTTAAATCAGAAAATCAATGCAATTTGTTAACTTTTGGAAACTCAACATCTATTTTGAGTTCAAAGCTAATCTAAACTTTTGATTTGAGTTAAAAAGTTGATTTTGCATGATTTGCATGATTTTGTGAGTTAATTATCTCTGATTTCTTGTTGACTCAAAAATCAATTTGAGTTCATCAGGAGTGATTTATGGCTTTTTTCATGCACCTCCAAATTCCTGGATTTCTATAAAATCAAGGCTTCAGCTCTTCCAAAAGGATCCACAATCCACAAAATTGCATCCTCACGCTACCGAATTAGAGATCGAAGAATCGATCTTTGCGAATCCAAGCTATTGTGAGATTCTTATTATTTTTGAGCTTTCATATCACTTAGAATATCTTTGTTAGATCAATTGTATAGCATATCAGTTTCATTTAGAATAGATTCATATCTGGTTTTTCATCATAATTGCATAGAAAATACAAAAATATAGATTAATTTGCATTCTCCATATCCATATTCTGCATTCAAATCCTTTGTTTAGGTGTCGTCAATATCACTGGTCTTCGTCTAATCTAAGAAGATCATACTTGCACCTACTAGAAGGCAGTAAATCACCTAGTTAGTTTAGTTTTCAATTACTTGCACGATTTTGATTTTTGCTAACCTCTAATATTTTATTGAGGTGTTGTGTCTATAGCTAGATACAAAATTCACACACACACATACAGATCTATGTGGTCCTACAAGGATGAGATCTTCTTATTGTGAAAGGTACTTCATACTTATATTTATTTATGAAAGTTCCAAAATGATGTGGGTTTCTTTTCTTAAAGAAAAATTAGAGGCATTTGAATATTTCAAGATCTACAAGGTAAAAGTAGAAAATGAGTCGGGTTTGAAGACAAAATGTTTGAGGTTAGATAGAGGAGGAGAGTTTACATATGTTGTATTTAATTCATACTGTGACGAACATGGAATATACATGCAGACTTCTTCTCATAGGACTCCACAATAGAATGAGATTACATAGAGATAAGGAACAAAAATATACTAGATGCTGCTAGAATAATGTTGATTGAAGGAAATGTATCACATTTGCATTGGAGGGAAATAGTCAATACTAAAGTTTACACATTTAACAGGGTTCAGATTAGGGAAGGTCATACTAAAACACCTTATGAACTTTGGTTTGGTTATACTCCTATTGTGAAATATTTTAGAATACTTGGTAGAAAATGCTTTATCAAAAGAGAGTATGAGGTAGGTAAGTTTGATTCAGAAGCAATGAAGGAAGGGTAATTTTTAGTGGTGAATTTTTCCTTTTGGTGAATTATGGGAAATTGAGTTGCCAGAATTAGGGAATCATGAATGATACAGTGGTGGCCCAAATCACCCAATCAATACATAGTAACAGTTCAATATTATTTTGAATCACAATTAAGATTTTCTATTTGACATGGTTGATCAGTATATTCTCCTTTAACCAATCTGACATGGTTCTTGCAATGACCTCTTATTCGCTAAGGGTTATTAATTATGAATTAAAAATAAAATCTAAATATAGCCAAATGGTCTTTACATTGGTCCTATTTCACCAACCATTTATTAATTGTTATATTGACCAGGTCCTTACTTCGCCAACTATTTGTTAATTTCTACATTATGCATTGCATAGGTCAGCACATTTTTGCCACACTTAAATCAAAATGTTAATGTATTTTGAGAAGCCTAGGAATTCAAAAAAATGGAAATTGGATTCATGGATTGATATAAATTCAAATCAGATTTGTTAGTCTTTTTGTGTCCTGTTACAAAATTTTGGAGGGCCAGATTTACAAATAACAATCTTGCAACAGTAAAAAGAGGATTCAACATTTTAGATAAGAAGAATTCAGAGAAAGCAGGACCAAGGTAAGCAATTATTTGTTCACACTTCACAATATTGCTATTAATTTTAATTCCTAGAATCCTAGTGACTAGTGAGAAGTCAAGATGTTGGACAAGGGTGACTATCCTAAGTATCCTAAGGCTTCTGAAGGGATTGAGATGTCAAGGGAGGTTGAGACTAAGACTCATACCATAAAGGATTTCTTTGGAGTTCATAATGTTTATGCTCCATCAACTTTACAATTGCAAGTGCAAAAGCCATTCACAGTAGCTCACCAGTACCACTACCAAAATTTGGGGTTGTCATTGAGTTAAATCAATGCATCAAATGAGGATAACAATGGTGTCACAATAGAAGATGTTATAAGGGATACACAGAATCAGTTGGATGAAAATGATAGCAATGAAGATAATATTGATGTTGGTAAGAAGAAAAGAAAAAGGGAAGTAAAAATGGGGCGAGAGTGGGAAATGACAAGAAATTATAAGGTTGATTGGATATAAAAGTATTGGATCATTAAACCAGTCCTAAACAATTATGAAAAACCAAAAAATGCAAGTGTAATATTTGCACCTAGAAAAATAAAAGAGAGAAGAAGCTGCAGATAAAGCTTGACACTATAGAAAAGCATATTGGTAAGGTTTATGGAAAACAGACCATAGACAGACAAGAAATATTAGTAGTGAGATGGAAATCAAAGGAAGAATGTCTTTATGTTAAGTATGCCATAGAATATAAACAACATAACAAGATAATGGCAATAATTGCTAGTAGTGAAAATCCAATCAAGGCTGGGTTTAAACATGCAGCCAATGAAGTAAACTTGGAAAAGACCATTCATATGAGTGTTATTTTTCATATTCTATCTAGAGGGCGTCCTATGAGAGACTTATTAGAATATGGTAATTTATTATCCTTTTTGAGAGTTCCTCACTCTCCTATGTCACATTGGTCAACAAATGTTGGATGGAAAATGACAAATTGTTTTTCTAAGGTGGAAAAGAAAAATTTACAGAAGAAAGTAAAACCATGTAGATTCATTTAATTATCCATAGATGAAGTTACTGCAATAGATAACACTGCTTGGTTCTATATGCATGTGTATACAGTAAAAGAACATGTCTGCCAAGCTCATCTACTTTGTGTTCCTAAAATAAGGGGCAATGCAACAACAAAAAAATTCTATTTTGAAGTGAAGAATTCTTTGAATGAAGTTGCTGGTATGGATGTTTTACCAATTGACAAGAAGTTCATGTGTGTTGGAGTTACAGTAATGCAAGGCCAAAGGAATGGTCTTTGTGCAATATTACAAACTAGTATGGCACCTTACATGCTTGGCATACATTGCATGGCCCATCAAATGAATTTAGCATATACAATTGTAAGTGATTTTCCCACAGTGTCAAAAGTTGAAGATCTAGTCTACAAGCTATAGTCTTACTTCTGTAGAAGTCCTAAACATTTTTCAGAATTTAAGATTTTTTTAGAGGGAGTAACGCAAGGAAACAAGCTTCTCAAGGATGTTGAGACCATATGGATCTCTTTTCATGGACTAGTAGAAAGAGTTCTAATAGAATATCAATCCTTGATCAGAGTAATATATGAGCAATGCCTCATAGTAGACAAAGCTCTTGATTTGTTACATAAGTTAAGTGATATAGAGACTTTGTCAAATTTAGCCAGTCTTCTCTCCATGTTGGATTTAATGAAAAAACTTGTTAAGAAAGCCCAAGATAGAACTATTTATATCCATGAGTATAGTAGTTTATGTAGAGTGACATGCATTGGCCTGGATGCTCTGTACTCAGATATGACAACACTTCAAAGCCCAAATTTTTTCAGGTGGTAGACAATTACAGATTTGAATCATGATGAGAATTTTTTACAATTTAATCCAAAAAATGATTTATTTGTATTTGTGAAAGGATATGAAATACCAATGCACCAATCTAAGACAGGCAAGTGAGGCAGACTACTTCCAGTTAAAAGGGTTGATTTTGACAGGATTGTTAAATATGTTAGTGATAATTTGAAGTCAATTTCCTACCAACTTTCAACTGAGATTCGTGAAAGATTCACTCAAGAATATATTCTTGAAGCCATGGGTTATGTTTTTCCTCATTTTTGGAAAAATGTCAAAGATAAACAAACTAATGCACATATCTTTCATAAAAAATTGATGAATTGATCAGAGAGTTTTCAAAACATGGGGATTGTAATGGACAACCAATTGAAGGAATTTTAGATTCAGCTAATCTTAAAAAACAATGTAGATGATTTTCATCATGTATGAAATTACAGTTGAAAAACTTGGAGAATCCATTTGAACCCAATGCAATAACTAGGCTTTGGAAAAGGATAGAGCAGAGTGAAGTATTGCATGATTCAATATCAAAATATTTCAAACTTGTTGATTTATGTCAAACAATGATATTGGGGTCAGTAGAAGATGAAAGATTTTTCAGTGCATTGAGGTTTTTGATATCAAAGATCAAAAACAAACTACACAAAAATTTGGAAACCTGCTTGAGGTTGTTTGTAACTCAGTACAATGTTAGAGACTTTCCTTATGATAGGGCATTGGTAATTTGGAATTCCATGCGTGAAAGATGAGGGCTTTGTAACACTTCAAAACCTGGTGGTGCTACTGCTAGTTCTGAGACAAATGATGGATCTTGGTCCCAAACTTAGAATGAAGATGAAGAATTTTTTGATTTTGAATACCCAACTCAAAATGAAGAGGAACCTCTTTCTACTAGTCAATTTTAGGAGCTGGATTCCATGTGGGATATAGAAGCAGCAGACTATTCACTGAGTCAGTGAAGTGATTTAGCCTTCAGTTAATAAGTATTTATACACTTTATATTGCACTTTGTGGACTTGAATCTTGAAGTTGACTCATATTACATTTACAATTTAGAAAACTATTGTTCATGATTTTTGTAATTTGAAGTATAATGTACATTGTATAATGTCCATGTTACTGTATTGAAATTTGAAGTATAATATTAATGTATAATTTTCAAGTTACTATGTTTGTGAACTTGAAGTATAATCATATAATGTCCTTTTTCCTCACTGTAAAGTGTAAATGACTCATGCTATTTCAAAACTTAAGCTGGTTTGGTTCCAAAGTTACACAAAAAGTTCATCTAACCCTATCTCAACTTCACTACATGCAAATCAGGGGCCTAAGGAACCCTTCCAAAGTTACACTGACAGTCTTCTTAACATCTTCGCAAGGGCATAACCATGTAACAAACACTTAGATATAACCTTGTGAAGTCCCACACAAAGCCTTTCGTAACTTCTGAACTATTTAATCTTGTAACTTGTTAACCTTTCCAAAGTTACACGTAACCACCAAATGCTTCATCACAACTTTGTAACTACCAACACTAACACCCAAGAAACCCTCACAAAGCTCTACAATACTATCATAGCTTTGGAACTGTTCTTGATAAATTGTAATCCATTATCTGACCGTTGACACAGTCTATTACAACTTACTCTCTCTTTTCAACACCTTCCAAAGTTACACACGTGGTTAGTCAAGAACTTGGAACCTGTCACCATCATAACCACTTAACTATGGATAAGTTATGAAACAGCCAGGCGTAACTTCATAACATTTCCAGCAGTCAAAGCTTCCTAATTTTCTAGTCTTCTAGAAGTAGAAATTGATTTTTCATACTCATTCCTAATTTGAAATTTCCTAATACCTTATAAATTATAATTATGTCAAATAATAATAAGCATTTACTTAATTCCTTGAATCAAAATAAAATTGAAGCATAATAATTATTATTAATATGACATTATACATATAATTTTAAACAATCTGCAACTGTGATCTTGAGCTCTTTGTTCACAAGGCACAAAAAATTAAAAAATATCACAAAAGTAAACAAGATTTAGAGAATCAAATTTATGTTGATTCATTGTATTAACTTCCTTGAAATTTATACATCAATAATCAATGATCATAGTATCAGATACTTCTACTATTAGAAAATAAAAACCAACTTTAGCAAACATGTTTGGAAACAGTTACAAAAGTGATAGCTGGCATCCCAGATTCTTCACAATCAGTCTTGGTTTGCACTGAAGGTGTATCCATAGCAGGTGAACCACAAAGATAAGATACCCTATTTGAATTAACTAACCTCCCTCTATTGGCTCTTCATCTAATACCAGAACTATCTCAACTACTTCTATGTGGTAAGGCTTGAATCTCTCCAATGGTTTCCCACACCATAATTTCCCTCTTTGATGGCCAAGTTGTCGCTCTAACTATATCCAAGTCTTCAAGGTATTTTTTCCACTTGGCATCAGTTATGACTTGAGATTCAACAACAAACTTATTCATGTCAATCTCCTTCTTGTACAATTCATCCACAACTTCATAAAAAGTTGAAATGTCAGCATCACAAAAAAAATAAGAAGCCACCTTGCTAGCATCCAAAATTTGGTTGAAAGAATCAACCCACTCTTGCCAGTCCTTCAAGTCACGTCCCTTTGTGTCCACAATAGTAGGGATATATCCTTTAGACTCTTTAGCCAAAACCTTTAACTTTTCCTGAATTTTTTGTCACTTGCCAGTGAAAAATGCAAACAAATCCTTTACTAATAACAACATTTCCTTAACTTTAATTATTTTGTTAGGTAATTCCATCTTCAAGTTGCCATTAGTAAAATAAGCCTATCAAATAATTGCAAGTATGGCCCCCACGAATTAAATAATGGGGTTAGTATAGACAAGGCATTAGAACAATGATGTTCTACCCCCTGGAAAGAAATGAAAGTACTATGAATGAGTTGAGACTTCCCTTTTAAAATATTTACTCTGTGCAATAGCAGCTTCATCAAAGTCTCCTTAGCAATTCTAGTATCAACAGGCTGATGAATGCCCATTATTATATTTTTTATTGCAAGTTCTGGAGCTAAGTTCCCCTCATAATCAGTTTGGACCCCAGTATCATAGACCTCTGTCATTGCCCTGGATTGATTTTTTAGAGTATTTATTTCATCTTTTAGCTCCTTCACGGTCTTATCTAGGACAAACTCCTTCTTCAGTTCCTCTTCAAACTTTTTTCTAGTTGTCACATAATCTCTAAATGTCTTGGCTAGCCTGTTCTCTAAGTCCTCAACCACTACTTTATTCATGGAAGATGCATAATGTAGGAGATTTTCTATCTCTGATCCTATAGTGTCCTACAACCTCCATATTAATTGGCTATCATGTTTTGTGTCTTGGATTTTAACCAATCTGCTCTTATTAGATTCTCCAGCCACACACCATACTGCTAGTGTCTTAGTGTCCATATTGAATCCAGAACCCCTCTGTAGTGCATTAGGTCCAAAATATTCATAAGCTACAACTTTATATTGGCTCTTGATTTGGTCAATTAAGAATGAGGACTCCAAGTCCCATCCAGGGATCAACAACATGCTACTTCTCTTCACAAGATCTCTTGCTTCCTCCATAGTTAATGTTTCATTGTTGGGATCATAGGCCTGTAATTTTTTAATCAGTTCAACAGTATTTTCCTATGATTCCCCTAGTTTCAAAGACAATTTTAATTCATTATGCTTAACTCTAAAGAGAACTTTTAAACTCATCAAACTTGATGAATTCATCATGTATAAACTCTTTAGCTTGGATGACCTTGTCATCCAATGTAGCTGCAACCAATTCTAACTCATCTAGGGCCTTTTCTCCCTCATTTGCATGTGATATCAAAAATTATTTTCTTAAGTCTGTAAAGTAAAGGCTATTACCTGGCAGGATTTGTAGTGCCTTTTGCCTTTCCTTTTGGTACATTCATCAACTTTTGTTTCTTTGCTGGCCCCTACTTAGATGTGGATGGCTCAACTTGTTCTATTTCTACCATAAATACCATATCAGGTTCAATTTCCTTAGGGTTTATTTTGTCCTCCTCCTTCTCCTCAGGGATGTCTAGAAATTTAGACATAATATCTTTGTAATTATCTAAACACTTGTCAATTCTCGACATGTCAAGGACATCAAGAAAGAAACTGGTGAAGGTAGGGTCTACCTTTTTTAACTCTGCCTCTACCCTTATAATATTTTTCCATTTAAGGCTTCTCTCATAACATATATCTTGATTGAGCACATTCATAATAACATCCTCATCTGGCATAAGCTAATTTTGAGCTAGATTGTGATTCCTCATTTATCTCAATGCTCCTCTAACGAAGTGTTTAGGGTCATACATCCTTGCATTGCTAGAGGGAAATCTAAATTGTCTCAAGAATTCATGGATTTGGTCCATAGCATCTTTACCTATAGAGAAATCCCCTATTTGGAACCTCCTTCGTAGAAAGGTTCCCTTATGTCTTTTAGGGCCTAAGTATTTTCTATCCATCATGATAGAATGCCACATCAATTCTATTCTTCCTAATCTTTCTGGGACATATTTTGGTAGTATGTGTGGAGGTTGAGGGAAAGAATACACTCTCATAATAGAAAAACTCTTTAAAATGAACATATCACCCCAATTACTTAATTTCATTATCAATTTCAAATGCACCCGGTCTAGGCAATTTTATAACAATTAAGGAAATCCATCCCTCATAATACCTAACATGTTCATTATTGGAGACATAAAATTACTATTTAAAGCAACAAAATTAGAGAAATGGTAACTTCTATCCCATAACCTAGTCTAGAGATAAAGTAGAATAGTTCCTCCTACATTCTCAGTCTCATTGATGAACTCTAAGTTGATGTAACCAATATTGGAATAGAGGATCAAGTGCATCAACATGGAGTAGTGATTGAACTTGAAGCTTTTCAAATCAGTCTTTGCATTCATTAACTCAGTGTGCATTATATTGATTATGTCCCCCATATAATCAACCTCCTTATTGGTGCACAGGTCCTGAACATCTATAGCCATGACATAAATGTCAAGAGTCACTGTCAAACCTCCATCTAGTCCAATAACTTTGTGTAGACCATAGATGGTATACTGGAAATAGGGAAAGAAAAGCTCAATATAAAATGAATTTGCAACCTTCTTTGGAAACAACCCCTCCTCTTTCTTTTCTCTAGGAATATGATTCCTCGTAACCCTTCCAGTGTAGTAAATTTTATGTCTATTAAACATGGCCTCCTCTTTTGCTATGTTAATATCCATGTTCATCAGTCCCTAAAGGTTGAAAGCTTGAATAAAAGTCACTTTGTCTAAAATGCAAAGTGTAGACTTGTCCTTCTTGTGGAAAGCTTGTGTCACTAGATTGTATGCTTCAATTAGCACTTTCATCAGGTCTACATCCACAAATACCTCAAGTACTATCAACTTTCCCAAGTTCCTATCCCATGGGTTTGAAATAGGAGGCCTTTCAATCTATTGTTATAGAAATACATGAAGAGATCATACCCAGTTGTGTTTCAGAAGACAACATCCTTGCACTATGCATAAGGGTCCCTCCATTCATAAGCATTAATTGGTTGCAAATTTGAGGTTCCAAGAAATAGTTTCATCCATTCTTCAGTGTATATGTTTGGCCTCTTTGTTCTTGAGTGCACACTATTTGTTGGTACTTCAACAACCTCAAGAGATCCTTGTTTCACCATCTTTATGTATACTAAACTCTAAGCTCCTTTTCTGTAATTAAAGCTTTCAACTCTCTGTTTCACTTTGACTCTAAAAATTATGGATGCTTTGTGAACTATCTTTAATAATAAACTCACCACCTACTCTATTAAAATATCATCATGAGCACACACATGAAATTACCTTTTTCAAAAAAGTGTCAACTGTCACTTCTAGCTTAGATTTGGCAGCGATCCAAGAGAAAATCATCGACATGTCATTCTTTTATAATTTTATCCATTAAGACCCCACAACTTGTCCCTTTTCCTTTTTGTAAAAGGCTCCTACTATTTAAAACTTAAATTGGTCTGGTTTTGAACTTTGAAGTTACACTAAGTTATAATGGTTCATCTAAACTTATCTCAACTTTTCTACCTACAAATTAGGGGCCTTGGCCCTCTAAATTTGAAATCGTAAAACTTTGACACTTGTGAAGTCACTCAAAACCTTTTCAAGACTTCAGGACTATTAAACTAAAATGGCCAAGAAACCCTACCGAAGCTTCGTAAATCGCTTGAACATTACTATCGTAGCTTTGCAACCGTTCCTGACAAATTTTAATTTTGACCAATAAACTTGATAGTGGACACATTCCATTCTTTGTCACTTTCCACATGGCTTGAAACTTAATCTCACTTTTAAACACCATTCAAAGTTACGCACACTATTAGTAGAGACCTCAGAACCCATCACCATCATAATAACTTAACAATTGAGAAGTTACAACACAACCAGGCGTAACTTTGTAACATTGCTAGTGGTCAAAGTCTAAATACAAGGACTTTGTAGCATTTCAAACTTCAAAGAATCAAAACCTTCCAAAGTTATGCACGCCATTATTCGGGACCTTGGAACCCATCACCATCATAACAACTTAACCATTGATAAGTTACAAAATAGCTAGGCATAACTTCATAACCTCTTTACCCGACTCATTGGACTGGACATGTGGTGGTAGGGCATGATCCCATGATCACTAACTACCCTGCAACTATTCATAAAGGAACTACACACATTGCATGATCAACATTGATCACACCGTCCTTTAACTTCCTTCAGCCTAGGGACCATGACATTAGCAAAGACAGGTGTCACATAGTCATGTTTTCGCAATTAATAAACATCAAACACCTTTGCATAATGGTAACACACCAACTGTCAGATCGACCAAATATGTCCTTACTTTATTTGTGTTTAAAACTGCATTGTGACATCATACAGGACATGTGTTGCATTATCGCAATGTCGTGAAGAGTAACCTTCAAACATCTTTCCATTATAGTATTATGCCTACCATCATATCAAACTTGATATGACTATGAATTTACTTCTTCTTTATCCTTCGGCCACTGATGTCATGGAAGACAAGTGTCATTCAATCATGATGCCATGATGAATAAAAGGCTTGTACCTCTGGATAATGGTAACATGCTAACTGTTGGATTAACTTGATTTGACTACTTTTAATTCTTGTCCAAGGCTCTAACATCGGTCCAACTGACTACCAGGTGTCGATGCAATGAATTAAACTACAAGACTTCTTATTGTCAATGTGGTGATCGGGAAAAGCTCTAGCGATGCAATGAATTAAACTGTAGGACTTAGGAACTTTAGGAAATATTAAATGCGAGCCTGCTAGGTAAAGACTTAAATGATACATGGTCCTGCCTGACAACTGAAGACATGCGAAGAAAAGGAGGACTTAAGTGAATAAAAGGTAATGAAGAAATAGAACATAAGAGGGTTTAAGGACTTAGATAGATTTTTTTGAAACCCTTAGCTAGAGCTGGGTTTAAATTTCCATGTGGGATTTAGAAGCATCAAACTGCTTATTGAGTCAGTGAAGTGATTTATCATTTAGTTAATAGGTTTTTATAATTTTATACAATATCACAATCTCACAGATACTTCAAGTTCATATACTGTACTTCTTGAATCTTGAATCTTGACTAATATTAATAATTACAATTTACATTTACAATTTACAAAACTATTATTCATGAATCATGATTCATGTAACATGTTACATCATACTAACATGTTACTGTATTGAAATTTGAAGTATAATCAAATAACACATATAACACTAATTGAAAAATGGTCTTCTCATATGTATTAATTTCTATAATGATACGTTTAAGTTTTTTTGCTAGACTACTATATTGAACAGTTGTGATTTCCCTAGAAGGGGAAGCGACAAGCTTCCAACCATTTCCAAAACCAAAAGTATATTCTTATTTATAAATTACAAGTAAAAAAAATCATCCTTTCAGAGGAAAAGCCTAGTCCTACATATCCTAAAAGTAATTGTAATTTACTAATTTGTTATAGTATAACAGTAATAGTATCCAGAAAGAAAAATGATCATTTCATTATGGGCCATGGCAGTAAGTTGTGTTGGAAACAATTGTCTAAAGGAAATTGCTACTCAAATTATGTATTGTCTTTGATGTCACACAATGTCATAGTCTGCAGCAATCAGTTCCTACCGAGCTCAGTCGGTCATCAAAGGAAATTCAGTGTTTACCGAGTTCAGTCGGTCGTCAAAGAAAATTCAGTGTTTACCGAGTTTAGTCGGTTGTCAAAGGAAATTTAGTGTTTACCGAGTTCAGTCAGTTATCGAAGGTAAAGGATCATCGGTGTTTACCGAGTTCCCTCGGTCTCTGAAAGATTGTAGAAAGTTATGGTCACCGAGCACTGTCGGCCCTTGAAGGATTTTTAAAAATAGAGTTTGCTTAATTCAGCCAACTGTTATATTGAATAATGTCAATTTGACAAATCTAAAATCATATAAATAAAAGGTCAAATGTGAAAAATAAACAAGAAATACAATAGAAGATTTACAGAAGAAAGACAGGAAAGGTGTGTGCAAATTTGTGAAGGATGTTTAGATATCCTTAAGGTGCAGCAGAGATTTATTCGATCAGGAAGGATCACACTTATGCAGAACAGAGATCTGTAATCAGCAAGGCAGTTGCATTATTATACAGGTCATTTTTCATTGTTACCTTCTTATCATTGTAACAGTGAATTCTAAATCTCTTAACCGAGTTGGTTTAACAACCATATTGTAAATCCTCTAACAAGGTGAAAATTCCATTGAATTGTTTTCAAGACCTCTTACCAGGCCACTCCTAGCAGGGTGATTAAATCCTCTAACAAGGTCACACCTAACAGTGTGTTTTGTAACCTTTTACCGGGTTGGCTTCTAACCGGGCATCACTTCAGAAAAGTGAAAATCAGTATCTAGATACATTGGTGGTTTTTCCCATATTGGGTTTCCACGTTAAATCTTGTGACTCTTGTGTTCTTAATTGCTATCTTAATCATACACTAGTGCTGATGAATATCTAAAAGATAATTTTGCTAATACTTTCTGCATCTTCAAAGCTACTGCAATCTATTTACCGAGTGCTAAAACAGATAACATTTTTAAGATATCCTAAGAGTTCTTGAAAGAAATAATTGTGAAGTGTTATATGATTGATTGATTCACCCCCCCCCCCCTCTCAGTCACTTCATCCATATTCCATCAATTGGTATCAGAGCTTTTGGTGCTTGCAGGAAGGGTTTCAAGGACCTAAGCTAAAGATCAGGATGTCTTACAAGAGGGAAATCCCAAAGCTCAATAGAGATAACTTTTCAGCTTGGCAAGGTCTCATGCAACTTCATCTGGCTTCCATTGGTGATTCAGGATGCAAATACATTGATGAAGAATACACAATTCCTACTGGCGCATTAACTGTTGAAGACATTGCAGAGAAAAAGACTCATAATACCATGATGATAGACATTGCATCTGCTCTCAGCTATGAAGAATTTGATGATATTAAAGAATGTACTACTGCATATGAAATGTGGATGGCACTGAAGAAAATATATGGTGGTGATGCAAATGTGAAAAGAGCCAAAGCAGAAAGCCTAAGAGGACAGTTTGACAAGATGAATATGAAGGAAGATGAAAACATTGCAAAATATGTTGAAAGAATCAAAGCAAGTGTAAGTGCAATTAGAGCTTCTGGAGGAACAATCTCAGATGAAACTGTTATAAGTAAGGTACTCAGAACATTACTCCCTATCTATGCAATAAGAGTATCAGCTATTCAAGAAAGAAGATGTGAAACAAACCACAATATAACTTTGGATGCTTTAGTTGGAAGATTGACAGCCTTCGAATTAGACAACTATGACAACTATGTTCCTAGTTCAAAAAATATTGAATCAGCATTTGAGGCCAAGGTTTCACTAAAGAAGAACAAGAAAATTAAAGAAGTTCAGTCAGAAAGTGAAGAAGTATCAGAAGAAAGTTCTGATAGTGATCTTGAAATTGTAGAAGCATTACTTGCAAAGAAGTACTCTAGAGGGAAAGGTAAATATAAAGGTAAAACTTCTTTAATCTATTTTTCATGTGAAGAAATTGGACATATTGTAGCTAGGTGCCCAAACAAGCAAGTCAAGGAAGAGAAGAGAAGTCACAAGTACTATGGAAAAAAGAATTTCAATGATAAAGGTAAGAAAACATGTTTTATGGCTAAAGATTCTGATGATAGTGAAGAAGAAATTGTCTTTATTGCTATAAAAGATGAATCTGATGATGATGAAGATAAGATGGCACTTATTTCTCATATAAGCAAAGATGATATATGGATAATAGACAGTGGATGTTCACACCACATGACTAGTGACAAGACAAAATTTGAATATCTAGAAGACTGTGATAGTGGTAATGTAAGATTTGGAAACAATGAACCTTGTTGTATAAAAGGAAAAGGAAGAATCTCATTAACCAAAGAACTCATATGTGATAATGCTTATTGGGTTGAAGGACTGAAACATAATCTTCTAAGTGTAGCACAGCTAATCAACACTAGTTTCAAGGTTGAATTCATGAATGGTCAAGCAAGACTGCTGGATGAAAAAGGAAAACTCATTGGATCAGGCAAACAAACAAAAGGTAACTTATTTTATCTTGATCTCAGTGAATATTCATGCTTTATTGCTCAAATTGAAGGAAGTTGGCTATGGCACAAAAGGTTATGTCATGTGAATTTTGATAACATGATAAAAATAAGCAAATTCAAGAAGGTTAGAGGCATTCCTACTTTGAAGAAACCTGATACTGGTCTATGTAAGAATTGTCAGATTGGAAAAATGAGTAAAACTAGTTTCAAGAGTAAGAACTATCAGTCTAAAGAAATTTTGGAAATTGTGCATACTGATTTATGTGGACCTATTGGAATACAAAGCTATACTGGAGATAAATTCTTTATTCTTTTCATTGATGATTATTCTAGAATGATGACTGTTATGTATTTAAGAGAAAAATCAGAAGCATTTGAAAAGTTCAAATGGTACTTAGCAAGAGTGGAAAAGGAAACAGGGAAAAGATTGAAATGCTTAAGATCAGACAGAGGTGGTGAATTCATCTCCCATGATTTTAACAACTTTTGCATTGAAAGAGGAATCAAAAGACAGGTATCAGCTCCTAGAACTCTTGAGCAGAATGGAATAGCAGAAAGAAGAAACAAATTTATTATGGATTGTGCAAGGACTCTAATGATAGAAAAGAACATCGCTATAAAGTACTGGAAGGAAGCTATCAGCACTGCAGTTCATACATTGAACCGAGTACAATTGAAGAAAGACACGTTCAAAACTCCTTATGAATTATGGTATGGCTATAAACCCAATGTAAGTTACATGAAAATATTTGGTAGCAAGTGTTATATCTTAAAAGAATCCAGAAGAAATAAATTTGATGTGAAAAGTGATGAAGGAATATTCTTAGGATATTCTAGCAAAAGCAAGGCATACAAATGTCTGAACTTATCTACTCATAAAGTCATAGAAAGTATACATGTAAAGTTTGATGAGTTTGCAGAAAAGACTGAAGAAGAAAGCAAAAGGGAACCTGAGAACTACAGAAGATTCATTTACATTGAACCTGAAACATTGGCAGACACAACTATCAATGAGGAAACTATATCTACCAAGCCGAGCACAGTTACCGAGTCACAAACTGAGTCACAGGAAGAAGTTCAAACCGAGTCACAGGAAGAAATTCAGACCGAGCCTCAGCCTGAAGTTACCAAGCAAATATCTACCAAGCCCGAGCAACCTGAAGAAGAGATCCTAGAAGACAACAACATGAATCATTCAAAGAGCAAGGAACCTATACTAGCCAAATATGTCAGAAGACATCATACACCAGATCAAATTATTGGAAACAAATCAGATGGTACTATGACAAGAAGCAAGCTAAAAGGTACATGTCTGCTTACTGACTTTGAACCTAGAAATATCAAAGATGCATTGGAAAATGAAAGTCGGATTGAAGCAATGAATGAAGAATTAGAATAAATACAAAAGAACAAAACATGGACTCTTGTACCTAGACCTAAAGATAAGAATGTAATTGGAACAAAATGGGTATTCAGGAATAAGCTGAATGAAGATGGTCAAGTATCTAGAAATAAAGCTAGACTGGTATGTAAAGGTTATTCTCAAGAAGAAGGTATAGATTATGGAGAAACTTTTGCTCCTGTTGCAAGATTAGAAGGTGTAAGAACTCTACTTGCTTATGCAACACACAAAGGATTTAAGGTATATCAGATGGATATAAAATCTACATTTCTCAATGGAATTCTTGATGAAGAAGTCTACATTGAACAACCTGAAGGTTTTGTTGATCCAGATAAAAAGGACATGGTCTGCAGGTTACACAAAGCATTGTATGGTTTGAAACAAGCTCCTAGAGCATGGTATGAAAGACTCCATAACTATTTGATTCAGATTAATTTCAAAAGAGCCAATGATAACAGCAATCTGTATATTAAAGAAGGACTGGATGACAAAATTGTATTGGCAGAAATATTTGTAGATGATACTATATTTATAGGGAATGAGGATCAGTGCAAAGAATTTTCAGAGAAAATGAACAAAGAATTTGAAATGTCTATGTTTGGTTTAATAAAATTCTTTTCTGGTCTTCAAATTCAGCAAAGCAAGAATGGTATATACATTACTCAATCTAAATACATTAAGGAAATACTTAAGAAGTTTGGTATGGAAGATTCAAAACCAGTTGGTACACCCATGTGTACTGGACTGAAACTTACCAAAAATGATGATTAAAAAGAAGTTGATCAGACCCTATACCGATCTATGATTGGAAAATTGCAGTATGTAGTACATACAAGACCTGATATTGCCTTAGCAGTCGGTATAGTAGCTAGATTCTCAGCAAAACCTAAGGAAAATCATATGATGGAAATCAAAAGAATCTTAAGATACTTAAGAGGAACTGAAGAATATGGTTTGTGGTATAAATTTGGAGGCAATCTAGACTTAAAAGTGTTTACTGATGCTGATTGGGCAGGGAACATTGATGACAGAAAAAGCACAAGTGGTGGAGCATTTTTTCTTGGAAAAAGATTGGTATCCTGGACTAGTAAAAAACAAAATTGCACATCTCAATCCACAGCTGAAGCAGAATATGTTGCTGCTGCAGTAAACTGTTCAAATATTGTTTGGTTCAAACAGTTATTAGAAGGTATGAAGGTTGAAATCAAAGAACCAGTTGTTATATTTTGTGACAATACCAGTGCAATAAACATTTCGAAGAATCCAGTGATGCATTTCAAAACCAAGCACATTGCTATTAAATATCACTTTGTTAGAGAATTGGTGCAGGACAAGGAAATCAGATTAGAATATATTCATACAAAAGAACAGATTGCAGACATTTTTACCAAACCATTACCTAAGGATGCATTTGTGTATCTAAGAGGTAAGTTAGGGGTCATTCCCCTATCCGAGGCTCACTAAATACAGTTTTAGTGATGCATCAACCAGAACATGATTGAAAATCAACCAGTTGATGCAGCATATTCAAGGAATCATTGCATATGAATCAGTACTTGAGGTACATTAATTTACATCGGTAATATGTGAATTGTCTTTGGCATGTGTTGTCAAAGAGGGAGTGTTTGCTATGTCTTTTCTATTACTTCAAGAAATTTTTCAATAGTAAGAAGGAAGAATTTTTAGGATAAAGGAAGTTTGCTGACAGAGGGAGATTTGAATCTGAACCGAGCTAATTCTTTCAAATTTCTTATGCTATGACATATTGTGTTGCCATCAATGCCAAAGAGGGAGATTGTTGGAAATAATTGTCTGAAGGAAATTGCTACTCAAATTATGTATTGTCTTTGATGTCACACAATGTCATAGTCCACAGCAATCAGTTCCTATCGAGCTCAGTCGGTCGTCAAAGGAAATTCAGTGTTTATCGAGTTCAGTCGGTCGTCAAAGAAAATTCAGTGTTTACCAAGTTCAGTCGGTCATTAAAGGAAATTCAGTGTTTACCGAGTTCAGTCGGTTATCGAAGGTAAAGGATCGTCGGTGTTTACCGAGTTCCCTCGATCTCTGAAAGATTGTAGAAAGTTATGGTCACCGAGCACTGTCGGCCCTTGAAGGATTTTTGCAAATAGAGTTTTCTTAATTCAGCCGACTGTTATACTAAATAATGTCGATTTGACAAATCTAAAATCATATAAATAAAAGGTCAAATGTGAAAAATAAACAAGAAATACAGCAGAAGATTTATAGAAGAAAGACAGGAAAGGTGTGTGTGAATTTGTGAAGGATGTTCAGATATCCTTAAGGTGCAGCAGAGATTTATTCGATCAGGAAGGATCACACTTATGCAGAATAGAGATCTATAATCAGAAAGGCAGTTGCATTATTATACAAGTCATTTTTCATTGTTACCTTCTTATCATTGTAACAGTGAATTCTAAATCTCTTAATTGAGTTGGTTTAACAACCATATTGTAAATCCTCTAACAAGGTGACAATTCCATTGAATTGTTTTCAAGACCTCTTACTAGGCCACTCCTAGCAGGGTGATTAAATCCTCTAACAAGGTCACACCTAACAGTGTGTTTTGTAACCTTTTACCGGGTTGGCTTCTAACCGGGCATCACTTCAGAAAAGTGAAAATCAGTATATAGATACATTGGTGGTTTTTCCCATATTGGGTTTCCATGTTAAATCTTGTGTCTCTTGTGTTCTTAATTGCTATCTTAATCATACACTAGTGCTGATGAATATCTAAAAGATAATTTTGCTAATACTTTCTAGATCTTCAAAGTTACTGCAATCTATTTACCGAGTGCTAAAACAGATAACATTTTTAAGATATCCTAAGAGTTCTGGAAAGAAATAATTGTGAAGTGTTATATGGTTGACTGATTCACCCCCCCCCCCTCTCAGTCACTTCATCCATATTCCATCAAGTTGATGTGAAGACCAAAAAATAACTGGATCATCTCCTTCTGGAACCCCTCTTGGTCAAAGCCATGATCCTAAAAAATGGCGTGTATCTCTACCTTGTCATGTTCTACTTCTAGTTCAAACATGTCTCTTTGGTATCCGGTGTAACTGGTAGCATGATCCTATGCTACAGACATAAGATGACTAAGGACATCCTACCAAATCTCCTTGTTGATATTCAAATTTGGTTGGATAACATGTTTTGGGTTCTCATTTGATGATCCCTCAGCTACTGGAAGACCCATTCTATCATCCAAAATTAGAAATCTAGAAAGTGCCCTATGTTCAAAACTTCAGTGTTCAACTATTCCACTACCGAGACTATATAAATAAATTAATCACCAACTTGGTAGCTGTAATAAAGTTTGAAGGAATGTTTTACGTAAGGTGGCTTGCCTTGGAAAAGAAAAATAATGAATATCGATGAATCACAGGTCATATCCCATACAAACTATCCTTTTTAATGTCTAACCCAAATCTTAGCTTGGATTATTTACCAGTGAATAATTTAAAGTCGTTAAGTCTCATTAATTTCCCTAATTGTAGATCCCACATCCACCACTTTTGCGATATCCCAATGAAAATCTTCTCATTAAATATGTACTAACATACACACTTCAACTTGGTTTATTTTATCTATATTTTTTTAATCTGGTACAACCACATGGATACTCTAAGCTCTTCATTGGTCTATGGCACACCCTCCCTCATGCAAAGTGACGTAGACTACCAGTGTAACCTCAAAAGCCCCATATCCTAGCCACAATTTTAATTGTCGAAGTCACACCAACCGCTAGCTTAACAATGTATGTAACTTCACGACCTTGCTCTTTAATTATGGGCCTAACCTTGCGAAGCTACGCCTGACCACTTGGAAGATATTATTATTGTCTGAGGCCTATGTTTTAAAGATAATATTATTGTCTAAGTCTTTTGATGTTTAAATGACTCATATTTTTTCCAAAAAAATAATGTTATAGGTTCAACCCACAATAGTGGGTTACACTTTTTCAGAGGAAGAAATTCTTCCTGTAACGCGGTGGAGGCAAAAAATGCCTTCATACTTTCGAATGAAATTGAAGTGCTACTTTTGAATGAAACTAAAAAGTTTCGAATGAAACCCCAAAATGCCATAGTTTCGAATGAAACTAGGTTTCATTCAAAACCTATTTTCTAGGAATAAAATATTCCATGCAACAAGGTTTCGAATGAAACCTAGGTTTCATTCGAAACCTTGTTGCATTAGGTTTTGGTGGGGTTTTTAACCCCACTTTCCATCATTTGGAAAGTGACGTTTCGGCTGTGGGGTTCAGCTGTGGGGCATCTGATTCATTGACCGTCATTTTCCAGGTGGGTATTTTTTGATTTTTTATGTATATATATGTATTACATTTGTATATTTATGTATTTTTTTAATGTATTTAGTATTTTTTAACATATATACATGTATATATGTGTATATACATGTATATATGTGTATATACATGTGTATATGTGTATATATGTGTATATGCATGTATATATGTGTATATACATGTGTATATGCATGTATTTATGTGTAAATATATGTGTATATGCATGTATTTATGTGTATATGCATATATTTATGTGTAAATACATGTATTTATGTGTATATACATGCATTTATATGTGTATATATATGTACTTATGTGTATATATGCATTTATATGTGTATATGCATGTATTTACATGTAAAGATGCATGTATATGTGTACGTATGCATGTATTTACATGTATATACATGCATCTATGTGTATATGCATGTATGTACATGTATTCACATGCATATACATATATATATGCATGTATATACATGTATTTACATACATATATACATGTATTTACATGTATATACATGCATGTATACATGTGTATATGCATGTATGTACATGTATTTACATGTAAATACATGTATATTGTATATACATGTATTTACCTATATATATGCATGTATATGTGTATATGAATGTATGTACATGTATATATATATGCATGTACTTATATGTATGTACACACATATATGTGTATATGCATGTATTTATATGTATATACACATGTATATGTATATACACATGTATGTGTATATGCATGTATTTACATGTATGTACATGTATACATATACATGCATGTATTTACATGTATATACATGCATATATATGCATGCATATACATGTATGTACATTTATGCATGTGTGTACATGCACATGCACACATATGTACACGTGTACATACATATGTATGCATATGTGTACACAGATGTATATACATGTGTATACACACACGCATGTGCATATATACATGGGCACGTGTGGTCATAATGCATACATATGTATGTACACGTGTACATATGTGTGCATGTGCATGTACACACATGTCTACACATGCATATATGCAAGTGTCAACACGCACATGCACATGTACATATATGTATGTACATGTGTACATGCATGTATTTACATGTATATACATTTATGTACATGTATATATGCATGTATATACATGTAAATTTACATGTATACATAGGTGCATGCATTCAATGCATGTGTACAAGTATGTACCTATATGCATACACATGTACATGTATACATAGGTACATGTTAAATGGGTATAAATAGGTACATGTTTATACATAGGTACATAGATCTACATGTTAGATAATAAGTCTCTAATGAGTTTAAATGTAGTTTTAAAAACTTTATTTTGATTGAATAATGTAGTTAAGCAGTTATAATTTGTGTTCAAATTTAATGTCTAGTTATTTACACTTTATTTTTATTGAATAATGTAGAAGTGTACTTTAATTTTATTTAATGAAGTTCAAAAAATATGATTTAGTGCATGTGTACATGTAGTTATTTGACACTGTAAATATAATTTCTTTCAGGTGCACATATCTTGATAGTTCATTTATACATCTAGATTACTAGACATTACACATGGCAGATGCACCTATCTCGCCTCAAGATCGGGAACAATCTGAGAACCTATTTGACTGCACAAATAAGGAAATTCAAAAATTACAAGAGTCTATTGATAGTCCCTCTAGCTCCACTATTTATAGGAACACCTGTCAGTCCATCCTGGATAGCCTAATTGCTATCCGGAATGACATATAGAGGACTAGTGCATATTCCCTAGATGTTGTACAGTCTATTCTTGAGAGAAAGAGACGAGAGGTTAGCTCTGGTCTTTCTCTCAAGGAGGTGGCCAAACTGGTGCCCAAAGAGATTCTTAAAACCCAAGTTTGGCCATCGTATGCAGAGAAATAATATGTGAAGGGATATCAGGTTACGAAGTGTTAGGATCCAGCTATATCTGCACTGATATACCCTAGGTTTCTAGTTGCCCATGGTCGTTACCCAAATAATGACCAAATCCCCTTATACTTCGCACAACAGATCTATGCAGAGGTGCGATTAGGGAAACAGGTTAATTACACAGATTTGGCACCACATCAGGGGCAGGGGCATGGGAGACTTGCAAATAGAGATGCTTTTCGCCGACCTAATCATCTGAGACCAACACACAGGGTTATTCTAGGTGAGAGGTCACAGGCTATTCCTCCATTGTTGGGTTCCATAGCAGACGATGTTGTTTGTAGCACCCAGCTACGGGGTGTGATTGATAGTGTGGGGCACATTGCATCGGCTGCGACATCCATATCTGTAGATCAGGTTGGCCAGTATTTGATGTAGCGACGACGCTCCAAATCATCGTGTGGAGCATCTTCTAGTAGGAGCTCAGATGACTTGTACTCTGCAGCAGGGATCCCTTCACTTTCTAGCCTTGAGGGACTTACAAGAGAGATGGCACGCATCACCATGACTAGTTTGGCCGAGGATCTTATTGATGCATATGAATTTATAGCTGCTAAGCATGGTATCCCTATAGCGGATGTCAGAGATCATGTGGGTACTGTTAGATACACTTAGTGACAGGATCCTCATCACACACATCATGATAGTAGCGGTGCCCATGGTGATCCTCCTATGAACTAGTCTATTGCTATTGAGAGAGAGGCACACTGTACAGACCCTTCAGTGAGTGCAGGGTAGCGGTTATTTGATGTTGGTCTCGAGGACGTTGAGTTTGGCATGAGTGCAACTGGTTACCTAGATTTGCTGACACGTGATGATCAGTCAGCTTCTATGCCATCACATCTGGTTTCTTCATTGCATTCATCTTTAGAGAGATGATTGCCATCTACTCATGTGGCAGATGTTCAGTTTAGCTTCGATCAGGCGCAGCAGCATATTGATACCCTGGTTGATAGGATCGAGGAGAGGGAATCAGAGCATGTTCCAACTCCACCGTCTACACAGGTATAATTTGTTTTAATGTCATTTAGTTAAACTTTGATTGTTGGAGATTCAAAATTTATATATAAATGTATATATAATTTTTGTCATTTTTTTAATCTAGGGGGAGATGCCTCTTATTACTCCTATAGGGAGCAATCATGTATGACATCGGGACTCACTCGATGATGACATCAGCAGTGGGCAGGTGATTTTTTAATTTATTCAATTTGTGTACGTACATCTTTATGTTTTTAAAATAGATGAGTATTATTTTATCAACATTTGAAAGATGTGAATATTAATTTGTATGATCTCACTTTGTCTATACAGGGTTTTGTACATCCCTCGCAGCATGATAGCTACTCAAGGCCTGATCATACTGTTAGGAGTCGTCATGATGATTCTTAGGCTCTTTTAGACATGTTACACATGTAGGGATCTCTGATGTTACATTTGACATAGTTGGACATGCATCCATGTATATTTTTTTCATGTATACATTGCTTACTTCTTGATTGATTTCATATATTTGATGTTCATGTTTGACATATATGTACATGTTTATCCTTGATGTATGTATGTACATGTGTAGTATACTAAATTGATAGATCTCTAGATTGACTATACATTTGACATAGTTGGATGCATGCATGTATATTTTTTTCATGTTTACATTACTTACTTCTTGATCGATCTCATATATTACATGTTTATGTTTGACAAATATGTACATGTGTACTATTTGATGTTTATATTTGACATATGTACATGTAATTCATACAAATTTTAGTTGAATGTTAAATTTGAATGTAATTCATAAAAATTTCAATATGCACATGAAATTTAAGATAATTAAGGTGCATGTACATTACAAACTTATTATTTTTAATATGGGAAGTAAAATAGGCAATATATCACAATCAAGAGTATTTATTAAATTTGTAAACAATTTAATCCTAACATAGCAATTTCACATATTGAATTAAGCTATCTAACATGCATATAAAGTATCCTAATTTTATAAATCCAAAATGAGATAGATTTAATTCTTGGCCCATGCACACATATACATTTTAAAAAGACAAGTTAATTTATATATATATCTACTAATAAATTTGCTCCATTCACTAAGGGCACATGCCCTAAAATTTTTTTCTCAAAATCATTTTTCATACATGCACATGCACAATTTACTGTACATCAAGTGGTTCATCTCTCTCTTTGATAATATTCACTAATTTCTCATGCTCTTCGGTATCAAGTCTCCACTTACGAATGCCACGTCTTGTCACTGGATGAAGAGATAGTTGTGTGGCAATTACAAGATGACTATATTGATAAACCTTGTTGTTTAATTGATAATCAATAAAATGAACCCCCTATTGAGCTTGTTGAGCTTGTGATGACCCTTCTATAGCATCTATAGGATGGTCTTGTTGAGCTTGAGATGTCCCCTCCCCAGCATCTACAGGTTGGTCTTGTTGAGCTTGAGACGCCCCTTCTCTAGCTTCTACAGGTTGGTCTTGTTGAGCTTGTGATGACCCTTCTCCTGCAAATGGAGATACAATTAGTAAGTTTAATACTTACTAGATATTAAAGTCGACATGTGTAGATCTATTAAAGATATTAAAGTAGACATGTGTAAGTTTAGTTCCTAATAGGTCCTGATAGGTCTAATAGACCTCTAATAGGTCCTAATAGGTCTAATAGGCCTTAATACATGTATAATACTATAAAAGTACATGTCCTAATAGGTCTTTTTGTCCTAATATCTATCTAATAGGTCTTAGTACATGTCTAAAAGGTCTAATAGACATCTAGTAGGTCTTAATACTTGTCTGACTAGGTCTTGATACATGTCCTAATAGGTTTGACTAGGTCTTAATACATGTCTATTAGGTCTTCATACATGTCCTAATAGGTCTCATACATGTCCTAATAGGTCTCATACATGTCTTAATAGGTCTTCATACATGTCCTAATAGGTCTCATACATGTCCTAATAGGTCTCATAGGTCTTAATACATGTCTAATAGGTCTTTTTGTCCTACTATATGTCTAATAGGTCTTAATACATGTCTAATAGCTCTTTTTGTCCTAATATATGTCTAATGGGTCTTAATACATGTCTAAAAGGTCTAATAGACATCTAATAGGTCCTAATAGGTCTAATAGGTCTTAATAGGTCTAATAGGTCTTAATACATGTACAATACTATAAGTACATCTAATATACATCCTATAATGGGTATAATAGGTTACTAATGCATCCTAATAGGTCTAATAAGTCTTAATAGGTCTTCACACATGTCCTAATAGGTCTCATAGGTCTTAGTACATGTCTAATAGGTCTTTTTGTCCTAATACCTATCTAATAGGTCTTGATACATATCTAATAGGTAGATAATAGGCCTCTAATAGGTCCTAATAGGTCTAATAGGCCTTAATACATGTATAATACTGTACAAGTACATCTAATATGTCCTAGAATAATGAAACTAACTTTCCTAATAGGTTAGGTAATAGGTCTAATAGGTCATAATAGGTCTTTAGGTCTTGATACATGCCCTAATAGGTGTGATAGATCTTAATACATGTCTAATAGGTCTTAATACACATGTCTAATAGGTCTAATAGACCTCTAATAGGTCCTAATAGGTCTAATGGGTCTAATAGGTCTCAATACATGTATATGATACTGCAAGTACATCTAATATGTCCTAGAACATGTATAATAGGTTCCTAGTAGGTCCTAATATAGGTCTAATAGGGCTTAATAGGTAGATAAATAGGTATTCATGGATGTTCTAATAGGTTTGATAGGTATTAATACACACATGTCTAATAGGTCTAATAGACCTCTAATAGGTCAAGTAATAGGTCTAATAGGTCTTAATAGATGTATAATACTATAAGTACATCTAATATGTCCTAGAATAGGTACATAATAGGTTTCTAATAGGTCCTAATAGGTCTAATAGGTCTAATAGGTCTTAATAGGTCTTTAGGTCTTGATACATGTCCTAATAGGTTTGACTAGGTCTTAATACATGTCTAATATGCCCTTTTGTCAAGTAATAGGTCTAATTAGGTACCAGGTCCAATTGATCTAATTGCATCTAAGCTACTTGGGTTATAGGTCTAGTTGCATCTATGTCGGTACTAATATGCCAATCTAACTTAATTAGGCCCTAATAGATCTAATAGACCTCTAATAGGCCTGATTAAGTTGACTAATACAAGTGTATACATGTACATATTATTCAAGTCCTAATATATGTAGCTATTAATAAGACATGCTCTTTATTGAATATATTCTAGGTCTAATTAGAAATTGCAATATCATGTGCTTACATGAACTTCATTAACATATGTCCTAATCATCAATTATGATATATAGTCACAGAGAGAGAGAGAGAGAGAGAGAGAGAGAGAGAGAGAGATAGGGTCACACCTTGTCTCACATGATGATATCTTTCACAAGCTTCTCTTCGTAATCTCTCTTTAGTTTCTGGTGAGTAATGTCGAGCACTCTTATTTTGCCTTCTTTTCTGATTCCCCATCACTTTTGCATGATTATTCTACTAAAATATCACAAAATGTAGGAAAATACACCTTCAAATCTCTTTTTTATATGTAAAATATGAATTATTTTGCAGCTCTGAATTAAAATATTGAGAAAATGGCTCTTATATTTATATGCGATCGTCGCTATCATGAAAAAACACCAAATTGGCCAACATGAGTTTTGAATGAAAGTTAAATTTAACTTTCATTTGAAACTAGTTAGCTTTCATTCAAAACTCTCTTAACCCGGATGTTGACGTAGATGTCAACCCAGGGTTAGCATTTTTTAGTTTCGAATGAAAGTAAGAAGTTTCGAATGAAACTAGTTTCATTCAAAACTAGTTTCATTCGAAACTTCCTTTCTAGGACTTTTTGTCAAAAGCCAATAGAAAATAGCACATTTCTAAGTTTTGGGGTTGAAGCGCTAGGGTCAAATGAAACATTCAGAAAATGACCTTGAGTCCATGAAAAAGTGCTCTGAGTCAGCTTTCTAACGACTATACTCTTAACCAGTTTTGAATTCATTAGGTGTATGTTGTTTGACGTGAAATGAATGTTGGTTTTTTGGCCAATTCAAACATATGACTTTGATGTTCAATAGAAAATAGTAGAAAATATAATAAAATTTTTGAAAAATATCAGTGCCCTTCATCTTAGAGTCTTCTTTCTACCAAAAAAAATAAATTTGAAATCCGATATATACAAAAGAAGTTATGCGTTACACAGTGAAAGTAGGTCAAAAAACTAGCTTGGTCGACTTTGAGCATACATAAAATATGAAAAAAATGTGATAATGTCTTGAAACCAATTGGATGCCCTTAGTATGGATGTTACCAAACTATATTCGAAAGAATCGCATTGATATCTTTTATAGAAAAAAGTTATGCATTACGCAGTCATGGTACCTCTTTGAAAATGCCATTTTCAGCAACATACTAGTTTTGTGGGAGAAAGAAATTTTGATTTAAATTAATTTAAAATATATATATATATATATATATATATATATATATATATATATATATATATATATATATATATTTAGATTTTACACAGAAAGTCTGAAAGGACTCTAGTTTACATCATTTTTCGATTTCAAACGGTTGAACGGCAATATGCATTGGAATGTCGAATTTTTTCTGAAAATTGGAAGGTCAGTGTCAATTCAAGCCAAAAAGTGTAACCCACTATTGTGGGATGACCCAGGGCCTACAAAAGCCTATCTTAGTTTTCAGAGATTTAACATATTTTAAATTTGGCAACACATTCTCAGTCGGTGTCAGAACTCAAAGTGTTCCTTAGGTGAAACGACCAACTTTGTGTATCTTTCTAACCGTCAAACGTAGCATTGAACCGTCAGTTACAACAACTCTAGATAGCCGAGTAAATGCTACTGGCAACCTCATTCACCATGAACAGTTGTTCAAACACCGCTAACAACTCTGTGCTGAAGTGTCCCTCAAGGTCTCTTAAGCATGAAATCATTGATCTTTGCGGGGTCATATCTCGGAGCTCGTGCGAGGTAGAATTGATCCGTCAGGTGCTATGGGACCATTTTGCCAGGGCCTATAAAAGCCTATCTTAGTTTTTAGAGATTCAACTTATTTTAAATTCGGAAACACATTCTCGGTCGATGTCAGAACTCAAAGTGTTCATCAGCTGAAACGGCCAACGTTGCATATCTTTCTAATCGTCAGTCATAACATCGAACCGTTAGTTCCAACAGCTCTAGATGGCTGAGCAAATGCTAGTGGCAACCTCATTCGGCACCCATAGTCACTCAATCCCCACCGATGACTCCGTGCTGAAGTTTCCCTCAAGGTCCCTTAAGCATGAAATTGATGATCTTTTTAAGGTCATATCTCAGAGCTCGTGCAATGTAGAATCGATATGTTAGATGGTACAAGACCGTGTTGTCAGGGCGTACAAAAGTGTGTCTTAGTTTTTAGAGATTCAACTTCTTTTAAATTCGGAAACACATTCTTGGTCGGTGTCAGTACTCAAAGTGTTCCTCAGCTGAAATGGTCAATGTTGCGTATCTTTCTAACCATCCATCGTACCATCAAACCGTCAGTTCCAACAGCTTCAAATGGCTGGGTAAACACTAGTGGCAACCTTGTTTGGCACCCACAGTCATTCAATCTGCATCGATGACTCCATGCTGAAGTGTCCCTCAAGGTCCCTTAAGCATGAAATCAATGATCTTTGTGAGGTCATATCTCGGAGCTCGTGCGATGTAGAATCAATCTGTCAAGTGCTACAGGACCATGTTGCTGGGGCCTAAAAAATCCTATCTCAATATTTAGAGATTCAACTTATTTTAAATTCAACAACATATTTTCGGTCGGTATCAGCACTCAAAGTGTCCCTTAGCTAAAATGGCCAACATTGCATAGCTTTCTAACCCTCGGTCGTAGCATCAAACCATCAGTTCCAGCAGCTCTGGATGACCAGGTAAACACTAGTGGCAACCTCATTCGCCATGCATAGTCATTCAAATGCTGCCGATGACTCCGTCCTGAAGTGTCCCTTAAGGTTCCCTTAAGCATGAAATCATCGATCTTTGCAGGGTCATATCTCGGAGCTTGTGTGAGGTAGAATCGATCCGTTAAGTGCTACAGGACCGTGTTGCCAAGGCCTACAAAAGTTTATCTTAGTTTTAAAAGATTCAACTTATTTTAAATTTGGCAACACATTTTCGGTCAGTGTTAGAACTCAAAGTTTTCCTCAGCTGAAACAACCAATGTTGCGTATCTTTCAAACCATTGGTCGTAGCATCGAACCGTCAGTTCCAATAGCTCCAGATTGTTGGGTAAATACTTGTGGCAACCTCATTCGCCATGCACAGTCATTCTAACACCACCGATGACTCTACGCTAAAGTGTCCCTCAAGGTCCCTTAAGCATGAAATTGGTGATCTTTGCGAGGTCATATCTCAGAGCTTGTGTGAGGTAGAATCAGTCCGTCAGGTGCTACGAGACCTTGTTATCGGGGCCTACAAAAGCTTGTCTCAGTTTTCAAATATTCAACTTATTTTAAATTCAGCAACACATTCTTGGTTGATGTCAGAACTCAAAGTGTTCCTCAGCTGAAAAGGCCAACATTGCGTATCTTTCCAACTATCGGTCATAGCATCGAACCGTTAGTTCCAACAGCTCCAAATGGTCAGGTAAATGCTAGTGGAAACCTCATTCACCACACATAGTCATTTGAACCCCGCTGATGACTCTATGCTAAAGTGTCCCTCAAGGTCCCTTAAGCATGAAATCATCAATCGTTGCGGGGTCCTATCTCAGAGCTCATGTGAGGTAGAATCGATCCATTAGATGCTACTGGACTATGTTGCTGGGGCCTACAAAAGCCTATCTCAATTTTTAGAGATTCAACTTATTTTAAATTTGGCAACACATTCTCGGTCGGTGTCAGAACTCAAAGTGTTCCTCAGCTGAAATGGCCAACGTTGCGTATCTTTCCAACCATTGGTCATAGCATCAAACTGTCAGTTCCAACAGCTCCAGATGGCCAGGTAAACGCTAGTGGCAACCTCATTTACCATGCATAGTCATTCAAATGCCGCCGACACCTCTGTGTTGAAGTGTCCCTTAAGGTCCCTTAAGCATGAAATCAGTGATATTTGTGGGGTCATATCTCGGAGCTTGTGCAAGGTAGAATCGATAAGTCAAGTGCTACGGGACCATGTTGCTAGGGCCTACAAAAGCTTGTCCCAATTTTTAGAGATTCAACTTAATTTTGAATTTGGCAACACATTCTCGGTTGGTGTCAGAACTCAAAGTGTTCCTCAGCTAAAATAGCCAATGTTGCGTATCTTTCCAACCATCGGTCATAGCATCAAAATATCAGTTCCAACAACTCCAAATGGCTAGGTAAACACTTGTGGCAACCTCATTCACCATGCACAGTTGTTTGAATGCCACCATGGACTCTATGCTGAAGTGTCTCTCAAGGTGCCTTAAGCATGAAATCATTGATCTTTGCAAGGTCATATCTTGAAGCTCGTGCGAGGTAGAATCGATCTATCAGGTGCTACAGGACCGTGTTGCCGGGACCTTCAAAATCTTCTCTTAGTTTTCAAAGATTCAACTTATTTTAAATTTGGCAACACATTTTCAGTCGGTGTTAGAACTCAAAGTGTTCCTCGACTGAAACTGCCAACGTTGCATATCTTTCCAACTGTCGATCATAGCATCAAACCGTTAGTTCCAATAGCTCTGAATGGCTGGGTAAACACTAGTGGAAACCTCATTCACCATGCACAGTCATTTGAACCCCTCTGACACCTCTGTGTTGAAGTTTCCCTCAAGGTCCCTTAAGCATGAAATCATTGATCTTTGTAGGATCATATCTTGGAGCACGCGTGACATATAATTGATTTGTCAGGTGCTATGGGACCATGTTGCTAGGGCCTACAAAAGCCTATCTCAATTTTTAGAGATTCAACTTATTTTAAATTTGGCAACACATTCTCGGTCGGTGTTAGAACTCAAAGTGTTCCTTAGCTGAAACAACCAATGTTGTGTATCTTTCCAACCATCAGTCATAGCATTGAACCATCTATTCCAATAGCTCTAGATGGCCAGGTAAACGCTAGTGGCAACCTCATTCACCACACACAGTCATTCGGACACCGCCGATGACTCTGTGCTGAAGTGTCCCTCAAGGTCTCTTAAGCATGAAATCAACAATCTTTGTGGGGTCATATCTCGGAGCTCGTGTGAGGTAGAATCAATTTGTTAGATGCTATGGGACCATGCTATTGGGGCCTACAAATGCCTCTCTTAGTTTTTAGAGATTCAACTTATTTTAAATTTAGCAACACATTCCTGGTCGGTGTCAGAACTTAAAGTGTTCCTCAGCTGACATGGCCAACGTTGCGTATCTTTCAAACCATCAGTCGTAGCATTGAACCATCAGTTCCAATAGCTATAGATGCCCGAGTAAATGCTTGTGGAAACCTCATTCACCACACATAATCATTCAAACCCCACCGACAAATCCATGTTGAAGTGTCCCTCAAGGTCCCTTAAGCATGAAATCAACGATCTTTACGGGGTCATATCTCAGAGCTCGTACAATGTAGAATCAATCTATCAGGTGCTACGGGACCATGTTGCTGGGGCCTACAAAGCCTATCTTAGTTTTTAGAGATTAAACTTATTTTATATTCAGCAACACATTCTCGGTCGGTTTCAAAACTCATAGTGTTCCTTAGTTGAAACGACCAACGTTGCGTATCTTTTGAACTGTTGATCGTAGCATCGAACCATCTATTCCAATAGCTCTAAATGGCCAGGTAAACGCTAATGGCAACCTTTTTCACCACGCACATTTGTTCAAACCTCACCGATGACTCCGTGCTGAAGTGTCCCTCAAGGTCTCTTAAGCATGAAATCAGCTATCTTTGCGGGGTCATATCTCGGAGCTCGTACGAGGTAGAATCTATTCGTCAGGTGCTATAGGACCATGTTGTCGGGGCCTACAAAATCCTATCTCAATTTTTAGAGATTCAACTTCTGTTAAATTTGGCAACACATTCTCGGTCAGTGTCAGAACTCAAAGTGTTCCTCAGCTGAAATGGCCAACATTACGTATCTTTCAAACTGTCAGTCATAGCATCAAACCATCTGTTCCAACAACTTTGAATGGTCAGATAAATGCTACTGACAACCTTTTTGGGCACACACAGTTGTTCAAATGACACTGACGACTCCGGGGTGAGCAGTAGGATGAGTGCAAATATGTATTCTAGTGTTTGTCATTAACAATCAGTTAGTTAGGGGACAATTAGAAGTTAGTTTGTAAAAGCATAAGGTTGCACATCCACATCTATCATAGTAATCTTATTAATAAAAGAACTCTTGCCAACATTAGGGTACCTTAAGAATCCTTATATTATGTAATGTCCCTGATTTAGCAAGTACTTGTGCTTGCTATTGTCAGTTCATTAATGCAATTCCCATGAGCTGATGGAATGTTGAGGGGATCTCTATGTGCACTTACTATTTATAGTAAGTTAGTTAGTGGCTCCTATTTTAGGCAAGGCAGTTGGATTTCGGTTTGATCTTCATTCTTCTTCAGTTGGGTTCATAATGTGCATCCGTCTTCATATCTTATACAATTAAGCTTGGCTTAATTTATTATCATGTTACTTTATGTTCTAATTAAAAAGTGTGTGCTTGACGCTTCAAGGAACTTCAGTGAGAAGTGTGTATTTGAAGCTGGAGTTTGGTGTGATGAAGAAGATTGAAGTTTTTGCTTAAAAATCCTTTGACTTGTGAAAATGAATTTCATTGATTATGTTATATTTTGATGAAATGGAGAATTTTGTAATGGTTTGAAATGCTAAGGAGACTAGGGTTTAATTTCCAAGAAGAACGTTCATTCTTCTGACACTGTGTTGTGAGATGGAGTCTTGTGCCATCGAATAATACTGAGAATGCCATTAAGTTTCAAAAGTGGTGGGTAGCTAGCAAATTTGGGTGCATTTCTAGTAGTGTTGTGAATTAACAACATGAGGTTTGTTGTTTGAATGTTTTAATACAGAGACTACGGCAACTAGACTTAATTATCATAATTGTAGGGTCTTTCAATTCTCTACCAGGCGTAAGTCTTCTGCAAACGGTTCTTCCCAGTAGGCGTGCATTTGATAACATTATCGGGTGTGTGAGTTGATGCTTTGCTATTACATTCCAGCAGCCACAAATTCAATAACAGAAGTTGCATGAGCAATTTCAGTTGGAGATTATACTTTCAGTCATAGCAAATGAAATAATAGGTGCATGAATGTTATTTTAATTTGAGGAGATTATGAAATATTAGAAATTATAATAATGAACATGGAGTTTCAATTTATCGAATGTCTTGAAATTTAAATGAAGAATTTTCAACCAAGCTATAAATAAATTGTTGAAGCATTAGTATCCGGATTTGTCAGAATTTCTTTAAAAAATTATCATTGCAAGAACAAGAGCCACTTAGGCTTCTTACATATTATATTTATATATTTATCCATTCATTTCATTACTTTTGTTATTATTACAGTTAAGGAATTGATTGTTATTGAGGACAGTGACTGGCATTTTTTAGCATAGTCAGCAAATTAAACATACAAGCATAACTATAAGGCATGGGAAATTTACAAAGCAAAGACATGAACATAAACATAATTTAGTATACATCAATACACCAAACACATGAATTGCATACCTAAAACATAAAAAATATATATTCGTAGGGCATGAAGTCAAATATATATGTCCAATAATGTCATACATTGAATATATTCAATATAGTAAAACTGGCTTCCTCAAAGCCAAATGGATGTACAATGAATCACTGATACAATATACAAAAAATATGTCCACTAATGCCATATAGGCATACAATCCATATCCCTAATCTAGTCCTTTCCTGCTAGCAAGAGAAAACAAATCTTGAGCTGTCTTCGATCATCGCATTGATGGAGATGTAGTGGATGTCGTAGTCTTCCGAGTGCGCTCACTCATCCTCCTGTCTAGACTCTTCTGTAGCTCGACCTAATAAAAGAAAAAATTAGATAGAGATAACTAATATACATCAAAATTGAATTAGACAATGACATAAAATTGAATATTGGCTTACCGCAAGCAAATAGTCACTATGTTCATCCACCGAAGGTGAATGCTAGTGATTTGGAGTCATAAGTCCCTACAACAATGATCAAAATAATAATTAAAATACATACATGGATATCATTATAAAATTCAATACAAACTATTAAAATAACAATTAAAGCTAAGTGATCTCTTTCATACCTCAGTTAGTGCTTCAGAACTAGGTACTACTGCAGCTACTCCATGATCCAAAGTATCATGGACAGAAGGAGGAGTCTCTAATGTGAAAAGCTAAAAATGAAACAAAAAAAGTAAATTATGCAGTTATCAAGATTACATATATTTTTTACAACCCTAAAATTTAGTAAATGATACCTCCGTGAAGGTTCCACCGCGTCCTCTAGTGTGCAGTGTCGATGTTGAAGCTCCAACATTCAACTAGTGCACATGTACATGGAAAATTATAAGATAACCATTCATATAAGAATGTACTACTGACATTTTAATTATAATGTATTATTACATGTATACCTGTGGACTCAATGGTGACCTCACAAACCCAGGTGAAAGAATGTAATGATCATGCCTCTAGATTTTGATTATAATTTGTCTAGTAATTTAGTCATTCATTCATTAATTAAATATGATCAATTAAATCCAATTAATATGCAAATAAAGATACCTCAAGGAAAGTTGTACGATGCCCTTCCCTGTCTGTTGTGAACGTCAATGGTCCACTAGTGCACATCTAATGCACATGCACAATAAGTTAGGATACAATTATTCATATAATTACATAATAATCAAATATGTTAATTAAATGTTTTATTCGATACATACTTGTGCAATTGACGATGATGTGTAAAAGGGGACATTAGGATCATTGCCACTTCCACTGCCACCACCACCGCCACTAACACTCTTGCCCTGAATTTTCATCATAAGCAATAGATACTAAATTAAATAGTTATTCTTTTATAAATGAAATATGATCAAAGCAATTTAATGAACTTGGAAATATTTACCTATGTGTCAATGCCAAATTTTGTATTTAGAAAGTTCTTAGTCATCAATCTAGAATCCTCTTGCTCTCTCTCTTGCTAGTACCAAATGTGCACAAGCATCCACATGACTGAAAAATATGCCCCCTCGAGGATTGACCATAGTCACCCTCAAATAAAGGAGTGGCACACTGAATGAGAGTATGTGTCAGAGCACTAATCGTGCCTAGTGTGTTTGCCTCTACATGTTCCTTCACAAAGGAAGGAATAGTAACATGATCCAACAGTGGCTTGCCACTAACAACCCTAGGTGCGTTAGGGTCACGATGTACCTCTGCTTGATCAAATGATGAACCCCCTCCTCTACCTTGAGAATCCGGCATGTCAAAATAATTTGGCACCTCCTTGAGTACAAATCGCAATAGAGTTTCCTCAAGATATATATAGGAACCTCATGATTGTTACAAGGAGGCGAATCAAAGACCATCCACCATCTCTCCCAAAAATTGTTCTTAATATCTTCATTTATGCACCAATGAATTGGGAACCTCCTTGTTGTAGTTCTAAGAGTATTTGTGTCTCCTGGGTTTTTAAATAGCTGACAAATGTCATCTTTTGTGATTTTTTCTTTTTTATGTCCCCATAAGATAATTTATTTGCATAATATTGTTTTTGTTCTTCTCTTTTATCCTGCCATAAATTAATTTTCCCACTAACTAAGCTTATGTGGGTCAAGATTGCTTCCAATGATTTTGCAAGTCTTTCCCTTTTGGCATTTATACCACTAGAATCTTTTAACCTATTAATTAAAGATTCTAATTCTTTTTGCCCTCTTTCAATTTGGTTCAAAAAAAATTGTTGTGTTCCAGGAGGAGGTTTCTCGATTGGTGGAGGCAATTGAGGTTCATTTTCTTCATTTCTTTCTTCATTCGGTTCTTCATTTGGTTCTTCATGAGGAGACAGAGGGTTTGGTGGAGGAAGATTATTTCTTCCTAGCAATTAAAAAAACTACATTTTAAAATATTGATTACATAACAAATTTAAACAAAAACAAATTGCAACAAAACTAAAATTTTAAAACAAATAAGAGGCATGATAAGTTGTAAAACCACTTACCTCTTCTCTTGGATCGAACTTGATGATGTCGTGGAGCCATTTGATAGATGGATGAACAAAAATTATTGATTCACAAGAAACTATAATAGGGTGTGCGCACTTTCAAATCTTCTCTTAGCTGAAAATGTGGGTTTGAGAAAGAAAAATAAGCTAAAACCTGTGTGCAGCAAAAATATATAAGTTTTTTAAAAGGGCATATGCCCTATAGGGTGTACGCCCTTTGGCTTGGATTGCCCAAGCCTAAGGCTTGGGCAACCCAAGCCATAGGGCATGCACCCTATAGGGTGCACGCCCTTTAGTGCATGCGCACAATGCACGATGGTGGGCCAAAAAGAAAAGTGGTGATGGGTTTAGATATTAGGGTTAGGAAGAGGCTTTACCATTTATAATTATGTCTAGGATTAGGGTTTATGATTTAGGGAGTAGAATTCAATATTTGGTTTTAGCATTTAGGATGAGGGTAACTTACTATTTAGGACTATGGTTTATCTTTAGATTTAGGATTTAGGGTTTACCATTTAGGATTAGGATTTAGGGTACGTGTCTACATCGTAATTAGTATTATGGTTAGGCTCCTAGGGTTTGTTTTAGGCTTAAGATTATGATTAGGATTTAGTATTTAGGATTAGAGTTTAGCATTTGTAATTATAGTTAAGAATATGGTTACAAAGAAGTTTTAGAGTTAGTTTTAATATTAGAGTTAGGGTTAGGATTAGGATTAGGTTTAGAGTTAGTTTTGGGATTATGGTTAGGGTTCAGGTTTATATCATGGTTAGGATTGGGGTTTGGGTTGAGGGTGTTATTAGGGTAAAATTTGGATTATGGTTACGGTTATAATTATGATTAAGATTAGCACTAAGATTAGAGTTCTTATTCTACTTTTGTTACCTGGTTTAGATTAAGATTTTGTTAGAGTTCATATAAGGGTTTGGTTAGGGTGGATGTTAGGGCTAGGGTTAAGACTATGGTTATAGTTAGGGTTCAAATATGTATACATTTATAATTTGATTAGTTTTATGGTTTATGCATAATGAGGGCTAGGGTCCAATTAGAGGAAAACATTTGAGTTATAGTTAGGGTTGAAGTTAATTATAGTTAGGAATTGATAATGGTATGGGTTTGATTATGGTCAGGGTTTATTTATACCTAGGATTAGAATTAGAGTTCAATTTGGGCTATAATTACAGTTATGATTTGATTATATTAAGATTAGGGATACGTTGAGGGTTAGATTTCAAGGGTCATCTTGTTTTAATTTTATATAATTTAGGGTTCTCCTAGGTTCAAAATTAGGGTTATATACTTCAATTTGGTTTAGTGTAATGGTTAGGGATTAATTTATGAAGTGACCTTATATTTTTAATCTTAGATTGGAATAGATTTTAATTGGAAGCTTGTGAAAGGACAATTATGGTTAGGGTTAATGTTCATTTTTTGGTTATGGTTAAATAAAGATTAATGTTAGGGTTAAATTTTAATTTAAATTAAGGTACATCACTATAATGACAACTACAAATCCATCCAATATGTGAGTGGTTTACAATTTAATTTAAACTTAATTAGATTTATAATTAATATTTAACTTATGTTAAGTTTTTAAAAGTGTAAGAGTGAAATTTAGATTTGGGTTTTGTGTTATGGTTCAATTTTTTTAATTAGTTTTAAGGTATAATTTGGTTTAAGGTCAATAATAGACTAGATTCTATTCATTTATACATATGTAATGAAGACAGACAAATTAGAAATTTGATACTTGATAAGGCACTAATTAGGGTTCACATTTAATTATATTAAACATCAACACTAATTAAGGTTAAGTTATTAAGGTTGAATTTGATTGAGATTTAAGGTAAGATTTCATATTGGTTTAATGTGTAATAGAAGGATATATAGTTAAAGGTAGAGTTAAGTCTAGCTTAATGTTTGTTTTGTTTTTCAAGGTTTGTTTTTTCTATTTGTTCAAGAGGTTTGTGAACTAAGATTTTAGGTCTAAAGTTTAATTTTCCGTAATATTTAATTAGGATTAGAGCCAGAGTTTTAATTAAATTTATTTTTAGGGCTAGGGTCAAATTTGGTTTAGTATTGGAACCAAGTCTCAATTTAGTTGGGTTCAATTTGGTTTAGGGTAATATTTCAATCTTCATGTTTTTTTTCTTTCCTTATAGGTTATGTTGTGCTTTGAAGCATTAATTCAAAAAAATTATCATTGAAAGAATTGTAAAATAATTATATAACAAATTATAAATTAATGTATATTTAAAGAATAATTAAGAAATTTTACCATCCTTCACCATATCTTTGCCAATCATATTGGATCACTTTCGAAGAACTTGTAAAATATTATTATTAATAGAAAGTAAGAAATATTTTATATAAAATATAGAAAGTAAGAAATCTTTTATATAAAATTTCAAAATGATAATTTTGTTAATTAAAATAAATATTTGAAAATACTTTTATTATTATATAAATTGAAAAAAATTCTTGACATAATCTTAACTTATTTAAGTACTTTTAAATTTTAAAAATATCCTGCAATTAAAAAATTTAGAAATATCTTACTTTTAATATACTTTTATATTTACTTTTACTTTTCTAATATTCTAATTGGAAAAGTAAGATGTTTCTAATTACTTTAGAAACTTTTTGATTTATTTCTATATTCTCTTTATACTTTTCTAATATTCATCTTTTCTAATTAATAATAAAAATATTTCTAATTAGAAGAGTATAAAAAAAATGTAGAAACATCTAATTCTTGTTTGATATCATTATAAATATTTGTGTTTGTTACAATTTACTAAGCTTTATAGATATTATTTCTATTTTTATAAAAATTATAAGTACATTTTAAAAATATATGTAATAAGAATTTATTGTCTTTAAATTAAAAAAATAGAATTCTAACTTATATCTGATATACAATTTAAAGTAAAATTTCATAAAAAATAGTTTCAATAGAATATAACTAATGATAAACAATAAAATAACTATTCGAAACATAACATCAAAGCATAAGTGAGAGAACGACATACCAATAACAACATGCCATCTCATGTTTGTAACTGTTATCAAATGATAGATTGTGTTCCTTCTATTTAAAAGAGCTGGAAAATTTGGAAACAATAATGACAAGCATGTGTTATAGCTCCATCAAAGTTATAACAGCCTTTAACATCATTATAATCAAAGTTGCTAAAAAACTGTTACACTTGAATGCCATATTTTTGAATAAATAATGGGTGATACCTTTGTATTGCAAAGATGTGGTTGATCAATGTAAGAGAGGAAAAACAAATAAATGTATTTGGGCACTGACAAAATGGTGTTACCATAAATTTCTAGCAAAAAATAATTAAGTAGAAACTAATTCATTGTTTCAGGCTGGAAGTTTATGATAGAAAGGAAATAGACTTTCAAAGGAAATCTATTTGTGGAAGCTGCAGTATTTGCCTTCAGAAAAACAAAAGCGTCCTCACAGGTAAATCATATAAATGAAAATTAAATCATATTAATGCTTGAAAATGGGCATCGAAATGGGAGAATAAACTAAATGAATGCAAATTTACCTTAGGACCCCTTCGGTCACATTAAAACCCATTAGGACCCCTTAGAACACATCAACCATTATAGGACACACTAATGTGTGATAAGGAGTTGTAATGAGTACTAAGTGGTTGTAATGGGTTCTAGTGTGTCCTATTGGGCTTTAAAGTGGTCCCCATGTATCATAAGGGGTCATAATGGGTCCTAAGT
>BSBK01002616.1:250000-251953 GCA_027943335.1 Chamaecyparis obtusa | reverse complement strand
CTAGTGACAGGACCAAGTTTGAACACTTTGAAAACTTTGATGGTGGTACTGTAAGGTTTGGAAACAATGAACCTTGTTGTATAAAAGGAAAGGGATGAATTTCATTAACCAAAAAACTTATATGTGATAATGCATATTGGGTCAAAGGACTAAAGCATAATCTTCTAAGTGTAGCACAGCTAATCAACATTGGATTCAAGGTTGAATTCATGAATGGCAAAGCAAGACTACTAGATGACAAAGGAAAACTGATAGGATCAGGCAAACAAACCAAAGGTAACCTGTTTTATCTTGATCTTGGTGATTACTCATGTTTTATTGCTCAAATTGAAGAAAGTTGGTTATGGCACAAAAGGTTATGTCATGTAATTTTGACAACATGATAAAAATAAGCAAATTCAAGAAAGTAAGAGGTATTCCTACTTTGAAGAAACCTGATGTTGGTCTATGCAAGAATTGTCAAATTGGTAAAATGGGAAAGTCTAGTTTCAAAAGTAAAAACTATCAGTCTGAAGATATTTTGGAAATTGTGCATACTGATTTATGTGGACCTATTGGAATTGAGAGCTATAGCGGAGAAAAATTCTTTATTCTCTTTGTTGATTATTATTCTAGAATGACGACTGTTATGTATTTAAGAGAAAAGTCTGAAGCATTTGAGAAGTTCAAATGGTATTTAGCAAGAGTAGAAAAGGAAACAGGAAAAAGAATAAAATGCTTGAGATCAGACAGAGGTGGTGAATTCATCTCCCATGAATTCAATAATTTCTACATTGAAAGAGGAATCAAAAGATAGGTATCAGCCCCGAGAACTCCTGAGCAAAATGGAATAGCTGAAAGAAGGAACAAATCTATCATGGACTATGCGAGGACTCTAATGATTGAAAAGAACATTGCTATGAAATACTGGAAGGAAGCTATCAGCACTGTAGTTCATACCTTGAACCGAGTACAGCTCAGAAAAGACACATTCAAGACTCCATATGAGCTATGGTATGGCTACAAACCAAATGTAAGTTACCTAAAAGTATTTGGTAGTAAATGTTACATCTTGAAAGAATCTAGAAAAGGAAAATTTGATGTAAAAAGTGATGAAGGAATATTTTTGGGATATTCTTGCAAAAGTAAGGCATATAGATGTCTAAATTTGTCTACTCACAAAATCATAGAAAGTGCACATGTGAGAATTGATGAGTTTGCAGAAAAGATTGAAGAGGAAAGCAAAAAGGAACCAGAGGACTACAAAAAATTTGTTTACATCAAACCTGATACATTGCCAAACACATGTAAGGAGACTACATCTACTGAGCCCAGTACAATAACCAAGTCACAAGAAGAAGTTCTAGCTGAGTCACAAAGTACCGAGGTCTCAGTCTAAAGCTACCGAGCAACTATCTACCGAGCCCGAGCAATCTGAACCTGAAGATGAAGAAGATGACAATGTAACTCATTTAGGAAGCAAGGAACCTATATTAGCCAAGTACATCAGAAAGCATCATAAACCAGATCAGATTATTGGAAACAAATCAGATGGTACTATGACAAGAAGTAAACTAAAAGGTACATGTTTATTTGCTGATTTTGAACCTAAAAATATCAAAGATGCATTAGAAAATTAAAGTTGGATTGAGGCTATGAATGAAGAAATAGAGAAAATAGAGAAAAATAAGACATGGACTCTTGTACCTAGGCCTAAAGATAAAAATGTAATTGGGACAAAAATGGGTATTCAAAAATAAGTTGAATGAAGATGGTCAAGTATCAAGAAACAAAGCAAGATTGGTATGTAAAGGATATTCTCAAGAAGAAGGAATAGATTATGGAGAGACTTTTTCTCTGTTGCAAGATTAGAAGGTGTGATGACTTTACTTGCATATGTAGCACATAAAGGATTTAAGGTATATCAGATGGATATCAAATCTACTTTTCTCAATGGTATTCTTGAGGAAGAAG
>BSBK01002616.1:0-245000 GCA_027943335.1 Chamaecyparis obtusa | reverse complement strand
TAATATTATGTTAAATTATATTTAATAAAAAATATTATATAATGATTTATTAATTTATTCAATGAGTTATGCACACTGCCACTACTACTAGCTAATATATACTCTATATTTAAAATACGCTGAGATGTATCAAGGCGTTTAATTTTTTCATCATTCACCTTTAATAGAAATTAAAGTTGAAAAAATTCAACGCCTTGATACATCTCATTGTATTTTAAATATAGAGTATATATTAGCTAGTAACTACCAAAGTAGTCACCCTCTTCTTCTATTATAATTCTTGTTGTAATAGTTATATAAATGTTTAAAATTTGGAAAAATGGTGAGATCTGAGAATTGTTACATAGTGTACATCAAGAAATAAAAATTCATGGGATGTGATGGCGGTTGGATATTTACAAAACTAATTTTCACAAAAGCTTAGAAGAAGCATCTTAAGAAAATATGACATGGTCGACACTTTCAAATGATTTGAGTCTAAACACCGATGGAGGTTAAGAATTACATTGGGAATACAAATAGACACTTGATTGGTATCTTATCAAAAATTAGTAAGTTCATTTTGAACATTAGTCAAGGCACATCAAACCATTCCACAACATGCTTCAAAGAGATGGCATCCATTTAATTGAGTTGTCAAAAAGAATTTCAAAACTTCCAAATGTATGCAAATGAGTCAACATTTAATGGTGCATGTAAAACATTCAAATGACAATGTATGATCTTGTCTCATTTGTAGTGTATGGTTTGTGATCCGTTCTAGAAAGAATTGGTATCTGGTATCTTTTGAAGTGGAGATTTCCTGTTAAAGTTCATTCGTCAAGTAAATGCACTAATTGGTCACTTGAAGGTGGATTCTTTGGATGAAGGAAATTAAATCCTAAATTGAAGAATGAGTTTTTAGTGATTTTAAAGGATTTACTTTGGTTTTAAAAGATGGCCTATTTTGAATCTTCAATATGTAAAATTATAATTAAAAAATTAAGGAGGATTAGATTTGGGAAATCTTATTTGTGTATCAATTCTTGTCATATCACTTCAAGGGGACAAGATAGGCAGATGAATATGAGAAGAAACAAATGAAGATGGGAACTACCAAGAATGGAGATTTTCTCAATTATCTTTTGTAAAAGTGGCTTATGTCATTTTTTATAATTTAAGTTAAATTTTGGGCTCTACTATTGTAAAAGTTGGGTAAATTATAACTTCTTCATAAATGGGTAATTACACTAAATGATCACTTAGGTAGTTATCCTAGATAGTTTTTGATTAAGTAAAATAGGTTTTACAGGGTTCTTGAAAACCACAACATCGTAGTAGGAATAGTCAAAATAGAGCAAAAAAGGGATAGGAGAAGAGGCACCAAGAGGCAAGATCAGACGAGGTTCATGAGCATCATGGTAGTGTTGCTTTCGATAAGCTCCATCTTCTCTACTACCTCTTTGATCTTCTCAATGTCATTGGAGCCTTCTTCATCCATGTTTCTCTTTGACCTAGCTCTAGTTCTATTACCCAAACCTTCATTGGGCTTCTCCTTTTTTTCCTCTTTGGTCATCTGTTCATCCTTGCTATCCATCTTCTCTTCCATTTTGTCTATGAGAAATTTGATGTGCTCATTGGATGCTTTAAGGATATTGAAATTTTGCTCTGCTATGCCTTTGAGGGTATCCTCAAAGCTTTTCATTTTACCTTCCAATAGATTGATCCTTCAGTCGAGGCATCGAATATCCTTTGTGGCTTTGTGTTCCTTTTTTTTGTGATACTCTGGGTTTTTTCCTTGAGTTCTTCAAGTTCATGGAAGAGTCATTTGAAAGACTTGAACTAGTCCAACATCCTATTCTTTGCATTGTTTAGAATAGTTATCCTAGATAGTCATTCTAAGTGGTTGCCTAAATTAACCACCTTAGGTAGTTATCCCAAGTAGTTAGATGGTTACACTAACTAGTTACTAGGTAGTTATTTAAAAAGAGTCTATAAATACAAGCTCATTTGCAATGTAAAGGGGAGGACCTTTTACAAAGGGGACACTATGGAGAAATTCCTAAACAAAATTTTAGGTTTACATCATGTACATAAAGGTTTTTGATTTTGTATATTGTCAAAGAGATGAGGAAGAATGAATTTATTTGTATGTCTCCAATGTATTCATGATTTGTTATTTTTATTTTTTTGTATGTTAAGTTACTAATCTCTTAAGTTGTGGTGAAATCCAATAATTCTCTAATCTATGTAATAGATGGGATGGAAAACACTCATTTATTGGTATCTTGATTTGAACATTTTGGAGTAGCACATCTTTTCATACGTCAAGATCTTCTCTTCTTATTTTTCTATTATTGCATTTTGTGCTAAATACCCCTTTGTAATCTTTTTGCATTATGAATATCAACTATCATTCTTATGTTTGCTATTGGGGTTTATGTTAACCACTTTCTTTAGTTTTGTTTTATCACCTTTTTGTATTGTCAGGTGAATAGTACTCGAAAATATAAATATTCCTATCATACGAAGGAGCTTCCCCTCTCAAATGCAGAGGAAGTTTGCAATTTGATCATGATCATATTTCAATCTCTCCAACTATTGGTGCGATTGTCACTTCTTTTTGGATGAACATGGTCAGTTTTGAAGAAGCACTTGTGGTGACAAATTTATTTACCAATAGCCTAAAGGCTAATTTGATCTAAAGGTGAAAATTTGACTACAATATTATAGTTGCAAATGCTTTGGTATACATATATATGCAAAATGTGGAAGCATAGACAAGGCACTAGTACTATTTCATAGAATGTTTATAAGAAGTGTGATCTCATGGAATGTCATGATTATAGGATATGCACAATATGGATTTATTGAAAAGGATTTAGAATATTTCAAAAAAGCACAATTAGCAAGTGTAAAGCCAAATTCCACAACCTTTTCTAGCATCCTCACTGCTTGTGCTAAAATGGGAGTATTAGAAAAGGGTGTGGTTATCCATCAAACCATAAACTAGGATAAACTAAGAAACTAACCATGTCAAATGCAATTGTTTGGTTACATCACTAATAAAGTGGTAGTACAAGTAACTTCGGTGCATATAACTTGATTATGTAATAATCATTTAAGAAAAAAACATTCCATAAACATATTAAATTTCAACTGATTTCCAAACTACATCAAGTGATTAAAATCTAAGCAATTGAGGATAAAACACATACTACCCAAAAACTTATACAATGTTTTGGAAAGGTTTTACACATAAAAAAATATAGGAATCTTAAGACATTACACTGCATTAATATGCTATCTATGCATTCAATACAAAGAGTGTTGGAAATTTGTTGTGACCAGCATATCCCTTAGAAGTGTGTTAAATTTAAAACAATGTGTAGAGTAAGAAAGCATAAAATCCAAGGAAAGTTTTCATTAACACAAACTTAAATATCACCTTACACAATTCCATTCAGATATAGCATGAAAAGACATGCTATACTAGTTATTGAACAATTCTATGATACTAACAATAGATTTCCTACAACAAACTATAAAGAACCCTAGCCTCCATATGAATTGTTATCTAAGGTGTGAAACATATACATGTCATCCTTCATTTGAAGAGTGGAGTGTACATGTACCAAAATTGACTGTGTGCCCACCTACAAATAGACGTACACACTTAAACCACATGTTGGAAACAAAGTTTGAGTTTATGTGCTTAGCTTACAAATGAAAAAATAAGTCTCTAAGCTAGTCAATTAGTGATGACAATGTCAAACAGGAGAAGCTCTAACTATAAAAAGCATGGGAGTTCTAAAAATGAAGTCCAAAATTCAAAACCCCAAGAAACATAAATAAAAAGTAAAAATTGGGTAAAACACCTCATCCAATTCAATGTATCTGCTACAGCCCATTAGAAAAGGAAATTTGCAAGGCCAATGCCAATTTGAAAGAAATTATACCTCTTAGTTATTGCATATTAGGTAAAGGTCATCCAATATGTGAAATTCACAAAATCAAAGCAAAGACAGAGAGATATAAATGATAAGAATTATGGTAATATCATTAAGAGGAAACACATACCTATATGTAGTTGTCAACACAAGAAAACTCTTCTGGAATAGACTACTTTTTGAAGTGACCCAAAGCAATCTTCAAATGATATAGCTTTGGAGCTAGACTTGGGTCGACCACATGAATTTTATCCTCATTAATGAATGGACCTTTCTCAAGACCAATCTGACACATTTGTACAAGAATGTTGTAATTTGTGAACACCTAATGATGCAAAAAAAAACACAAAGCTTGAAATAGATTTATCTTTGTGAACAAATCATGCCCATTTCAAGTGTTAAGCAGCTATGTACCAAACTGTAATGAAATACAAAACCCTAAACCCCCAAGAAATATAAATAAAAAGTAGAAATTGGGTAAAACAAAACATCTCCAACTCGTTGTATCTGCTACACCCCAGTGGACAGGGACAATTGCAGGCCCAATGCAAATTTGATAGAAATGGTACCTCTTACTTATTGCATATTAGGTAAAGGTCATCCTATATGTGGAATTCACCAAATCAAATGAGAGATATAAATGGCGAGAATAATGTCAATATCATCAAGAAGAAACACATACTTGTACATTGTGAACACAAGAAAACTCTTCTAGAATAGACCACTTTTTGAAATAACCCAAAGCTATCCTCAAATGATGTAGCTTTGGAACAAGACTCAAGTCCATGGCATGAATTTTATTCCCATTAATGAATGGACCTTGACACATTTGCACAAGAATGTTGTAATTTGTGAACACATAATGATGCATTGAAATAATCAAGTCCATTTAAAGTGTTATTCTGATGTTAACCAAATTGTAATAAAATGCAAAACCCTGAATATAGGTTGAGAACAAAGATGAAGTAAAAAAACTACAAACTCGTGAATTCAAAATGGAAGTAAAGATGCAACGAGCTTCAGTCGTAAGCTATAGATGTTAGGACAACAACTAGAAGGGATGCCTTTACCTCCAACTATGCAATTATAGTTATGGGTCTCGATGTGTTAATAATAAATTTGTGGTTAAAGCCGTTGTTACTGGTGGTGGGAAACAATAATTTCTCTCGTCACCTCCTACTTTACCCCTCATTTCTTCAGCTTCAATGACAGTTTCATTTATGAAAAGGGAAGAATAGGAGATTTTAATAGATTGAAAGGGAAATAGAAAGTGATGAGTTAGATGGAAACCCCACATGCAAATGATATGTTTAGTACTTTGAAAAATGCCATAGGAAACCTTGACAACAGACACATACCTCCAAATTGCCATGACTCCCTACGTCCCCTATTTTCTTCCAAATTTTGTTAGGGATAAAATTAAAATACCACTGAGGAAAAAGGAGCAGGCCAATCGGAAAACAAGAATTAAAATCCAAAAAGGCTAAATGGATTATTTTTAGGCTTTGTTTCTTCATTCTTTAGTTTCTTGAGAAATGAGTTACTCCAATCAACAACAAGTTCCTCCTTCACAAGGTATTTCTCATTCTTAAGTTTATGGGAGAATGTTTAATTAGAACTATTATAAAATTCAACTGTGTACTTTTTGAGTCAATTTACTAATCTAGATATAATGTTAACTGTCTCAAAGAATATTATATCTAGATTAATGAATTGACTCAAAGATATATTCTTTGTTGGATTTTTAGAATCAAATCTGATTGTCTTTAGCCTTCATATTTGACTTTTATTTTTTATAAAGATATTTTTGTGTGGATTTTGAACTTGATAAAATCAAATCAGATTTAGAAAATAAGATCAAATCAGATTTGGGAGATAAGCTCAAATCAAATTAGATTTGGAAGATAAGCTCAAATCATATCAGATTTGGAAGATAAGTTCAAATCAAATCAGATTTGGGAGATAAGATCAAATCAGATTTGGAGAAATCTGATTTCATCTATGGATTTCTTCTCTCTTCCTCTTGGACAGAAAATTTCTTATATAAAGGGAAGAATGTCTTTATTCTTCCACAATGAGCATGAATGTAATTTCTCTTTTATGCAACAGCAAAGAGTTTTAAGTATTTTGTAATACTTTGTTTTTATCAGAAAAAAATTTCAACAGTAGTTGCAAGTTTTAATTTCTTGTTGTAGAAGTTTTTGAGATTGAATAGAAGCAACAAGTTTATTGCATAATTCTCAAGCTCTTGTGTTTGCCCTATTTTGGGTATTTAGATTTTCTTCTTTGCTAAATCAGAGCATTTTTTTTGTGCATTTCCAGAATTTAGAGTTCTTCTAAATTCTTTACATGGTATCAGAGCTGATTGGCCTTCATTCCTTATGAATTTGGGCATTTGTTTTTCTAGGTATTTATTTATCTTGCATAGGAGACATGGCTGGAGATGTGGGAAAGAGTTGGCAGTAGCCACCATCCTTCAATGGACAAAATTATGATGTTTGGGCAAAGAAGATGAGGACCTTTTTATAGCAAATGATTTGTGGGAGCTTGTGGTTAATGGATTCATGGATTTGACCAACCTAGCTCAATTTGCCAGCCTCACAAACAATCAGAAGACTCAATTGAAGGAGTCAAGAAGGAAAGATGCAAAAGCTTTAAGTTTGATTGAGACTACCTTGACAGAGGCAATCTTTCCCAGAATAGCAGCAGCTAATTATTCCAAAGAAGCTTGGGATATTCTTCACACAAGTTTTAAAGGGACTGAGAAAGTTCATTTGGTGAAGCTCCAAATTCTTCAAAGAGAATTTGAGACTATTCTTATGAAGGACAATGAGTCCATCTCAGATTTTAGCTCAAGACTCTTTGGTTTGATAAACTAGTTGAGAACCAATGGAGAAACCATGGAGGAGCAAAGAATAGTGGAGAAAGTTTTGAGAAGTCTACCCTCAAAATTTGATAATTTAGCTATTGCCATTGAAGAGGCAAAGGATCTTTTAGTAATGACTATTTATGAGTTGATGGGTTCTTTCCAAACCCATGAGCATCACATTAATAGATCAACAAATTCTTCGCAAGAGAAAGCTTTCAGAGCTCAAGCCAATACAAGAGGAAAGGGAAGAGGAAGCAACAATTCTGGAAGAGGATCAAGAGGCAGAGGTTGTGGTAACTCCAGACAATAAAATGCTGGAGGAGAAAGCTCAGAACAAGTAGCCACAAATGATGGAGCCAACAACTCTCAGAATAATTTCAAAGGTAAGAAGAAATATAGTTTAGACAAGAGTAATATTGAATGTTATTATTGTCATAAATTTGGACATTATGCTAGTGAATGCTGAAAAAATTAGAGTAATTAGTCAAAGCTAAGTGCAAATATGACTGATATTAAAGTGGGTGATGGAGATAATCCCACAGTCTTCATCATGTGCAATGTTGGTGAAGAAGGCAGCCCTGAAGTCTAGTATTTGGACAGTGGTTGTAGTAACCACATGAGTGGTAATGGCAGTCTTTTTTCTTTCATTGATAAAAATATAAAATCTGAAATTAGAATGGGGAATAATGAAATTGTTCTAGTTGTGGGCAAAGGATCTATTACGATCCGCACCAAGAAAGGTGAGAGATAAGAAATTCAGAATGTTTACTTTGCCCTGGGTATAAAGGACAATTTAATGAGTGTTGGATAGCTCACCCAAAATAGTTACAAAGTGTTGATGGAGAATGACCAATGTGTCATTTATGAGAAGGATGTGAGAAAAAAAATAGTTGCAGTAGTTCAAATGAAAAAAAATCAAATATTTCCATTGAAGGTGGAGATGTGTTTCTCTTCACAATCAGCAGCAATACCTCCCAAGAAAGAATGTATAGCAGTACAAAACTCAGCCTTCAAGAGCGTGATTAAAGACCCCTCCAAGCTATGGCATTTAAGGTATGGACATCTTGGTTATGCTGGTTTAAATTTATTGTCTAAGAAATGTTTGGTAGAGGACTTGCCATGTATTAAAGAGTTTAGTAGCAAGTGCGAGGCTTGTATTTTAGGTAAGCAACATAGGCTGCCCTTTAATTCTAAAAACTCTAGAAGGGAAAGAGCACCATTAGAGTTGGTGCATACTGATTTAGTTGGCCCTATGCAAATCACTTCCATTGGGGGGAGTACTTATTTTACGACATTCATAGATGATTTCAGTCGTAGAACATGGGTGTATTTTATGAAATATAAATCTGAAGCTTTTGATAAGTTTTTAGAATTTAAAGCCCAGGCTGAAAATGAATGTGGACAAAATCATAAAATCCTAAGATCAGATAGAGGGGGGAATATACCTCCAATATTTTTGTAAATTTTTGTAAGCAGACTGGCATAAAGAAAGATCTTATAGCTAGTTATACTCCGCAGCAAAATAGAGTGGTTGAAAGAAAAAATAGAACCATCGTTGAGATGGCAAGAAGCATGATGAAAGACAAAGGGCTCCCAATTGAATATTGGGGAGAGCCTGTAGCAACAAAAATCTATTTAATAAATAGAAGTCCTACAAAAGTAGTCTGTGACAAGATTCCAATGGAAGCATGGACAAAGCATAGATGGACTGTTGAACACTTGAGAGTGTTTGGGTGTGTAGCATATGCACATGTGCCAAAAGAGAAAAGGCAAAAGTTTGATGATAAAGGAGTGAAGTGTGTGTTTACCAGTTATAGTCCAGAATCAAAAGCATACCAATTGTATGATCCAGTTGGTAAGAAGATGATCACTTCAAGAGATGTGGAGTTCATTGAGAATGAGTCATGGGATGGCTCAGTGGACACATCTTCAAGCACTTCAAGTAAAGTGCCTCTTATTGATGAAGATGGTGAAGATAATGATCAACAAAATGAAATAACAACAAGTATAGAAGGCTCCAAAAGGCTACAAATTGGCCCCACAGAGAGTAGCAGCAGCAATACTGAGATCTATGATTCCACTCTTACCTCCCTAGTGCAAGAAAGACCAAGAGTATAAGGGAGATATACCAAGATGAAAGGTATGAAAATGAATTTGATGAGAATATCAATTTTGCATTATTTTCTCATAGTGATCCAATTTATTTTGAGGATGCTGAAAAAGAAGAAAAATGGTGTAAGGCCATGGATTAGGAAATGGATGCAATAAAAAGAAATGAAACTTGGGAGCTCACTAATTTACCTCCAAACAAGAAAATTATTGGAGTTAAATAGGTTTACAAGACCAAAAGCAATGCTGAAGGAAAAATAGATAGGCATAAGGCTCGAATGGTGGTCAAGGGCTACAAACAACAATTTGGTATAGATTATGATGAGACATATGCCCCTATTGCTATGATGGAAACTGTGCATGTTGTCATAGTAATTGCAGCCCAACACAAATGGAAGGTTTATCAAATGGATGTGAAATCCGCCTTCTTGAATGGAGTATTGAAAGAAGAGGTTTATGTGAAGCAGCCACCTGTTTATGAAGTTTTGGGTCATGAAAGTAAAGTGTATAGGTTGAAGAAGGCTCTTTATGGGCTTAAGCAAGCTCCATGGGCATGGTATAGCATAATTGACTCATATTTGATGAGCAATGGCTTTTGCAAAAGCAATGGTGAGCCCACTCTTTACATCAAGCCAGCTAATGATAATATTTTAATTGTTGTCTTGTATGTTGATGATTTAATCTTTACTGGGGATAATGATTTCCTCATTGTTGATTTTAAAGAGGCCATGAAAAGTGAGTTTGAAATGTCAGACTTAGGTCTCTTGAGATATTTTCTAGGCATAGAAGTAAAACAAATGCATGATGATATTTTTATCTCTCAAGAAATATATGCAAATCAGATTTTGGAGAGATTTAAAATGAAAAATAGCAAACCTACCCCAACACCAACTTCAATAGGTTTGAAGTTAAGCAAGCAAGATTGTAGTAGTTATGTATATCCAACTTTATATAAAAGTTTAGTTGGAAGTTTGATGTATTTAATAGCTACTAGGCCAGACACTATGCATGCAGTAAGTTTGATTTTTAGATTTATGGAAACTCCAAAGGACTCCCATTGGCAAGCGGGAAAGAGAATCCTAAGGTATGTGAAAGGAACCAAAGGATATGGTATTTTGTATACTGTAGTAAATGTTTTTGATCTTATTGGCTACACAGATAGTGATTGGGTAGGGAGCTTGGATGATAGGAAGAGCACTTCTGGATATGTCTTCCACATGGGTTTAGGTGTAATCTCATGGGCTTCTAAGAAGCAACCCATAGTTGCTCAATCTATAGCAGAGGCTGAATATATAACAGTGAATACAGCAACATGTCAAGCTATTTGGCTAAGAAGGATCTTGGCAGATTTGAAGGAAGAACAAGAGGATGGAACCACAATATTTTGTGACAATATTTCCTCAATAGCATTATCAAAAAATCTAGTGTTTCATGGAAGAAGAAAGCACACTGAAATCAGATATCATTTTATCAGAGAATTAGTTGAGAATGGTGAAATAAAAATAGAGTTTTGCAGGTTAGAGTAGCAGCTAGTAGACATTTCACCAAGCCATTGGGCATTGCAAGTTTTGAGCACCTAAGGAGAAATCTGGGCATAGTCAGTTTGGATCAAGCATGATCTTATTTGTCAGCTTAAGACAATGGGGGAGTGTTGGATTTTCAAAATCAAATCTGATTGTCTTTAGCCTTCATATTTGACTTTTATTTTTGATAAAGATATTTTTGTGTGAATTTTGAACTTGATAAAATCAAATCAGATTTAGAAGATAAGATCAAATCAGATTTGGGAGATAAGCTCAAATCATATTAGATTTGGAAGATAAGCTCAAATCATATTAGATTTGAAAGATAAGTTCAAATCAAATCAGATTTGGGAGATAAGATCAAATCAAATCAGATTTGGGAGATAAGATCAAATCAAATCAGATTTGGGAGATAAGATCAAATTAGATTTGGGAAAAGCTGATTTTATCTATGGATTTCTTCTCTCTTCTTCTTGGATAGAAAATTTCTTATATAAAGGGAAGAATGTCGTTATTCTTCCACAGTGAGCATGAATGTAATTTCTCTTTTATGCAGTAGCAAAGAGTTTTAAGTATTTTGTCATACTCTATTTTTATTAGAGAAGTTTTGCAATAGCAGTTGCAAGTTTTAATTTCTTGTTGTAGAAGTTTTTGAGATTGAATAGAAGCAATAAGTTTATTGCATAAATTCTCAAGCTCTTGTGTTTGCCCTGTTTTGGGTATTTAGATTTTCTTCTTTGCTGAATCAGAGCATTTTTTTTGTGCATTTCCAGAATTTAGAGTTCTTCTAAATTCTTTACATTCTTGTGAATTACTATTTGTACATTTAGATTATTGAACATGATTAAAAATAACCCAGTTGAGGGTAAAAGCACAATAAGTTGTCACCCTTTTACAAAGGAAGAGGCTAACAAAATCAAAGTTGTTCAACTTCAATAGTACAAAAATGGCATTTCTGTTTGGAATTTGAAGTTGATGTAAACTAATTAAATGTGATAAAATAGATGAAGTTTATGATTAATATTTTTAATAATTTTTTTGAATAAGATTTGATATGTTTTTTAATTTTTAAAGATGATTTTTTAGTTGCTGAAAAATGCTAAAAATTGGGGGTCTAGTTCCCACCAAAAAATTATATGTAAATAAACATTTTTTCCCCTAATTTCAAAATATGTCATAGATGACATATTGTTAGAATTAATCTTTCCTTGGTGTTTTTTTATAAACCAAGGTATTTTATTTTCTTATGTAAGTAGGAGATTCCTATAGAATCCCTACAAGTTATTTTGTCCTCTTCTTCCATGTGTGAGGACATATTTCTTTTTTGTATTTTCTTTTTCTTAGATTCCTCCTTAAGAGGAAATAGCACAAGTGGCACACACATTATGAATGTGGTTCACATGCACATGGGAGTTACATTCTACTCCTTTCCTCTCATCTCTTCTTAAGAGATGCTTCTCTTCTCTTTTCTCAAGGCATTCTCTAGCATCACATAGTTTTCTCATTCTCTCTTGAAGCTTTGTATGAGCATTTGCTCTCATTTTCTTGCTCTCTCTCTCTTAGGTTTTTTTGCCCATTCATAATAATATCACGGGGTTTTTTTTATGCTTTTCTCCCTTCAAAATATTGTCTCATTGTTGGTGAATGCTTCTAGTTTTGGTTATCTCATGGTATGATTTTCCTCACACTTTGCTCATTAGATTAAACTGGATCTCTTGCTCTTTCCTACAATTTCTTACATGGTATCAGAGCAAGTGTTTAATCTTGTTTGAGTGTACAGGTGGAGGAACTACCATTTTTTGAAGCACTCCATTTGGAGACATTGAGAGAGTATTATTTGGTTTCTAACAACTTTATGTTGCAGGTTATCCTTCAAGAATTTGAGGAAAAATTTTCCCCTCTCCTTATAGTTTTATTCATTTTAGTTGAGTTGTTGAAAAAAAAAAAAAACCTCTTTATTCTTATAGTGTTTGTTTTGTTTAGTTAAAAAGAAAAAAAAACTCTCTTTTTTGTTTTGCTAAATTTAAAAATTTCAATATAAAAAAATCCTCTTCTTTGTTCAATATAATTTTTTTAGTGCAATTTTTTTAAAAAATAATATATAAAATTCATTTTTTATTCATATATTATAGTATTTTTTTTTTAAAAAAGAAATAATAAAAATAGAACTTAGATACAAATCTAAAATTTCAATAAAAAAATAATTTTTTAAAAATATATAATATAAAAACTTTCTTTAAAATTTTTAATAAAATTTATTATAAAAATTAATTAAAACTATTCTATTTTTTCCCCCCCCCTTTTCCCCTCCCATCGGTTTTCTCAAATTCAATTTTAAACCTAACCTAACCCACCCCCTAAACCGCTACCCATCCCACCCCATCCCTTTGTCTCGCGTCAACCCGACCCCTCCTAACCCTAACCTTATTCGCTCTACCCTAGTGCACATCGCTTTCCTCAAACTGCACGTCTCTTTCTTTTCCTAGCGCTATTTTATTCTTTCAACTCTCTTTCCCTTCATCTTTTCGACCTTCTGCATTCTTTATTATTTTCTTCCTCTTCTTTTTCGGCCCGCGTTTTTTATTACCATTCATTTTTTTCATTTTTTTTGGCCGTTTCTCTTAGTTTTGTTCTCTGCATTTTTTTTCTCTCCCAGCGGCTATCTCGCCCTCTGCCGGCTCCTCCGTCCACGTTTTTGTTTTCGCGGCCACTTCTACTCGGCTTGTGTGCATTTTTTTTTGGTTTTTGTTTTCCCGGGTTGTTCTGGTCTCGTCCGCGCTCTGTTTGTGTGCGTCACCGCTTTGTTCTTCTTTGTTGTTGTCATCCTCTCTTTCAACAGTTGGTGTTCTTTTTTTGGCTCTTTGTTTTCCTTGAGGTCTACAATACCTTCTCGGCATCCTCTCGACGTCCTTCGAGGTCCGCTCCCACATTTTTTCTTCTTTATTTCTTTCGGCTGTTTCATCTTTCCGGTGTTATTTAGTGGTGTCTTTTTTATATCCTTTTTATCTTTTTTTTATACCGTTTTCTTTTATTTCATTTTTCTTTCATTTAGATCAGTTTTTTTGTTCATTTATATAGTTTTTTATTTGTAGTTTGTCTATCTAGTTTTCTAGAGTTTTTTGTTTATATAGTTATCTTCTAATATAGTGTGTTCTTTGTTTATATAGTTTAGTTTTAAAAGCTTCTTAAGTTATATAGCTTGTTTTTTATAATTGTAAGTTTATATTTATTTATATTTTGTGTAGTTCTTTAGATCTTTTTTTCCATATTTTATGTAGGTTTTGCAGGAGTCTCTTTGTAATTTCCTTTTACTATCATTATTTCTAACCCTCTTTTTTGTGCATGCAGATTTTTTTATATCATACTCATTATTGCAGGATCTCACCGCTTGGATATCCAGATCATTTTTTCCTAACTAGTTGTCTGTAGGATTTTTGTTCTAATCCCTTTCTGTGCATGCAGGAATTTTTCTTCAGAATTTTTTTTATTCTAACACGTTTTTGCAGGGATCTGTGTTATTTTATTTTCTAACCTTTGCATGCAGGTTTTTGATCTCATACATGAGTTTTTCATCTAACATTTGTTGCAGGTTTTTTTAACCTTCTTTGCATGCAGGTTATATTCTTCATCTAACAGTTTTTCTCACTTATTTTGCTTGCCGGGGTTTTCTTCACTTTCTAACCTTGTTGCATGCAGGATTTTCTTAACCAATTTTTTTGTTGAAGGTTTTTTTTGTTCTAATCCATTGCATGTAGATTTAACCTTTCTTTTTGCAGGAGTTCTCTTTTTTAATTTTTTTTATCTTTCCATTTAATCAACTCACCTTAATAATCAGGTTCAATTTACCTCACTTTTTTTTGGTTAATTAATCTTAATCTATCAGATTCATTATCTTATATCATTTGCATGTTTGAACCATTTCATTTTCATTTAATCTATTGGTCTAATTAAATCTGATCCATCTGTATTCTGTATTTAATTTTTACTAATCTCATTTGGGTTAATTAATCCATTTTAATCAATCAAACCTTGGATTAACTTGTATGCTTAATCACCCTAATCTGGTTTACTCAATCTTAATTCTGTATTAATCTATTTTTTGTTACTTCATTTTAATCTAAGTTATCTAATTTATGTTTCTTAAGACAATCTATTTTATTTAGTCACCCACCTCAGATTTTGCATGCAAGTACTTTGCATGTCAAAATCTGTCATCTAGGGTGCTCAGTCACTTCTATTTTTGTTTGGTTCACTCTCTTAGCAACCTTCAGTGTGTCTATCTCTCTTTCTACAATCATGTCGACTCTAATGCCAGAAATTAAATTAACTAGTTCAAATTATCATGCTTGGGCTGTTCATATGGCTTTTATTTTTCATTTTAGACACCTTTATGATATTGTTACTAATGCCACCCCCAAACCAGCCTCTACTGCCTCTCAAGCTGACCAGGATAACTAGAAAGCCAAAAATGAGGAAGCATTAGGGTTGATTGGGATATCTCTAAATCCTGAATTATATGTTTTAATTTCTAGTTGTGATGAAGCCCATGAGGCTTGGAATATTCTTAAGAATACTTATGATAGTGCAGATGAAGCTAGAAAAATTCAACTTCAAGATCAGTTAGAAGATCTTAGATATTCTAATTTTAATTCTGTTGATGATTTTTTGTTAAAATTTGATTCTATCTATTCCTTGCTTTCCGGTCTTAATGTTACTTTAACTGATGTTCGTATTATTCACATTATCATTAGAAAATGTTTACCACGTCAGTTCCAACAATTCATTACAAATATTTACTCTCAGTTAGCAATTCCATCTTTAGCTAATCAACTTACTTATTCTATTTTTCAAACCATGTTAAGGCAAGAAGAAGCAAAATTAATTCAGTTTGGTATACTTAGAGTTAACGATTTGGCTTATGTTTCTAAAACTCAAACTAGACCTAAGAATACTAATCACAACAATCAAACTAATCACCAATCTAACAACAATAATTATAGACAGCAATCTAATAATTTTTACAACTCGAGGACTTCAAACCCGGTTCATAATAATCAATCTACTAACTTCACCAGAAGGTCACATTGCACTTACTGTGGTAAGGATGGACATATAACTCAAAACTGTTTTAAAAAATAGAGGGATCAATCCTCTGCTCAGAATAATTCTGTTGAAAAATCTAATGGACCTCAAACTCGTCATGCTTTTACTGTTTCCTTTAATGCTGCTAAACCTCTAGAATGGATTATTGATAGTGGTGCATCTCAACATGTTACTTCTAATAAAGTTGTGTTTGATTTTATTGAACCTGATACATCTAACATTCCAATTCAATTAGCTAATCATGATAGTTGCAAAGTTGAAGGTATTGGAGATGTGTCTGTTCCAAATGGTAAATTGCATAATGTTCTTTATGTGCCTGAATTGAAAACTAATTTGATTTCTGTTCCTCAACTCTGTCAAGAATATAAGATTGAATTTCATAAAACTGATTGTCATATTATTGACCCTAAGAATGATCATATTGTTGCCAATGCAAAGTTAGATCAAGATAATCTCTTTAAGTTTTATTCCTTTGCTTCATCTAGACATTCTTTGCATGCTAATATTGATTTTAACATATGGCATGAACGCTTAGGTCATTTAAATTCTGATTACATTACTTTAATGCAAAAGGAAAACATGGTTCTTGGCTTGCCTAAATTTTCTCCTACTAAGTTTATCTGCAATGGTTGTATGGGTGGAAAAATGCATAGAGAACCTTTTCCTCATGCTTCATCTTGGTGTGCTAGTAATAAACTTGTTCTTATTCATAGTGATTTTCTAGGACCTATGGAACATACTTCAATTCAAGGTTCTAAGTATGCTTTAACCTTTGTTGATGATTTCTCACGTAGAACTTGGATCTATTTTCTGCATAGTAAAGATCAAGTGCTTGACACCTTTGCTGAATTTCATGTTTATGTGGAAAGACAAAGTGGTTGCAAAATTCAAATTCTTAGAACAGATAATGGTACTGAATATATTAATCATTCTTTTCATTCTTACTTAAAGTCCTTTGGTATAAAACATGAACTTACTGTTCCTTATACACCAGAACAAAATGGTGTGGTAGAACGTAAGCATAGGACTATAGTTGAAATGGCTAGATGTCTTTTGCATGCTAAAAATATGGATTATAAATTTTGGGCTGAAGCTATGGCTTGTGCAACTTATCTTCTTAATAGAACTCCTACCAAAGCTTTAAAAAATAAAACACCTGAAGAAGCTTGGTCAGGTAGAAAACCAAACTTAGCTCATTTAAGGATTTTTGGTTCAATTGCTTATGTTCATATTCCAAAACAGAAAAGAAAAAAACTGGACCCTAAATCCACACCTCATATCTTTGTTGGTTATGATGAAAATATTAAAGGTTATAGAGTTTACAATCCTCAATCTAACAAAGTTCATGTTGCTAGAGATGTATGTATTGCTGAAAATGGTGTTCATGACTGTTCTCAAGTTCAAGATTCTAATTTTGATAAAGGTCAAATTGTTCTTGTGGAGGACCAACCTCCTTCTCTAAACCCTACTCAAAATGAATTTGTTTCTGTTTCTCTAAATATTAAAAATGTAGACAATGACATTAATGAAACTGTTCTTTCAACTCCTCATGGTTCTAATGTTACTCCTGATTGTCCTAGTAGTGAATCTGTTAATTCAAAACAACATCCTAAATGGTTCAAAAATTTGGTTAATGATACTGATGATTACATTACTAGAATGGGAGGACTTAAACCTAGAAGAATCAACTACTGCAATTATGATTTGATGTCTAAAGTTATGAATTCTCAAGATCCTCAAACTTTTAATGAAGCTAAAACTCAACCACATTGGCAAACTGCTATGCAAGAAGAATATGACACTTTGATTGCTAATAGCACTTGGGATCTTGTTCCCTTACCTCAAGGTAAAAATTTAGTTTCATGTAAATGGTTGTATAAAACTAAGGTTAATTCTGACAATGAAATAACTAAATATAAAGCTAGATTAGTTGCTAGAGGATTTTCTCAAGTTGAAGGTTTAGATTATACTAAAACTTTTGCTCCAGTAGCTAAGATGCCTACTATTAAAGTAATTCTTGCTTTAGCTGCTAAAATGCATTGGCCTATTCACCAAATGGATGTTAAAAGTGCTTTTCTTAATGGAGATTTGCATGAAGAAATTTACATGGCACAACCTCCAGGCTTTATTCAAACAGGTAATAAAAATCTTGTGTGCAAACTTAAGAAATCAATTTATGGCTTAAAACAATCTCCTAGGGAATGGTATGCTAAGATTAATGCTTTCTTTCTTTCTCAAGGTTATCAAAGAAGTCAAAATGATCCTAACCTTTACATTAAGCATTGTGATGGTGAAATTATCATTATTATCTTATATGTAGATGATCTTATTCTTACTTCTAGTTCCACACCCTTGATTTCAGACATTAAGTTTCAACTTAATCACACATTTCAAATGACTGATTTAGGAATTTTACATTATTTTTTAGGGATGCAATTTTGGCAAACAGAAAATGGTATTTATGTTTCTCAAACTAAATATGCTCAAGATTTATTACATAAATTTGATTTGATTAATGCTAATGCGGTTTCCATACCTTGTGATTTAGGCACTAAATTAGAAGTTGCTACTATGACTCCTTATGTTGATGCTACTTATTATAGACAGCTAGTAGGAAGTTTAATTTATTTAACTCTTACTAGACCTGATATTTCTTTTAGTGTTGGATTAGTCTCTAGATTTATGTCCAAACCTCAACAAACTCATTTGAAAGTTGCAAAAAGAATCTTAAGGTACATAAAAGGTACTTCACAGTATGCTCTATATTTTGATAATACTACTGATTTTAGACTTAAAGGTTATACTGATTCAGATCTAGGAGGAGATCCCAATGATGAGAAATCCACTAGTGGTTATTGTTTTCTTCTTGGTTCAGGTGCAATTTCATGGAAAAGTAAAAAGCAACAATCTGTTTCTCTATGTTCTACTGAAGCAGAATATAAAGGCTGTACTACAGCAGCAAAAGAAGCTCTTTGGCTTAGAAGATTACTTGCAGATTTGGGTCTACCTCAAGAGGAACCTACACCTTTGTTTTGTGATAACCAAAGTGCAATAGCTCTAGCAAAGAATCCAATTTACCATGCAAGATCCAAGCACATTGCTCTCCATCATCACTTCATTAGAGAACACATTCACAACCAGCAAGTCTCTCTTCTTTTCTGCCCAGGCCAACATCAAGTTGCTGACATCCTCACAAAGCCTCTTCCAAGAGAAAAGTTTGAAATTCATTGTAAAAATATGGGTTTGATACCCTTTGATTGTAAACCCCCAAGTAAAGATTAAAGCGGGGTGTTAGAATTAATCTTTCCTTGGTGTTTTTTTATAAACCAAGGTATTTTATTTTCTTATGTAAGTAGGAGATTCCTATAGAATCCTACAAGTTATTTTGTCCTCTTCTTCCATGTGTGAGGACATATTTCTTTTTTGTATTTTCTTTTTCTTAGATTCCTCCTTAAGAGGAAATAGCACAAGTGGCACACACATTATGAATGCGGTTCACATGCACATGGGAGTTACATTCTACTCCTTTCCTCTCATCTCTTCTTAAGAGATGCTTCTCTTCTCTTTTCTCAAGGCATTCTCTAGCATCACATAGTTTTCTCATTCTCTCTTGAAGCTTTGTATGAGCATTTGCTCTCATTTTCTTGCTCTCTCTCTCTTAGGCTTTTTTGCCCATTCATAATAATATCACGGGGGTTTTTTTATGCTTTTCCCCCTTCAAAATATTGTCTCATTGTTGGTGAATGCTTCTAATTTTGGTTATCTCATGGTATGATTTTCCTCACACTTTGCTCATTAGATTAAACTAGATCTCTTTCTCTTTCCTACAATTTCTTACACATATATATCTAGTGCATGAAGAAATAAAAATTAGTTTGTGACCTATATTTTCTCTTTTATAACAATTCAAATTCCAACTCACTGAAATAGACAGTTTTCATCTCGCAACATATTTTTCATAACAAATCTATCACAATAAAAAAAAGAAATATATATTCTTGAAGAGGAATCTCTCCTCTAGTGCGCCATATGTTTTTCAATTTTTATTAATATGATTTAGTATTTTTTTCTTTCTCCGAATCAACATCTCCTTGAATGTTAAAATACCTACTTGCAATATTTTTTAATTACAACAGACTATGTCTAATTAAAACACTATAAAATCTATATGAGGATATTCTTGTCTCTAATGTCTACAAAAGGGCATTTTTTAATTTTAAAAAAAATATCATTAAAAAGATTAGGAGTTATTGAAACGCCACTTTTCTGAAATAATTTTATTTTTATGGTAATTGGACCAAAAGTGGTATAAAACATGCATTTAATAGATATTTCCAATTGGAAAAGTTAAAGAACTTATCGAACTTAGCTAGAATGAATCTAGCTAGACCATATGTTTGACCAAAATTAATTTTTAGTTAGAAATACTAAAATTCAGCTGTGTTGATAAGTTAGCCTAAAAGGTGACACCTGATTGTGCTTTTACCCTTGAATCTTAATAAGAACCTAATAAGATTTTTTCAATTCTATAGTTTTAAACTGATTTCGTTCAAACCTTAATCATTTTATGATTCTTTGTTTTGTAATAGGAAATCCACTAGCTTATCCTCCACCATCACAGGGCTATCCTCCTGCTAGGTATCCACAAGAGGGTTACCCTCCACAGGGAAGACCCCCACCTGAGACATACTCTAGAGGTGATGGGTTTTGGAAGGGATTGTGAGTTCCTCAATATTAAATTAATGATTTGTTTTGTTATGCTTCTTTTTAAGGTATGTTTCAGAGGTTGAAGGGCTTTATCCTTTGTTAGCTGAGGTGGGATTTTTTTAATTCAATTGAAAATGTAATCTATTGTTTGGGAATTTTATCCTCGAACCCCTCTTCCCATGACAAAGATCATCGAATTCATTGCTTGTGATAAATTGATCTTTGAGGCAATGAATGGCATTAGAAAATTCTTCACGTTGTCCCATATTTTTCATAGATGTGAGTAATGATATTCTCTGTTGTTTTATGCAGTTGTCTTGCCCTTTGCTGTTGTTGCTGTTGTTTTTAGGAATGGTGATCTGCAAAGCTTGTGGGTCTATTACGATGCCCATATTCAATTTACTTTATTGGATTTACTCATTTAGAGGATTATTTGACATTTTTTATTTGATTTTAGTATATTTCCAACATATATTTAATGAACAAAATTTAAATTAAAGGCATGCCTTAATTATGTTAGATTTTTCTTTTCATTTTTATGGAAAAGAACTGGTTAAGATTTATTTATTTTCAATTTTATGGAAAAGAAATAGGTTACAGGTGCCATGATCTATGCATGCTTTGCGGAAGGCATTTTGTCTTGGTAGAATAATATATTTACTTCAACGACAGACAAACAAAACTACTACTCACATAGAAATCTCAAATTAATCCATTTTGATTGCTTATTACAAGTATGATATATAGCAATAATAGTAGAAGAAATTTAAAAAAATCCAATGTTCAGCATGATGCATGCTCTTCCTTTCATTGAATTCGGTCATTGTTGACATTGGAGAATGCTATGGTAAATTAAAATCAAATAATTTAATTATATTATTGCAGCTTAAAATTTTGGTTTCTTTTTAAGGAAAAAAATACAAGTATTATATTTCGAGCTCGAGTTTCTTCTAAAGTGTGTAAGACATTCTTTCAATTCAATTTAAATGAATAAAAATGTTATTTAGCTATTCTTTTAAATTAATGATCACGTAAAAAAAATGATTATTAAATTTATATAGTTAAATTTGTTATAATATATTTTTTTAATCATTTTTTTAAATTTTAATGGAGATTTATATAATTATTATTTTATAAAATTTATTTTTATAATTAATATATATTTTCATAAATGGAGTAGAAAATTATTATATAATTTTTAGTTTATTTAATGATTCAAATATGATGCTTTGAGTTATATTAGGGTTTTGAGTTTTGATCTTCTTTTTTGAATCTTGTGTATCTGTGTTTGATACCACATTTATTGTGGAAGTTTTCACTAGGGTTATAATGGCTCCAACTAGCTTTAGCTCAACATTTGATGTTGTTGCTGAAGCTTTGGTTACAGATGCTCATGGTGCCCTCAAAAAAATGCCCTCACAAGTTTGTGCTGAAGGTGTTTCATGAGGTATATCTTCTTCCGATGTTGTGCTTCTCATTCAATACTTTGATAGTTCCTATGAATGGCTTGAGAAAAATACTTTGATAGGTTATTTTGTGGGTAGGGCTCCTCCTGAAAGCATGTTGAGAATGGGTATCCAAGGCCTAGAATCTTCATGCAGTCCACCTTGATGGTGTCCAAAGCCTTACCAAGGGCTTTCTTTTGTTTCGTTTCTTGAATCTCACTCATGTTGAGGCTATCCTTTCGCATGGGCCTTGGACTATTCAGTCATCCCTTTTGGTTTTTCAACCTTGGTCTTGAGACTTTACTCTCTTAGATGATAAGCTTAGGGTTACGGTCTGGGTTGAATTCCTTGTTATCCCTCTACCTTGTTGGTCGCTTGTTCAAACCATTGCCCAGTTTGTTGGCAAGGTGGTTTTTGTTGAACCAGGCCACTTTTTAAATGTTTGTCCCCAGCAAAGAGTTTGTGTTGAGGTTGACTTGGCTTGTGACCTCAAGGAAACCATTGATATTCAAGTGGGTAGTAACAATTTTACCCAAAAAGTGCCTTATCTGAAGTTTCCTAACACTTTTTACAGGTGCCTATCGTCTGAGTATAAGATTAAGGATTATCCTTTAGCATTACCAAGAACAAAATCCCCACCTAGCGAGTCAAATTCTTGGCCTACGAGGGTGTCAAAAAAGGATGGACTACAGTAGTCCATAAAGGAAAGAACACTTTGGCTTCTTCTCAAAAAACACTTTTTAGTTCGAATTGCCAGCCACCGGTGAGGGTTTACTCTTAGGCTTTGCCTACTCAAGAGGATATTCCTCCAGCTCCTATTTCAAACCCTAGCTAGCAGGGGAATGTTGTGGTTGGTAGTGCTTCCTATCCTCCATGGGTTTAGACCTCAAGCTACATTGGAGATTGTAGCTCAATCGATATTGCATCATTCTCACATCCCTCCTTGATGTGACAAGAATAAAGATGATGGCCTAGAAAAGCGAAGAGCCACTCTAGGTGGTGACTCTTTCACTAGCTTCATGCCCATTTTAGATTTCTTTCATAATAGCATCTCCTCTCTTGGGGACGAGGAAGAAATGCAATCTTTTTATTAATGAATTACATCTCATAGAATGTAAAAGGTCTTACAGACCTTCACAAAAATTATTCTATTAGAGATATTCATCACTTTGTTTCTAGCTTCGATATTTTATTTCTTCAAGAAGTTAAGATTATTGGTTTCATGCTTATTGTTGCATGCCATGTTATCTCACCAATTAACCATTTTTTTCTTCCCAACATGAAATTGGTCAAGGTGGAGTTACTACTCTCATTTTCCCTCGTTGGGGTTCTTTAGTTATTGATCATAGTTCTAGTCTCATGCGGAGAGTTGTATGGATTTCATTATCAATCGACAATCATTCCTTTTGGATCGTTAATGATTATGCTCCCAATGATGCTATTGAAAGATCACATATATGGTGTTGGGTAGCTGACTCTTTTCTACCTGCAACTTGGGTCATGTGTGGGGATTTCAATAAGGTTGAGGTGGTGTTATACAAAGATGAGATTTTTCCTTTTTAATAGATAGATGGAGAAAGAGAGGCCTGGTTTTACTTGTGTAATAAATTAGGCCTTTTGATCCCAATGTTAATCACCACCATCCTAATAGGGTTTGGCATACTTGGTGTAATTTTAGAGCTGGCTCTAATAGAATATTAGAAAGGCTTGATCGAGCCATGATCATGACTCAATCTTTTTTCTCATTTTCTAAAAATCAAGATTTACCTATCTTTCCACTTATGGATGTGGCTTTGTTAGTTCACTATCCTATTAAGTTTTGTCTTTAATGGAAGAAAACTAGGATGCATCCATCCAAGATGAAATTTTATCATAGCACCTCTTTGCTTCATCATCAAGCCATCATGACCCACATTTAAAGGGTTTGGAACTTGGAGACTAGGCCACATCAGTCAATTAGGTGGACAGCTTAGTGGAATGATGCCATCACTTTCAATACAAGTTAATGATGCATTTATGGTAGACAACTTGCTATGTAGCACTAGTAGTCCTATGATTCCAATACCAAGGATCTCTATGCTTCCACTGAAGATCTGGCTTGGAATCCTTTCAATGCAAATTTTTAAGTTAGGCTAGCTCAACTCAGACACCAGAAGTAGATTGTTGAGAAAAATTTAGCTAGAGAATCTCAAATCAAAGATAGATTATATCTGCTCAACGTGGGGGATAGATCTTTGAAGGATTTTTCATCCCTTTCATATCTCGTCATACTTCCTCAAGTATTAATATAATTAAGGAAGGGAAATCAGTTCTCATTGAACTTCTTAGAAGTCTTAAAGCTTTTGTTTGACATTATGAGAAGTTGTGAGCAATACAAGGAAGTTCTCCTTCCATGGATCAAGCTTTGCAGGATTGTATTGTGATTGTGTCAAACAATCTTTTAGATGCCCAAAGGAATTTTTGTGATTAGATGCTCACTCTTGAGGACTTCAAGGAATATTTATTTTGCATGGTGGATGAAAAATCCCCTAGTTGTGATGGATTTTCTTGTGAGTTTTATAAATCCTTTTGGTCCTTTGTTGGCCCCAACCTGCATAAAGTCTACTTGGAAGCTTTTCACTCACAACTGCTAGGGAAAATCAGTAATCAAGGAAACATTAAGTTCATACCCAAAACTAGGTACCCAGAGGATATTTATAATTGGAGGCCCAGTACTCTACTCAATGTCTCTTATAAGACTATTTCCAAAGCTTTGGCTCTCAAGATTTGTCATATTTTTCCTCTCATTATATTCAACCTAGGAAAACTAGCTTCATCAAATCACTCTACATTTTGAATAACTTTCTTGTTGTCTGGAAAGGTATGAAAAGCACAAGATGCTACAAGTTGAGTGCTATTTTAAAATAGAATTTTTTTTAAAGCCTATGATTTCATTGAATGACCATTCATCATTGCAATTCTCAAAGCCCTTGGTTTTGGGCCTCGCTTTATTTATTATATTCAAATTCTTTTTGGGGAATCTTCTAATTGCATTACCATTAATAGACGTCAATCCTCTACTTTTGGGATTTTTAGATCTATTTGTTGGGGTTTTCCTCGAGCACCTTCCCTTTATGTTTTGGTTGCTAAAGGCTTTGGGTATTGTTAGCCTCTATAATTTATGTTAGTCATGTCAAAGGAATTTCCCTGCCTAAGTCACCTTCTCAACTTGTCAATAGCCACTTTAAATATTATTCTTTCCTCACTTTGATTGCAAAAGAAGAAAATATTTAGGTGGCTCTCCAATGTTTGGATACCCTTTTTATGGCTTCTAGGTCAGCCATTTCATAGCATAAAAAAAAATTCTATAGGTAGTCCTTTCTTCCAATGCCACTTTGGATTCTCTAGTATGGGTGGAAGTGGATTCAACAAGGAGATCTTTTTCGCTTTCTAGACATTCCTTTTTCCTTGCAAGCCTCACCAATAGAGATATGGAATAATGTTCTTTCTCATATAGAGAAGAAGCTTGCCTATTGAATTACCAAGCCTCTCTCTCTAGTAGGTAAATTTTAGATCTATTAAAAAATCTTAGCGACTACCCACATGTACTATCCTTCTTGTTAGGCTCCTTCAAAATTGTCATACATGAAGTTAGAAAATATTTTGCATGATTTTCTCTAGGCCTTTAGAGATGACCATCATGGATTTCACAGAGTTTTTTGGGAGTATTGTTTCTTTTCTAGGGAATTTGGAGGGCTTAGTCTATTGTCTACTCAGAAGCAAGGTTTGGCTCTTTATACCAAATGAGTCATCAGAGCTCTTACTAGCGATGAAGCCTGGAAAATTATTCCTAGGCATTATTTATTTTGGATTACCCATTAACATATCTAGTACAGATCTAGGGAAATTTTTTTTCCAAAAGTATATGGAGAGCATGGGAATCCATTAAGCCTTGGCCTTGTTGGGCTAGAGATGGATTTTGGGATGGGATTTCTTTGAACCAGCACAATATTTGGTGGTCATTGTTTTTCATACCTACATGCTTCCTCTTACCAATATTTAATGTGTTTGTGCTCTTCATTTTCATAAATGTGGCATTAGAATGCCTAAAGATCTCTTTTCTAGTGCTATTATGTGTCTCTGATCATGGGAAGACATTCAGGTCTAGTTTCATCTATCTTATCCAAATTGAAAAACTTATGACTTGGTGGTCTTGGCATTTCCTCCTCACATGCTTCATATGCTTTGCCTTTAGTCTGTCAAGCCTTGGTGGAAAGATTGGAAGTGGTATCCTTGTACTCCTCTTTCCAGTTATAAACCCAAGATGGGTTATCTTTGGTTGGTTCCCCATCTACTGATGGTCAACATTCTTAACCAATGTTGGCATTTGCAGCCTTCCTAGAAGACCTGGAGACACAAATTTGTCACTATATGGTCCATGACTACTGAGCCCAAAATTGCTCACTTTTATTTTTGTATTATTTTCCAAGGCTTTCCTTTGGGTTCCAGACTCATGCATCTAGGATTTCTTAGCCCTATGTGCCCTTTTTGTGGGCAACTTGAGTCTTTTCTTCATATTTTCTAGTTTTATAGAAGAGCTCAACAATAATGGAGCTGGATTCATTATTTTTTTTGTCCATTTAGGCTAGAGCCTTTTTCTTGGTATATGGGTTTTCTAAGTGATTCCCCTAGGCTTCCTTTCAAGTACTCATAGATATGGCATGCTTTCAGGATAGAGATTCTATTCAATTTATGGAAGGATAGAAATGTTGTCTTATTCACATACAAATTTTTGGATATTAATGTATCTTTGTATACTAAAGCATGTATATGTTATAATGTTCTTATACAGATACAAGTATAGGAAAAAAAAGTTGTGTTGGAGGTGGCGAACCTTCAGGAGTTACTTCAGAATTGGGGCATTGCTCCTTGCATTGTTCTCAAAGTGTCATCAGATTCTACCTATGGGGACCAGACTCTACCTCATGGGCATTATCATGGTCATAGTACTTCCACTCTCCATTCTCACACTTCGTAGTCTTAAGATCCTCTCTTCTCCCCTAGTGGAGGAGATCATGCATGGAGGCACCACTCAAATTCTTCTCTATGTCATTTCTCTACTTCTGGTTAGCCTGTGGTTCCTCCTACTTCGATAGAACCTACTGGTTCTAGTTGACCAGATGCTGGTGGTAATATCTAATGGCCTACTTCTTCCAAGTGGTTTCCTCCTTGGCACTTGTGATTTCTTCCTCCAAAAGGTTGGAAGAAGAGAAGGAAAAATACAATGAAGATGAGTGGTCCCTTCTGGACTTGACTCCTGGTCCTGATACTTGGGGAATAAAATATTATTAGGATCCTCCCTCATTAGATGACACTTATTTGGCCACCTAAGGTGGCTTTCACTAGGATGTGCCCATATTTTTTTGATGAAGAGTTGATGATATTTATAACTATTTCCAACTTGACCGTTTGAACTATCACGAGGTGATCCCATATCCTTCGACCTTTTTTGTGAATATGTAATTTATATTAAAAATTAATAGAAAAGGCACTATTCATAAAAAAAAAAATGATTAAAATATATAATTAGACACAATCTATCCTTTTGTTTTAATAATGATATATTAGTAGTTATTTGGCATTGTTAGATTGTGCAAGACCTTTATTACTTTTAGTGGTCTTGCAAGGGCATACAAACAAATGTCTAGATTAATCTAGAAGTTTATTTAAGATTAATTGTTAATTAATTCTAATGGCCCACATGAAGAGGCACACATGATAGGCAGTTGCGGTTGTTTAAAAAGGTATCTCATATCTTTCATATATTTTATTGATTAATTAGAAGAGTAGTTTTCAAGACTCCTGCTTTGATGGACAAGTGGAGTATAACTATTTTGGGAAAACCAGTCCTCTCTCCACCTATAAATGATCTTTCATAATACAATCATATCAAGGTCTAAAAATAATTTATTCGTAAAGAGGTAAGAGAGAGAAACCATTTTTTCATCTCATTCAAGCATCAGAAGTAATTCTGGTTTTATTTCATCCAAGTGTCTAGAAGTAATTAAAGTTTGTTGCACAAACCATTTCTAGATTTCTGCACTAATGGATCTAGGTAAGTAATGTATTCATGATTATTTAATTTTCACATTATGATATATATGTGAAGATCATGCTAGTTCTAGATCTTGAGATTATAGAAGATGTAGATTACATAACAGTAATTTAATATTTTATTTACATGTATACCAGATGTAAATTACATAACAGTAATTTTAATTTTTTATTTACATGTGGTATTAGAGTAGAGTTAAGAACTTTCATGTTCTTCCATTATGTTTAATAATATTTTATCTGTTTTATCAAATCAAATATATTTTGTGTTCTATAAACACAAAACCATGATTTGGTATAATATATGGTTGTTGCATAATAAATTTGTTGTATTGATTAATTTTATTTGTTGATTTAATGTATATGCAAAGTCATTATATTAATTTGAGATCTATATTATGATACGGCTCGGTAACCACCAAAGTGATCCAACTGGAATGATATGTAGACATCAAGTTAAATTATTGAAGTTTAGTATTTTTCTTTTCCCAGTGTTAAAAAATAAATAATGACTTTGCAAATCGCAATTATTTAATCACTACAATATTAGGTTGGCCCAAAGGTGCACCATTTTTTTAGGGATTAATTAATTGGAATAGGATGGTTGGTAAATATTCATTATTAAAGGTAAGTATGGATACCCAAAGGTAACAAACTTACTTAGTTGTAAATATTTTATCAATTAGTCCTATTAGGTGAAAGGTAATCACCCTAATTGTTAATAGTTTACCATAAGATTAGCCCAAAGGCAGATCACAGTAATACTATTTATTATTGAACCATGTGTTTTTTATATTGGTTATTTATTTATAACTCTTAATATTAATGTTGTGAACATGAATTTATGTTTGCAGTGTCAGTTCCTATTTTTCTACATTTGCATGCCTCTTCTGTTTCAATCTTAAATGGAATGAATTTCTTAGATTGGAAAGAATGGGTTCAGTTTCACCTCGGTGTTCTGGATCTTGATACAGCTCTTGAAACTGAGAAACCAGCTACTATTAATGATAAAAGAAGTATAGAAGAAAATACTATATTCCAAGCATGGGAAAAATCAAACAAATTGAGCCTTAAGTTTATGCGGATGACTGTAGCAAACAACATCAAGTCAACTCTTCCTGAAACTAACAATGCTAAAGAATTTCTGAAATCTATGGGAGAGCATTTCCGAATTGCTAACAAGTCCCTTCCTAGAACACTAATGCCTAAGCTTACCAAAATGAAGTTTGATGGTACACATGGAATACATGAGCATGTCCTTGAAATGACAAATTTGGCTGCTCAATTAAAGACTCTTGAGATGAAGGTGGATGAGTTCTTTCTCGTGCAGTTTATTTTGAACTCCTTGCCTCCTTAGTATGGGCCATTTTAGATTCACTATAACACTATTAAGGATAAGTGGAATGTGAATGAGTTGGCTAGTATGCTCAATCAAGAAGAGGCAAGACTTAAGCAACATGGACAACATTCAGTTCATCTCACAACTCAAGGAGGTGAAAGGAAGGGGAAAAAGCCCAGAAAGGGCATGAAGAAAGTACCATCTATGGTGTATGTGCCTAATCATGGTTCTAAAGCTTATAAGAAGGAAAAAAATAGTGATAAGTGTCACTTCTGTAAAAATTCAGGACACTATCAGAAAGACTGTAAAAAATGTAAGGAATGGTTTGAAAAGAAAGGTATGAATTTAATTTCTATTTGAACATTTGAATCAAACCTAACTGAAGTTGCTTCTAATAATTGGTGGATTGACTCTAGGGCTACTACTCATGTTTCAACTATGATGCAAGTATTCCTTACAACCCGGACCATAAATCCAAATGAAAATTTTCTATTCATGGGAAATCGGGTTAAAGCTCTAGTTGAAGCCATTGGGACTTATCGTTTATTTCTAGATTCTAGTTATCATTTGGATATGTTTCAGACTCTTTATATTCCTTCTATTTCCAAGAATTTAATTTCCTTATCTGAACTTGATGTTGATGGTTACTCTTTTAAATTTGGGAATAAAAATTTTAGTTTATTTAAGAGTACCTCTTTTGTGTGTTCGGGTATTCTTTGTGATGGTTTGTACAAATTAAAACTTGATAATCACTTTGTTGAAACTATTCTTATCCTGCATCATAATATTGGTACTAAACATAATCTCATGAATGAAAATTCCTCATACTTGTGGCATAAAAGGCTGGGACATATTTCTAGAGAATGGTTACTGAGATTAGTAAAAGATGGGATTCTCTTGAACCTAGATTTTTTTTATTTTGGGATATGTCTGGATTGTATTAAGGGAAAACAAACCAAACACACCAAGAAAGGTGCCACAAGAAGTACAAAGATTCTTGAGATTATCCATACAGACATTTGTGGGCCTTTTGACAATCCATCTTTTGGTGGAGAGAAGTATTTTATCACCTCTATAGATGATTTCTCATGTTATAGTTATGTCAATTTTCTGCATGAAAAATCTCAATCGATGGATGCCCTTGAGGTGTACATTACTGATGTTGAAACACAATTAGACAAAAAGGTGAAAATCATTTGATCTGATAGAGGTGGTGAATATTATGGAAAGTATGATGAAATAGGGCAGTGCCCTAGCCCATTTGCTAAACTCCTTGAAAAACATGGCATATGTGCACAGCATACTATGCCTGGAACACCATAGTAGAATTGTGTAGCTAAAAGGTGTAATCATACCTTAATGGATATGGTTAGGAGTATGTTAAGTAATTATAAATTACCCATGTTGTTGTGTATGCACGCTCTTAAGACTGTTGTATACTTATTAAATTGGGTTCCTAGTAAGTCAGTTCCAAAAACCTCTTTCGAACTGTGGACAGGAAAGAAATTGAGTTTAAGACACCTGCATGTTTGGGGTTGTCTAGTGGAGGTTAGAGTGTATAATCTACATGAAAAGAAATTGGATTTTAGAATGGTCAGTGGTTACTTTATTGGTTACCTTGAAAAATCCAAAGGGTATAGGTTTTACTGTCCTGATCACAGTATGAGAATTATAGAGACCGGTAATGCTAGATTCATTGGAAGTGGTGAAGTTAGTGGAAGTGACAAATCAAAAAGTGTGGTTATCCAATAAGTTAGGGTACAAGCCCCGGTACCTATTGTAAAGGATAAAATAGTGTATGGAGTCCTAGAACAATGGTTTGCACATAAAAGAGACCCCAAATCCAATATTTTATACTTACATGAAATTGTATTGATATAGAAAGTAATTGTAGATGATTAATATTGAAATGAAGAAGAAAAGGTACTTACCTCCAAAAAAGAATCAGCTGAAAACCCTGTCAAACGATCTCAAAAACTGTTGATTTTCATATATCTGAACCGAAACTGTGAGATCTATAAAACCCAAAAATCTTTTTATGAGATTTGATCAGGCTGACCTTGACCCTCATAAAAGGTCAAGGATGACCTCAGGAAAATGAAGGTTGACATTGACTTTGTTCATAGATCTCATAAGTTCGGCGAAAAGGGTATCCAAATCTACTCTCAGATCTGAAGTTCTACACCTGTACCTGCGAGAAAAAAGAGGATTTTTATTGTTTGTTTGGGGGGGTTTGCCTTGGTCAAACCCCAGTTTGGAATCAACCTTAATATTGAAATTGAAATGGAGAATGCTAGCAAGTAGTAGAAGTAGATCTAACAATGAAGCTATGACATTCAATAGATATGCAATTGTATTTGAAATGTAATCAAGTATATTGATATGAAATCTTGAACAATAAATGTATATCAAACCTCCATGATTGTATGCTTGGAATCCACCTTGAGAGAAGAATGAATAGATCTTGAAGATGGACAAAGGATCTTGAAGGAAGATCACACCATCATGATGGCTAGATCTAGGGTTTGAATGATGAATCTTGAATGCTTGAACCAAATCCCTTCAATAGCTTCAATGCTTGAATCCTTGATCTTCAATGGAGAACTTGAATGGAGAAAAGGACTTGAATGCTTGAATGCAATGCTTGATCTTGCTTGAGAGCTCCTTGATCATGAAATTTCTTGAGATGAGATATGTTCTCAGAAAACTTGATGGAGAAAATGAGAGAGGAAGGCTCCCTTTTATAGTGATCTAAGGCACAAGAGGGGCCTCGTAGAAAATAATAATTAAGGGCCCATGGCACAAAACTCTAGAGAGGTGCACATGGAAAAGAAATTAAATTAAAGTCTTGACACAAAAATCTATGGGGGACCACCCTTAAGATAGAGATAAATAATTATTTAAGAGCCTTGTCACAAAATTCAAGGTAAGGCTAACCCCAAAGTTAATTTGAGCATTAGGCACAAAACTTGAGAAAGGCTAATCTCCAATAATAAATTAGGAATCTTATACAAATCTCTAGAAAGGTCCTCCTCAAATATTAATTTGATAATTTGATGCTTAATCTGAGAAATAATGGCCCCGAAGAGGGAAAATACAAGATTTAGATGAAATCCCGCAATCGGAGGCTAACCCCAAGGAATCCAAACCTTAGGGTCAAGGTCGAGCTCAACCCTAACTAGGTCAGAGTCAAGGTTGACCTTGACCTAGTTAGGGTTGAGGTCAACTTTGACCCCATAAGGTCAACCTTGACCTTATGGTCAAAAACCTCAGGTACATAGTCTAGAATGCTAGAAAAATGCTAGGAAGAAGTGGGAAATGGGGTAGAACAGAGGGAAAAGCTAGATCCAAGTCAAATATCCATTCAAGGCATTTGACATGACCCAAAACCACTTAATCAGAGGGCTAAACACTCTTAACATGGAAGTGCTTCCATTTTAAGATGATACATTAAGCCCCCACTTTAGCAAGAGTATGGAGTCAATGCAAACTCTTGGTAAAGGAGAAGAAAGAGGAGATCTAAGTGGATTCACAAATTGATAAAATAACACTTAGCTAAGGGAACAAGCCCCCAGACTAAGGATTCTAACTCAACATACATGCATGAGAGTCTCAACAAAACAAGGGTTAGTACTAAACAACCCAAATCAATTAGTCTAAGAAACTTTGCTAAGAAATATTTCTCATACCAATATCATATTTGGAAAGCTATCATAAGAGCATAAATTATTACATAAGAAACACAAGAGCAACACTATATACAACATAGCTTCATGATCCAGTCCTACTAGCATGAAAGAGAAAAGAGAAGAACATGTATGAAATAACAATGCATAGATTTGACTAAGATAGAAAATCATACCAAGCCCTTGAGGCTAAAGTACTTCTATCAAACTCACAATCTGTATTTGTTACTCCATGCATGAAAAGAAGGAGAAAGTGATTACCTCACCCAGTAAGATGCCAACCTTACCATGAATCACCTTGGAGGGGGAGCCCAATTGGTTCACCCATAAACTGTGCCTTGAAATTGTAATGTGTCTTCTGACAACTTCTGGAATACCCATAGATCCACCTTCTTGTATCACTATGAATATGAAATGTGTGTCTCCTGAAGATTTAGCAACTTATGTGCATTACCCTCAAAAGATTTAGCATATAGGTGCATGTCCTTTTAGGATTTAGCAACTTATGTGCATTACCTTCCAAGATTTAGGATATTTGAAAATTGAAAAATGCGTGTCTCTTTAGGATTTAGCAATTTATGTGTGTTACCTTCCAAGATTTAGCATCTGCAAAATAAAAGGTTAGAACAAAAATACATAATATAGAATGAGGGAGGCCGTATATATGCCCCCCTCCTTAATATGGCAACAACATACTATTTTGACATGTTAAGGAAAGAAATGAACAAGGATAAAGCCTTCTTCAGCATCAAGACAATATCCACAAACAACACCCAGTCCAAGCCAAGAAGGTCACAGCTCCTATGAGGCCATGGAAGGGACAAATGCAAAGAGATATCATGCAAGAAGTGAAAAAGTAACCATTGTGAGGGATAGCACACTGTTCAATTTCCAAGGTGAGAGATATATCAACCATGGAAACCCAATGTCAAACAATGAAATTGATTGTGATCAAGGAAAAAGATCCTCAATGAAAACCAATATGTTCATGTATAATTGGATATCACATAATAGATAGATACTGCTTAACCAAGGAAAGAGGTGAATCCCAGAAAGATAGAAAAGAAGGAGATGACATCCTTGCCCCCCAAGTGTAGGAACAAATATGAAAGGGGACCCATTATATCAATCACAAAACTATGCAAGACAACGAGCCCCCAAGTATTAGGCTACCATTGTTTACATAATGTGGAGCTCCATAATAGGAACATGACTATTATTTAAAGAAAGTAGTATTGAAATACAACTCATTGCTTTATGATATATGAATAACATTACTATCAATGAGATGCCTAATCTTATAATGTAAAGCATGACATTCATTAGTAGAGTGATCATGAAATCTATGATATAAAAAGAAGGAAGAGTCTTCAAGTGTGGACTATGTTTCTTTTTGCGTTTAGGTCTAGTAATCATCTTGGCACAAAGGAGTTTAGGAAAAAGAACCTCTTGGTCAAATTCCTTCATAGGTGCATCATGTTTTGAAGTGTTATTTGAGATGTTAACATTGATTTTTTGTCGAGGATTAAATCCCAATCCATAAGAATGCTCATGCCTCCTAGTGTGTAAGGGCATTTGAATTCCCTATTTATGCTTATCACATCCTTGAGTATTAAATCCTTGTTTAAGTAGGAAATGATAACAAGGACCATAACAAGAAGCCATATCAAAAGGAGTCAATGGAACTTTAGTAGTCACTATGTCATCATTAGTAGGCTTGATAGATTCATTATGGGTAGAGGTAGTGACAAAGTTATTATGAAGGTTATTAGAAGTAGAAGCAAAAACTCATTGTTCAAACTCTCTGTGTTTCTTCATAAAATCAAGATTATTAATCTTATACTCTCCAATAAAGGTAGGAGTAAAATCCAAGGTTCCCCAATCATCACTAGGAAGAGCATTAGAGGAAGAAGGATTTCTATTAGGAATAGGAGTAGTGTGGGTTTGAATATTTAGACAAGGATTAGGCGCATCATCCGCATGAATCAAATACATCTTGTTGTTATGTATAAACTTGACTTTACGGTGAAGGGTGGAAGGAACGGAATGCATCTCATGCAACCAAGGTCTACCCAAAAGAAGGTTATAATTGAGAGGTCCAGGCATAACATGAATAGGTGTATTTAGGATGACCGGTCCTACTTTGATAGGTAAGGTAATGATTCCTAAAGTGTTCTTAGCAATGTTATCAAAGCCACGTATAGGAACATTGTCAAGTTGAATAGTTGAAAGATCGGTGTTAATCCCTTTGAGCATGTCCATGGTACAAACATTAAGCCTAGATCCATTATCAATCAAGGTCCTATGAATGATACTTTTATTGATAGTAATAGCAACCATAAGAGCATCATACTGATTCTGAACTTCTTTAGAAGGTAAATCCTTTTGAGTAAATACAATGTCAGGAGGACCCAGGGTAGCATGCATGCATTGTAAGAAGTTATTGATGTTCTCTTGATTAGGAGGTGGAGTAGGAAGAGTTTCTAGAGATTTTTGCAAGGCTTCATAGTAAGTAGGTGAAGTTTGAAGAAGCTCCCATAAAGAAATCTTGGCAGGAGTATTTTGCAATTGGTTTATCAGATTATACTCCTTGCTAGGAAGATGGGGTGGAGGAGGAAGAATAGGTTGAGAAGGTGGAAAAGAAGTAGAAACCACTAGATTAGGTTGAGGATTATTCCTTGTACAATATGTGTGAGCTATCAAATCATGGTCATTGAAAGACTCTAAAGACTCCATAGGTTTACCTTTGATATTAATGCGAGGACAACCTTTGATAGTTAACAGGGGTTTAGGATAAACCATTTTAGTTGTCTCAACACTACAAATAGATTCACAAGAAGGAAGAAAAGAGGACATCCTAGGAGGAGATGAGGTAAGATCTTGATTCTCCATAGGATCATCACTAAAAGGGAGAGCATTAAGGGAATTCATATTATTCTCCACTAATGTCTCATCACTAGAAGGAATCTCAAATGGAGGTAAAGCATCTATAATATCATCTTCTTTCACTAAAATGTCCAAAAAGGGGGAGTGTGTTTTAGAAAAAGAGTTATCACCATGTATGAATATGTCATCCATTAATAAATCACCCTCTTGAATCAAAGATTCTTCACGAGGAGGGGATAAATCAATGTCTTTATCCAAGGGTTCATCACAAATAGGAGGATTATCATCCCTACCAATAAAGCACATTGTAGGGTCTCCCTAATTCACTAAAGCTTGATCCCTAGAGGGGGAAGAAGGACATCTATTAGGAGAAGAATTAACATCAATCCTCAAATCAGCTCCATAAAGAGAAATGTGTTGGAGATATAGATTAAGGTCATCTTCATTCTCTAATATATCCTTATAAGGTAAAGCAACATCACATGCACTAGATGAAGTCTTGCTAGGTGTAATGTCATGCAATGGTAAGGTAAGAGGAGGATGTTGTGTAATCCCAAAAGTTTTGGAAAATGTTTGAAACAACTTGTGCAACATGATAACAAATAGATCTAGATATATCCAAATGCATTCAAATGAAATTTGAAATTAAACATAATAGGGCATCTAATTCCACAAAGCAATGTAAATGTTTTTGTATTTTTGAATAAATTTTGCAATTTTTTTTGTATTTTTGAAATGTAAATGCAAGAGCATAAAAGAAATCTAATCTAACACCAAAAAAGAAAGAGAGTAAGTATGTCAGGTTCACCAAAATGTAAAGGATAAAATAGTGTATGGAGTCCTAGAAAAATGGTTTGCACATAAAAGAGACCCCAAAGCCAATATTTTATACTTACATGAAATTGTATTGATATAGAAAGTAATTGTAGATGATTAATATTGAAATTAAGAAGAAAAGGTACTTACCTCTGAAAAAGAATCAGTTGAAAACCCTATCAAATGATCTCAAAAATTTGTTGATTTCCTCATGTTTGAACCAAAACTACGAGATCTACAAAACCCAGAAATCTTTTTCTAAGATTTGATCAGGTCGACCTTGACCCTATTAAAAGGTCAAGGATGACCTTAAGAAAATGAAGGTTGACTTTGACTTTGTTCGTAGATCTCAGAAGTTTGGTGAAAAGGGTATCCAAATCTACTCTCAGATCTGAAGTTTCACACCTATACCTGCAAGAAAAAGAGGATTTTTGTTGTTTGTTTGGGGGGGTTTGCCTTGGTCAAACCCCAGTTTGGAATCAACCTTAATATTGAAATTGAAATGGAGAATGCTAGAAAGTAGTAGAAGTAGATCTAACAATGAAGCTATGACATTCAATAGATATGCAATTTTATTTGAAATGTAATCAAGTATATTGATATGAAAGCTTGAACAATAAATGTAAATCAAACCTCCATGATTGTATGCTTGGAATCCACCTTGAGAGAAGAATGAATAGATCTTGAAGATGGACAAAGGATCTTGAAGGAATATCACACCATCATGATGGCTAGATCTAGGGTTTGAATGATGAATCTTGAATGCTTGAACCAAATCCCTTCAATAGCTTGAATGCTTGAATCCTTGATCTTCAGTGGAGAACTTGAATGGAGAAAAGGACTTGAATGCTTGAATGGAATGCTTGATCTTGCTTGAGAGCTCCTTGATCATGAAATTTTTTGAGATGAGATATGTTCTCAAAAAACTTGATGGAGAAAATGAGAGAGGAAGGCTCCCTTTTATAGTGATCTAAGGCGCAAGAGGGGCCTCATAGGTAACAATAATTAAGGGCCCATGGCACAAAACTCTAGAGAGGTGCACATGGAAAGGAAATTAAATTAAAGTCTTGACACAAAACTCTAGGAGGGGACCACCCTTAAGATAGAGATATATAATTATTTAAGATCCTTGTCACAAAATTTGAGGTAAGGCTAACACCAAAGTTAATTTGAGCATATGGCACAAAACTTGAGAAAGGCTAACCTCCAATAATAAATTAGGAATCTTATACAAATCTCTAGAAAGGTCCTCCTCAAATACTAATTTGATAATTTGATGCTTAATCCAAGAAATAAAGGCCCCGAAGAGGGAAAATACAAGATTTAGATGAAATCCTGCAATCGGAGGCTAACCCCAAGGAACCCAAACACTAGGGTCAAGGTCAAGCTTGACCTTGACTAGGTCAGGGTCAAGGTCGAACCTGACCTATTCAAGGTCAAGGTTGACTTTGACCCCATAAGGTTGACCTTGACCTTATGGTCAAAAACCTTAGGTACATAGTACAAAATGCTAGAAAAATGCTAGGAAGAAGTGGGAAATGGGGTAGAACAGGGGGAAAAGCTAAATCCAAGTCAAATATCCATTCAAGGAATTTGACATGACCCCAAACCACTTAATCAAAGGGCTAAATGCTCTTAACATGGAAGTGCTTCCATTTTAAGACAATACACCTATGGCTTCAAAGGAAGTTGTTGTTCCTGCAGTTGTTGAACAACCTAACAACATTGAATAATAAATTAATGAACCACCACTCTATAATGAGACTGTCATCCATAAACCAATAGTAGAAGAATCACAAATGGTAGAAGAACCACCAATAGTAGCATTAAGAAGATCTCAAAGGGAAAAGAGGTCTACTATTTCTAATTATTATGTGGTTTATCTACAAGAATATGGGACATGTAAGGATCCGGTTTCATTTTCACAAGCCATAGAAAGTAGTGATTCTGCTAAATGGATTACTGCCATGAATGATGAATTGAATTCAATGGACCAGAATGAAGTTTGATATCTTGTTGAATTTCCCAAAGGATTCAAGAAAGTTGGTTGTAAATGGGTCTTTAAGACCAAACGTGAATCTAAGGGAAATATTGAATGACATAAAGTCAGACTTGTGGCCAAAGGTTTCACTTAGAAAGGAGGCATAGATTATAAAGAGACTTTCTCTCCTATATCCAAGAAAGACTCACATAGAATCATCATGTCATTGGTGTCTCATTATGATTTGGAGTTACACCAAATGGATGTGAAAACTACATTTTTGAAAGGGAGTTTAGAGGAAGAAGTCTATATGGATCAACCTGAAGGTTTCTCCATTAAAGGAAAAGAACACCTGGCTTGCAAACTAAAGAAATCAATATATGAACTTAAAAAAGCTTCTCAAAAAATGGTATCTTAAGTTCCATAATACTATTAGTTCCTTTGGATTTGAGGAAAACATTGTTGATTGGTGTATATATCTAAAGGTTACTGGGAGTAAGTTTACATTTCTGATTTTGTATGTTGATGATATACTGCTTGCCACCAGTGATTTTGGTTTATTACACGAAACCAAGAAGTTTCTCTCTATGAATTTTGAATTGAAAGATATGGGTGAGGCATCTTATGTGGTAGGAATTCAAATATTCTGGGATTGATCACATGGATTGTCTCAGAAGGCCTATATTAAAAAAGTTCTAGAGAGATTTGGAATGGAGAAATGTTCAGCTGGTGTTGCCCCTATTCAAAAAGGGGATAAATTTAGCCTTATGCAATGTCTGCAGAATGAATGGGAATGAAAATAGATGGAAGGGATTCCTTATGATTCTATCGTAGGAAGTCTAATGTATGCAGAAACTTGCACCAGGCCAGACATCAGTTTTGTAGTTGGTATGTTGGGAAGATATCAAATTAACCTAGGATTAGATCACTGGAAGGCTGTAAAGAAAGTGATGAGTTACTTGTAGGGAACAAAGGATTACATGCCCACATTTAGGAGAACTGATAATCTAGAGTTGATTGGCTACTCAGACTCAAAATTTGCTAGATGTGTTGATAGCAAAAAGTCCACTTTTGGTTATTTGTTTCTATTAGCTGGAGGAGCAATATCATGGAAAAGTGCAAAGCAAACTATCACTGCTTTATCCACTATGGAAGCTAAATTTTTGGCATGCTTTGAAGCCATGGTTCATGGATTATGGTTGGGGAATTTTATCTTAGGACTTGGGGTTGTCGACTCTATTGCCAAGCCACTGAGAATTTATTGTGATAAATCCACAACTATATTTTTATCTAAGAATGACAAGTATTCTAATGGTGAAAAACCATGAAATTGAAATACTTTGCTATTAAAGATGAAGTTCAGAAACAATGAGTGTCAGTTGAACATATAAGCACATTGCTTATGGTTGCAGATCCTTTGACAAAAGGATTACCACCAAAAATATTTAAGGAACATGTCAATAGAATGGGTATTGAACGTAGCACATAATAGATGTTACTCTTATGTAATGGATTGCATTATGTTATTGCCACTTTGAGATATTTATAAAGGTGTTTCTGATTAATAATTCCTATTTTTTAAATGTGTACGTATGTGTATGATAATGAGTGTATGATGACAGGAATAGTCTCTTCTCTGACAAGAGACATTATTGTTAGACCTTATGAATACACTTCTTATTTATAGACTAAATTAAATAGGTTACTAGCATTGTGGTACATGGAAGGGACTATGTTGCTTTATTAACATGGAACCACCATGACTCACATTAGTGGGTTGTTTAATTATAGTATTATGATGATCAATTGAAATTTATGATGGATATGATTTATAGTGCACCTAATGATTACCTTATCAAACTCTAACATTAAGTTATCATATGTGCCAAGTGGGAGAATGTAAGATTAATTTTTATTTAATTCTAATGGCCCACATGAAGAGGCACATGTGATAGGCAGTTACGGTTGTTTAAAAAGGTATCTCATATCTTTCATATATTTTATTGATTAATTAGAAGAGTATTTTTCAAGACTCCTGCTTTGATGGACAAGTGGATTATAACTATTTTGGGAAAACTAGTCCTCTCTCCACCTATAAATGATCTTTCAAAATACCATCATATCAAGGTCTGAAAAGAATTTATCCACAAAGAGGTAAGAGAAAGAAACCATTTTGTCTTCTCATTCAAGCATCATAAGTAATTCTAGTTTTATTTCATCCAAGTGTCTAGAAGTAATTAAAGTTTTCTACACAAACCACTTCCAGATTTCTACACTAATGGATCCAGGTAAGTAATGTATTCATGATTATTTAATTTCCGCATTATGATATATATGTGAAGATCATGCTAGTTATAGATCTTGAGTTTATAGTAGATGTAGATTACATAATAGTAATTTAATATTTTATTTACATGTATAGCAGATGTAAATTACATAACAGTAATTTTAATATTTTATTTACAGTTTCCCTATGTGGGGATATTTCCACCTTCATATATGATTGTCTATAATGACTAAGGCAGCCAGTTAAATGATGTTTGTACAACTCGCTAAGTGCTAATTTCTCCGAGTAGGTTGTTTAGGATTGATAAATGTCTAAATTTACTAAGTAGAAGTAGAAGGTATGGAGTTGAACATTTTCCTGATGTATTTTGAAGACAATATAAAAATGGTGTTTAGAGGTTGTATTAATCCAAAAAGGTGGGATAGGGTATTAAATCACCTGGATGATTTATCTCACCAATTGGTTGAAGTCATTTTGAGAGAGGGCCATTTCCACAACCAGGTAAATTGTGTTATTGTAGGCATATTCACAACCATCCTCTTGGACATGTGGGTACATAAACAAGAGGTAATATCTCCCTACAAGACCATTCTTGTGAAAGAAATCTTAGTAGGTTTAGAGGAGATCATTTACAATGTGAATGGAAATCTTAATATTCTATACTTTGAAGAATATATGATTGTTGAAATAGGGTTATTGGAAGAAATTAGGGATGTCGTTCATACGCCTATTCTAGTGTTTTTTTTAAAATGAAGTCTTTAATACCTGTAGATAGATGGTTGAAAGGAACATTGAATTTCTATTGAAGTTGTAGTGCATTGTGCTAGCTAAGGACACTGTTTGGTTTAAAGAATACATGAAGGCAGATGAATATTAATTACCTCAATCTTTAGGAAATGTTGATTTGTAAAAATTTAGATTGTTCCTCAAATAATTATCAAATCTAGTTGGGTTCGAGGATGGCCTAATAGGGGAGGCTTGAAAGGGAAAGATAACATAGGTAGCTCCAATCAATCAATGGAGGATGATGTTTGTGAGCATTATTAATTTTTTCCACTGAACTTCTTTGTATTGTCAACACATATTTAATTCAAAAGATTCTCTTATCAAATATCCATATGTTTGCATTTAATACTGAAACAATTTGCACCTCCCATATAGATCTTTCTAGCCGACTATCCACACTAACTTGTATAACTGGAGAATTCCAAAGAATTCTTAGACCTCTATAAATAGAGGTATTCTGTAATGATTCTACAAGAAATAAAATTTAGTTTTTGTATTTTTCTTCCTCTATCTTTCAATCTAGTATCTTTCAATTTGGTATCAGAGGGTAAAGAGCTTGAGCCTAGAAGGAATAATATATGTTGGTGATTGAAGAAGATTACTTTAAAACTATTGTACAAGTTGAATGAAGCTTCTAATTTTTAAATGTCTAAACATTTAGAGATGGGTTTTGGAGACTAGATGTTGCAGAGGAGTCCAATTTAATGTTTGAAGCTATGAGTCTAATTTCAAATTGGGAAAAGAAGTATTGTCATAAGTTGTTAAAAATTTAAGCTATATTTATGTGGTTTAGTTTTGGTTATTTTTTATTAAGTAAAATAGGTTTTACAGGGTTCCTGAAACCCATAAAAAAATATAAAGTAGCATATATGAGTTCAAATCTAAGCTAAAGCAGAGAAAACAAAGGAACATGCCACAAAAAGGCCGATCGACAAGCTACCCAAAAAAAGGAGTAGACAAAACAGAGCAAAAAAGAGACATGCACCAGAGGTTGGGGTTAAGCGAGGCTCTTGAGCATTACAACAACATTGCATTCGAGGACCTCCATCTTCTCTATTGTCTCTTTAACTTTTTGAATGTCATGGGGTCCATGGGAGCCATCATTATCCCTATTTTTCTTTGTTCTGGCTCTGGTTCTCTTGCCATGACCATCATTGGGCTTCTTCTTATCTTCCTGTGTGGTCCTCTGATCTTCCCTGTAGTCCATCTTATCTTCCATTTTGTTAATTAGCAACATGATATGCTCATTGGATGCTTTGAGAATGTTGTACTTTTGCTCAGCAATGCCCTTAAGGGTGTCCTCAAGACTATTCATTTTTTATTCCAAATGATCAACCCTACACTCCAAGCTATGCTTACACTTTGTGGATTTGTGGTCCTTATCATCAGTGCTCTGTATTTTGTCTTTGAGATTTTTGATTTCATGGAAGAGCCATTTGAAGGACCTGTACTAGTCTAGCATGATATTCTTAGCATTGTTAAGGAGATTCATCTCCATTTCCCTGGCCTTATCACTAAGGACCACCAGAGAAGGGTCAATCAACTCCTCCTTATGGATTTTTCCATCAGTGTCCTCCAAGATTTTGGGGTTCATGGCCTCCCTAATGATCCCCATATGCACTGTGTTGACATTGAAATTTCTCCAAACCTTTTTCCCTTTTCCAGAATCTTGACTTTGATATTCCCCTCTGGACTTTTCTTCTGAGGTCTCAACTAAATTGGGGGACAGGGTAGAGGGATTACCTAGGTCATCTTTGGGGTCCTTAGAATTAGGGGCTTGAGCTTCATTGTTGGTTCCAAATGGAGGCTGAGGAGGGGGGGAGTTGTCATCGCTGATAATAAGATCAATAGAGAGACAACCCGAGCACTCCCCCTTTGTGTTGAGGTTTACCCCTTTAGCCTGATCTGACATTTTTGTGGATTCCTTATTAGTGTTTCCCTCCTCATCATTTGTATTCATATCTTCCTCATTGTCATTATACTCCTCATCCGAGGGTATCTCCTTTCTATCCTGCTTTTTCTGATATTTTTCAATTTTGACCAAGCTCAAGAGTCTCTTCTTGGATGAAGACCCCCTATTTCAAAATTTTGATCTCTTCTTCCTTATAATCCTTAGAGTGTATACCCTCACTGTTACTCCAAAGGGGTGTAGTCGACCCAAAATCTTCACTATTCTCTTTTTTATCCATAATTTCCTTACCCAAAATTTGAGCTTTAAAGAAATCATAAATTAATAGTAACAAGCCCTCATGCAGAGAAGGGTTAGCTATGTTCTTCTCTCTAAAGCCATTAATATTCTCATTTGTGGAGGAATAGAGATAAAATGGGATGGATACCTTTTTTCTGTGCCTGAAGTGGTTGAGTAATACAAAGTGGTATGTTTGAGTTCTATCAAACTTGGTATCAAGTGTGATGGATGAGATAAGGGCCTTGAGAACAAACTTCCACAACATTTTCATTCTCGCGGGCTGATAGTAGATTCTCATCTTGACAATAGCCTTCTTCTTGTCCTCATCTCTCACATAGTCATTTACAACATTTTCAAAAATTTTACAATCCCTGTAAAAATTTTTCCCAACTATGAGGATGCCTATGACTATAGAAATCACCTCCTCAGTGATAGTGAAGGTCTTACCCTCAATCTCCACAATGCCTTCATTCCAGCTTTTGACAAAAATGTTGGTGACCACCTTCTTACTGCCATGAAGCCTTTCTATGAAGGTGGTGATTTCTCCTTTCTGCAGAATGCTCCAAACCTTAATGTGATTCTTCCACTTCATACTATCATTCTCAGGCTCCCTTCTGTGTCTTTCCCCAACCATGGCTCTTGTCTAGATTTTGGCTTCTCTCTAGTGATGTGGAACCTTATTTCTTTCAGTCTTTCTTGTTGCCTTAATTCTTTGCTCTCTTATTTTTTTCCTTTGATAATGAATACAGTTCTTGGAAAAGAATACCCAGAAAGTATGCAGTGGGGATGCGTAGTAATTAGCCTTTATGTCCCTCTAGTGCTTGTCATTAATGTAATGACACCTCCAAAAATCCCCTTTTTCATAATTATCTTTTATGATTCCCTTGGTACTTTGGAGTCTGTCCCCATTAAGTAAATCCTTCACATCACCTAGGAGATCTCCGGCATTGTGTCACCTCATCTTGGCTTCATTTTTTACTGCCAAGTTGGTGAACTAGTCACCGACACTGTTGGCTTCCCTATACACATGGGAAATATGAACCACTTCAAATTTGTTAAGAATAGCCCATGTTTCTTTGATCATGTCATAAATGGACTAAGATGGGGATTGGACTAGGTTTAAGCTTTTGATGATATTCAGTGAGTCACCTTCTAGCCAGAGCTTTTTGACCCCTATGTCATAGGCAAGTTTGGTGACTTAGAGGGTTGCACTCACTTCCGTGAAGTGATTAGTTTGGGAGCCAAGAGGAGAGATGACCACGGCTAAACCAAAACCAAATTTATTCTTGATGATACCTCCACTACCTGCCTAGTCAAGGTTCCCTTTGGCTGCACTATCAAAGTTGGCTTTGGACCAGCTTGTCAGTGGGCATCTCCAAGTGTAGTTCTATCTTTTCTCCTGAGCCCCATCCTTGGCCTTTCCTACAAAAATATTAGAGCCACCACAGTAAAAGAAATTTTCCTTAACAAAAAAGTGGATCTTTTCAAAGATTATTTTGGGAGGAGAGGAGCTATCATTGAAGATTTAGTTATTGCATTCTTTCCAGACTCCCCAGCAGAAATGAGGGAGGATCCAGGAACAAAAAGTTATGTAATCCAAGTCAAATTTGTTGAAGGCCCATTGAGAGAACAAGTCTTGGAAAGATAGGGGAAAACACCAAGATAAGACCAAGGCTAAAAGGAGGAGGTTCTAGATGGTACTAACAAAGGATAAATGAAGGAACAAGTGATCCACCAATTTTGATTGACATCTACAAAGCACACACCAGTTGGGTATCTAAAAACCTCTCTTGATGAGGTTATCTACCATGAGGATATGGTTCTAAAGTAGGAGCCAGAAGAAAACATTGATTTTGGGAGTAAGGCCAAGGACCCAGACTTTCTCCCAAAGCGGTTTGGCTTCTTGAGTTTGGCACAGCTGAGAGGAATAAGTTGAAGCCACTGTGAAGTTTCCATCTAAATTTTCTTCCCAAATGAACACATCTTGGGCATTAGAGAGAGAGACTAGATTGAGAGCTATCATCAAAGGGGCCAGGTCCTGAGATATCTAGGAGAGGTCCACCTATGTGTCTTCCATTTTGTATTTTTTGGCTTGGGAGTCAAACGTTTGGATGCACTCTTCCCTCCATATGTTGAAATTCTCATTGTCTCTCAAGAATCCCATTTGAAGCTAGTTGTCATTCCAAAGATTTATGGATTGACCATTCTCAATTTTCTATTTTGCCTTGGATTTAGCCAAATCCTTAGTATTGAGAAGGTTGTTCCATATTACGGATCCTTTCAGATGATCAGTCTCTTCAAAGAAGAGCTTTATAGAGTTTTTTATGAGGTATTTTTTTTCAATTGTGTCCCACCATTCCTAGGTATGCTGTTAAAGATTCTCCATATCTATTTTTCTTGAAGAGCTTTGTTGAACAGTCTTATTCTCCTTATTCCAAGTCCTCCAACCTTCTTTGGGCAGCAGACTTTCTCCCAAGCTATAAGGGGGATACGCTTATGTTCTTCCATTCCGAACCAGAGGAATCTTCTCTAAATAATTTCCATTGCATCTACAGCTTTAGAAAGAATAGAGAATAGACTTAAAGCGTAGGTTGGCAGATTTTGAAGAGTCAATTTGACCAATTGGATCTTTCCTTCCTAAATAAGGGTAATCCCCTTCCATCCTATGAGCTTCCTATTGAATCTATCTATGCATTTGTTTGAGAAGGCTTCCAGCAGTCTAACACCTAAGGGAAAGCCTAAATAATATGATGAAAAAGAGTTGATGCCACAACCCAAGATGTTATAAATTTTCCTATGTCTCCCCTCCTAGGTGTTGATGAAGAAGATGGAGCTTTTATTCTAATTTATTGACTGACCTATGGCTCTAGTATAATTTTTGAGAAGGTCCTTCACCACTTTTCCTTCTCCAACTGAGGCCTCACCTCCAAGGATAGTGTCATCCATGAAATTTTGGTGAGAGAAGACATTATTCCTAGAGGAAGGATTGATTCCTTTCAAAGAGCCATCCCTCCTAGAATTGGAGATAGATCTACCAAGGCATTCAGGAAGAATGATAAATAGGATAGGAGACAAGGGGTCCCCTTGCCTCAGGCCCCTTGTGGGTTTGAAGAAGGTCTACAGGGATCCATTGATTAGGATAGCCAGAGAGGGAGTGGATATAATTTTCTGAATGATCTTGCGAGATTTAGAATTAAATCCAAAGGCTTCAAGAACTCTGAGGAGGAACTCCCAATCAACCCTGTCATAAGCCTTTGAAAGGTCAAGCTTGAGAAGAAAACATTCCCTATTGCCAGAAACTAAGGGATGAATTACTTCATGCACCATCATTATGGAATCAAATATTTGTCTTCTAGGCACAAAGCCAGATTGATGTTGAGAGATCAGAGAAGGGAGGACATTCAGCATCCTGGAGGTGATAACCTTGGAAATGATCTTTAGAAAATAATTATAGAGATTGATTGGCCTAAAAAGGTCCATTTAATATACCCCATAAGTCTTAGGGATTAGCACCAAGAAGGTGGCATTGAGCTCTTTGAGGATGTTTTTCAAATGGAAGAATTCTTGCACCACTTTGACCACATATTCTTTCACCACATCCCAGTAGAGGTGAAAAAAGAACATAGGGAAGTCATCAGGGCTAGGGGCTTTGTCTCATGGGAGAGATTTCAAAGCTCTCTTTACCTCTATCATATATAGGATAGAGCATAAGGATTTGTTTTGACCTTTTGATATGATTTTTGGTATATTGGTAATAAGATTGTCTTGATCCTACTTTGAAAGCTCTAGGTCCTTGTCCTCCTTCAAGATTTTATCTCCCTTTTTAATATTTTTTATCCTATTAGCTACTCTATGTCTCATCGTGGAGAGGTGGAAGAAACAGGTGTTTTGGTCTCCTTCCCTTAACTAGATAGATCTCGATCTTTGCTTCCAAAAAGTCTCCTCCTTCCCTATGATATTATGATAATCTGTTAGGATTGATTTCTCCTTATTCAATATATTATCATCATATCCCTCTTTTTGGATTTCTTCTTTAATGAGATTAAGATCATTGAGAGCCTTCTCTTTAGTAGAAAAAATGTGACCAAATTTTTCCTTGTTCCATTGCTTGACATTAAGTTGTATATTCCTCAGCTTTTTCGCCACCCTAAACATAGCAGTGCCTTGAACATCTATATTCAACTAGTCTTTGATTCTGTTGAGCAGGTTAGGATGAGGAACCCACATCTTCTCAAATTTGAAGGGGAAATTCCTTTTCTTGAGTAACTGATCAAGGGAAAGAGAGATGGGAGAGGGATTAGAGCTAGCTCTGACCAAGGCAGAGAAATTGAGAGAGTAGTGATTAATCCATTCCATAGAAATCAAGGCACGATCCAACCAAACTTGGATACAATCCCTCCCAAGTCACCTATTGGACCAAGTGAAATATGCTCCTTGGAGATCTAGATCAAGGAGAGCCTAGTCATTGTTGAAATTAATAAGGTCTTGCGTACTTTCTAGGTCTGGAGAGGCCCTACCTTGATTTTCCCCTTCTTTGAGAGGCATGTTGAAGTCCCCTATGATGATTCCCTTAGGCAAGTTGTAGGAGTCCAAAAATGATTTGATCTTATCCCAGTAGGTTCTTCTACCTTTTTTGGAATTAGGAGCATAAATATTCAATATGAACCAAATTTCATTATCTTTTATTTTATTAAATTGCAAAAGAAGGAGATTACCTTCTTTGTAGATAAATTCTGCTTTAAGATGAGTAGAGTTCCACATGGTCATGAGGTCTCCTGAGGCTCCATCAGAACTGGTATCTTTGTTATCCATGGCTTTGCTAAATTTGATACCCTCTAACTTATCCTTTTGCATCTTCATTTCCTGGAATAAAAAAATATTAGGTATGTGATCCCTAATCATGTTTCTTATAACATCCTACTTGTGTGACCTTTTGACCCCATGTATATTCCACAAAATGACTTTAATTTCTTACTGGGGGTGCAGGCTACCTCGATGGTTTTTTGGGTTCTATCTGCAATGTTCTTACTAGCCTCTTTTTGCCTAATCTAACTTGCTCTCTTTCTCCTTGGAGTTTTTAGTTTGGCCCCAACATCATCTTTATTTCTGCTCCTGGTTGCTACAGGGGAAAATGAAGAGGGATCTCTACTATTGGATTTCTTCTTATTATGGACCTTGGACCAACCCTCCTTTTCATCTTTGTATTTTACAAAGAGCTCTTCCATCTTGTTGAGCTACCTTGGGGATGTAGAGACCAGTAGTTCTTTCATTTGTAGGACTTTCCTTGAGTCCTACTTCTCAGGACAAGGATGGGAATCTTGAGATGGGATGCCTTTTGGTTAATATCATATTGAACTGGAGAAGCATTCTTCCAATGAGGATTCAAGAGAATTTAGAACAATGGATATGAAGATCAACCTAGGGCATGAGTCACCTCCTTTTACTAGACCATCTTCCTTGGTTTCTTCCGTGATTTCTTGTTGAATGTTAACTTCCAAACCTATTCCTTCCAAGGGGGCAATCTCCTCTCTGAGATCTATGTTTTCTTTCTATTGACTACTTAGCTCTTTAAGATTTGAGTTTTCTTTCCATTGCCTTGCCAGCTCCCCTTCTGTAGATTTATCCTTTTCAGCCCTAGTTTTTGGGGTCTCAAGAGTGGTCTCTAGTTGTTCCTTTTTCTTCCACACTCTATGGGTATTGGCCTCGGTGCCCTCTTGGGGTTTAGTCTTCTCCCTAGTTGGGCCTTTCTGTTCATGACTTGTATTATTACCTGACTTTTGCTTTCTTTGAGAGATTATTGCTTTCCTTTCTTTCTTTGAGTTCTGGAACACTGGGCACACTTTAGCAACGTGTCCTGCTTTCTTGCAATGGAAACAAGAAAAAGGGACACTTTTTTAATCTAGATTTTGCACATGTTTACCTAGTTTGGATCAAAGCTCTATAATTTTTGGCATGACTTGACCCTCTTCCACCCTTATGAAAATCTTGTCATAGGTTAGGTAGCTTCTTGCCACTGTCACTAGATCTATCGAGAGAAGGGTACCAAAGGATTTGGCTATTGCATCAAAAACATCTTCTTACCAGAACTCCATTTGGTTTAGTTTTGGCTGTTATTTTTGCTTTGTAAAGCATATTTTAAATTGTAAACTTCCAGTTGTAACTAGAAGAGAGTACAATTTTTAAAAAGGGATGAAAGAAAGTAAATTAAGTATTAATACGACATCAAAAAGTAGTATAGCTCAACCACAAATTCCAATTTTTTCTTGTGAAAATTATGAATTTTAGACTATAAAAATGAAAACATTGTTTTTTTCTCAAGGCATATGGGATCTTATTGAGAAACTATTTTTTGAACCACGAGATGAGTCAGGGATATAAGAAGATGGAAATGATAAATTACAACATAATAGGAAAAAAGGATGCTAAAACACTATTCCTAATTCAAAAACCTCTAGATGAATCAAATTTTCCTAAGGTTTCTATAGCAGAGAAATTAAAGATAGCATGGGGTATTTTAGAAATAACATATCAAGGGACATCAAAAGTTAAGGTTGCTAAATTGAAAACTTTAAGCCATGATTTTGAAAATCATTGTATGAAAGATTCAAATTCAGTTGATCATTTTCTAAGTCATTTAATGGATGTATTTTTTCATATTAGATCATATGGTGAAGATTTGACTGATCAAAAATTTATTCAAAAAATAATTCATAGTTTTCGTAGAAAATTTGATGTCATTCTTTTTTCCATTGAAGAGTCTAAGGATTTGAAAAAACTCTCTATTGTTGAGTTAATGGGATCACTTTTATCTCATGAATCTAGAATGAATAGAAATAACAATTATTCCTTGGAGAATCATTTTAGATATAATAATTATTCATTGGCCATATAAGTCTAAATCAAGAAGAAAGAAAAAATTTGTCTATTCAGAGTTTCAACATAGGATGTGGGAGAAATCTTTTTCAATATCCATCATAAAGGTTTGATAAATATCAAATTCAATGTGATTATTGTAATAAATTTGGTATGTCTGAAAATGAATATAGAAAGAAACAAGAAGAGATTGAAAATATGGTGCTAATTACTCAGGTGTATCTAATAACAATTCTGGAAGTTTATTCATAACCTGTAGTGTTTCTCAAGAAATTTCTAGTTATATATAGTTTGTAGATAGTGGTTGTAGCAATCATACATGACTAGAAATAAAGAGTTATTTGCTAGTTTGGATTATTTTGTCAAATCTAAACTAAAACTAGGAAAGGATAGTAGGTATCTATATTTGGAAAAGGTGTTATAAATGTTTTGACAAAAAATGGATTAAAAAAGATATATTTCTATTTTTTTGTGTGTGGATTAAAACACAATTTAATGAGTGTCCAAAAACTAATGCAAAAATGGTACATATATTTCTTTGATAATGATGTCTATACAATCTTGGATAGAAATCCCATTGGTAGGTTAGTTACAAAAGTTAAGATGATAAGAAATTAGATGTTTCCCCTCCAAATTCATTGCATTCAAGGAATATAACAAGTCAATTTCAAGATGCATTTCTTAAATAATTCATGGCTTTGGAATTTTAGATATGGGCATCTTCATTTTGATGCCTTGAGTTTGTTGCAAAATAAAACCATGGTGAAAGGGTTACCACTCCTAGTACAACCAACTAGTTCATGTGAAAGTTGTATATTGGAAAAAAAATTGAGAAAGTTTTCCAATAGGAAGTTCATATAGAGAAAGAGCACCAATTAGTTCACACTGATATGTGTGGACTAATTTAGACTCCATTTTAAGAGGAGGTATATATATATATATATATATATATATATATATATATATATATATATATATATATATATATATATATATATATATATATATATATATATATATATATATATATATATATATATATATATATTTATTGATGATTTTAACAAGAAGACTTGGATATACTTTCTCAAACAAAAGTATGAAGCTTTTGATGAATTCAAGGAGTTTAAAGCTCAAGTGGGGAAATAAAGTGGCCTATACATCAAGATATTGTGATCTGGTAGAGGCGGTGAGTTCACCTCTAATGATTTTTTGGAATTTTTTTAGATATCATGGAATTAAGAAAGTTTACAACAAGGTGCACACAAATACAAAATGGTTGATGCAGGGGCATCTTGGAAGATCGGTCAAATCCTGAAGGAGCTTGGTGACTACTGGGATTTCTCGATAGTTGTGCTTGTTTTCTTTCCTGGGGTTCTCAGTTCCTTTGTTTATCGAGCCAGCTTGGTGTCTTCTTGGAGATTCGTGTATTCACCGAGCAAGATCGGTTACCTCTTGGTTTGTTGCTTCACCGAGTGGACTCGATCATTACTTCACCAAGTGCTTGCTCTTGGTTCACCGATCAACCTTGGCATTCTCTATTGCTTAGTTACTTTACCGACCAAACCTGACATTCTCTGTTGCTCGGTTACTCGGTCTTACCGAGTGCTGATATTTTGTTTTTGGGCTGATGTGGTCCCTTGGGTTTATTTATTGTATTTACTTGGCTATCCTATGGCTAGTAATTTATTTATTTTATGTTGGGGGCTGACCTTTAATTGTACTTGAGGTCTTGGCCGGGTATAAATATAGATGTTTGGTTCATCTTAGGGGCAGTAGCAGTGGAATAAGTTAGAAGGTAGAGATTTGAAGCTTGGAGTTGTGATTTCGATCTGATAAGTAGCATGAAGTAGGATGGAGATGGATGTTCTTATTTCTCTTTGAAGATCTTTTCTTTCTTGTAATGGCCGCAACCCAGAAGGCCTGACAGCTGGGCATGTTGGATGTAAAGTTCTTGATTAATATATTTGAATTAGTCTCTCTCTGGATCTCTCTCTGTGTTATTATTTATCTTCCACTATGTTGGATCATTTATGTGTGCTTTTGGTAAGGTGTTTGGTGGTTGGGAGTGCCTTTGGCCCTGATCATCATCCCTCCTTGCATCAGGTGGTATCAGAGCAAACTTTGATTATGTGGTGAATGTGGGATGGATTATTTATATCGATCTTGATCGTGATTCTTCTTGCAAGCCCTAGTTAGTGATTTGGTGTAGGGTGGCAGATTGTGATCTGGCCTGCACTTGCAAAGGGTTTAAAGATGGTTTGTGATAGGAAAGATATGGATCCAAAAATTGCTAACTTGTTGAAACAAATTGCTGCTAGTTTTGAATGCATTGAGATGAACATGCATCATGGGAGAAATCTTGGTGGTGAGGAGAATCGGGAGATTGAGCGTGATTCATTTTGGACTGAATTTGATAAGAAAGTTGGAAATGGGGAAAAGTCTTGGCATCTACTGATTAGAAAGAAAGTTGTTTGACCGATTAAAAGGATTATTCAAAAAAGAAAACATATCAGGAAAGTATCTGATGATTTTGTTGTGGCTGATGAATTATCTTTTGGTTCTCATGTTTAGATTGATGGATCTGACATGGAACTTCCAGAACATCTTGTTTTGAGTAATGAGATTGCTAATGAATAGATTTTAACTTATGTTCCTGAGGATTTACAAGTTACTATTGATACATATGTAGATGTGGATTTACTTATTTCTTTGCATGACATAGATGAGGATTATGATATTGATGCTTCTGATGAGCTAGGTATTTCTATCAATGAAGAGTTAAGTTTGCATATTGATTTACATATTGTTGAAGATATGGTTGTTGATATAGATCAGGTTTCCTACAAGGTTGATGATCTGGACTTATAGATAGATGGTTCACTTGTTGCTAATGGGGAAGGAGACACTTATGTTTCTACTATTTTACATTTGGCTTCTATTGTGGATTTAGATTCACTTGATGATGTTGATATGGATTTCAAATTTGGAGATTTTACTATTGATGGTTTGAAGAAGTATCATGTTGTTCAACTTACTGACAATTGGGTTCAAAAGATCTTATTGTTCAAATGGAAGATGCAGAGATGGTTGATTTTCAGAATTACATACTTTTACCTAGTGAATTGGAAGCCATCAGTGAAGATGAAGTTTTGGACATATGTTTCTTTTACCACCAAAGTGTGGGACACACTTTTCTATTTACCCAGAGAGTCTGATGTAGGGGCATCTTGGAAGCTCAGTCAAATCCTGAAGGAGCTCGATGACTACTGGGATTGCTTGGTAGTTGTGCTTGTTTTCTTTCCTGGGGTGCTTAGTTCCTTTGTTTATCGATCCAGCTTGGTGTCTTCTTGGAGGTCTGCATATTCACCGAGCAAGGTTGGTTACCTCTTGGTTTGTTGCTTTGCCAAGTGGACTCGGTCATTACTTCACTGAGTGCTTGCTCTTGGTTCACCGATTGACCCTGCCATTCTTTGTTGCTCAGTTACTTCACTGACCAAACCTGACATTCTCTATTGCTTAGTTACTTGATCTTACCAAGTGCTAATAATTTTTTTTGGGCCGACGTGGTCCCTTGGGTTTATTTATTGTATTTACTTGGCCATCTTGTGGCTAGTAATTTATTTATTTTATATTGGGGGCTGACCTTTAATTGTACTTGAGGTCTTGGCCAGGTATAAATATAGATGTTTGGTTCATCTTAGGGGATGTAGTAGTGGAATAAGTTAGAAGGTAGATATTTGAAGCTTGCAGTTGTGAGTTTGATCTGATAAGTAGCATGAAGTAGGATGGAGATGGATGTTCTTATTTCTCTTTGAAGATCTTTTCTTTCTTGTAATGGATGCAACCCAAAAGGTCTGACAGTTGGGCATGTTGGATGTAAAGTTCTTGATTAATATATTTGAATTAGTCTCTCTTTGGATCTCTCTCTATGTTATTCTTTATCTTTCGCTGTGCTGGATCATTTATGTGTGCTTTTGGTAAGGTGTTTGGTGGTCGAGAGTGCCTTTGGCCCTGGTCATCATCCCTCCTTGCATCAATGGTGTATCAAGGGGGAAGAACATAACCATAATTGAGATGGATAGGAGTCTATTTAAGCCCAATAATTTATCCAATGATTTTTGGGAAGAAGTAGTATGTTTTGTTTACATCTTGAATAGATGAAGCCTTACAAAGAGTGTTAAGAACAAAGTTCCACAAGAAGTATGGAATGGAAAGAAACACAATGTACCTCATTTTAGAGATTTTGGATGTGTTTCTTATTTATTGATACCATCTTAATTGAGAAGGAAATTAGATGATAAAAGTGAAAAATGTATTTTACTGGGTATAGTGAACAATCAAAAGATTATAGACTATATAATCATATATTAAAGATATTGATAATTAGTAGAGATGTTGAATTTAAGGAAGAATATTCATGGGATGGAAATGATAACAAAATAGTCATAGGAGGAGCACCGATATCTCAAGGAGAAGAAGAAAAATAAAAAGAACAAGGTTATCAATCATTTCAAACACCACCAAGTACTCCATCAAGGAATTTTGTGCAAGGAGCATCATCTACTCATACAGAACATTCTACTCCAGATTCAAATATAAGTGTTGAATCAAATTCTACATCCACAAGACTGAGGTATAGAGGTAATAAAACAAGAGGTTTAAAAGAAATATATGCTCAAGAAGAAGAGGATGTAGACATGTGTTCAAGTTTTTCTTTATTTTTTCATGATCCTTTATATTTTGAAGAAGAAATTAAAGAAGATAAATGGATCAATGCAATGAATGAAGAAATTAATTGTGTTGAAAGAAATAAAGCATGAGAATTAGTGGATTTACATAAAAGGAAAATAATGAAAAGGATTCAAATGAGTTTATAAAACTAAATTTGATGCAAAAGGTAAAATTGTAAACCACGGGGAAAGGTTAGCTTCTAAATAATTTTCATAGTACTATGGGCTTTATTCTAATGAAACATTTTCTCCAGTTTCTATACTTGATATAGTTAGAACTATTTTAACAATAGCTATGCACATAATAACTGGAAATTATATCAAATGGATGTAAAATTAGCATTTTTGAGTGGTTTTGTTTATGAAGAAGTTTATGTTTAACAACCACCTAGTTATGAGGTTTGTGGGTATGAAAATAAAGTATATAAATTGAAAAGGTACTTTATGGTTTAAAAAAGCACCTAGAGCTTAGTATAAGAGGATTTATTCATACATGATACGTAATCAATTCAATTGAAACATATTGAGATAATAACAAATTCAAAAGAAATATGGGTTCCTAAATCTCTTGTGTAAGAAATGCATTCAAAGGACCCTTAAAAAGGTGAAAAATCAAAATGCACATGTGGATTCCCAAGAAGATTCTTAAAGCACAAAGTCCTAAAGAAAAATCTAAGTTGGAATCCAAAGCTTCTATCCCTCCATCTAAAATCCTTCCATCTTCCCAATCCATTTTAGGTCCTTATTTCTCAAAATCCATATCCATTCCCTTCATCAAATCCAAAATCTCATTTTCCTCCATCACCCCTCAAGTGTGTGTCGATGTTGTTCTTGCCTCTCTTTCGATCCACTAAAATTAAAGCCTTCCTCCACTACCTCCATTATAAAAAACCTATTTTCCATCCCTTCATTCAACCTACCTAGTCATTTGCATAACCCTTATCCTATCTTATCCAGCTATCTATTTCATATCCCTTTTTCATTACCCTACTAACATCATTGAGCATACTATCATAGTCATGGACCATTATTACATGTCCTTTCAAGAACACCATCCAAAGAAAAAGACATTTGATTCTTTCATCCATGTCATGTCATGTGTCCATTGTCTTTTGGAAAATGTCAAAAATACAAAAAAAATTGAAAAAATATCAAAAAAGTAAAAAACAAATTAAAAAAATAGTTTCCTTGATGAAAAACTAGAAAATAGATGTCTTGGTAACACACAAAAGAAATAAAGAGAAATAATTTCATCCAATAGTGAAAACTTGGCAAACAAGCACTTTAGGCAAGTACCATGATGAAAACCTGACAAACAAGTGACATGTGTAATTTAAAAACTTCTTGCATTCCATACTTGAGGGTAGATTTTATTGATATTTCCATATCCTATTATACCCCTATCATTTCCACCATTATCCCTATCATCTCCTCCCTTATCATATTTCCTTTCATATCCCTTACCCTATCAGCTTTCATATTTTTTTTTCTCCCAACTTTGGTCTTAATAAGGTAATGGATCTGACGCAGTGCCAAAGTAGGTGGGTCCAATTAAGGATAGACCAACCTTGTATCTTTAGAAAAACACAAAGAAATTACACAACACAACAATTCTTTCAATGGTATTTTCATCAACATGCCCAGCTATAAGGCCTTCTAAGTTAGGGCCAATTACAATTAGAAGTAATTCTGCAAGATCAACAAGATCTAATACAATTCCAGCTAGTCTAGTTTTGAATATAATCAGTAACTGATGGAAACCCTAAGGTAGATCTAAACTTGTTCTTACAAGCCACAAAGAAATCTCTTCATTCCCAAACCTTAACCACTAGCTCTACTATTACAAACTATCAGAAATCAATCTGATCTATAAGATCTCACAGGATCTTTTCCAGAACTTCACTTATCTAATTCTCAGATCTATACTTTCTATCCTCCAAGTGATAATTAAATAAATCCTACTAACAAATATTAAATGGCATACAAGTCAGCTCACAAATAGCCTTACAATTATTAGATTCTCCATGTCAGCCTCTAGATCTACCTAGGAGAATGTAACAATAGATACAAACATTAAATGCACCAAGTTGGCCAACCAAATCACCAAGAACTCAAGTCGGTAAGCCACAACTATCGAGTAGGAGTGAAACAACTGAGCACCGGGCTAAGCAACACTGACCAACATAGGCACTGTCGAGCACCAATTCCATCGAGCACTAGAAGCTAAACTAAGTTCCTTTAGTGACCGAGCTCTATTCAATGACCAAGACCATCAGTCAGAGCTATAACTAAGTACCAAATAACCAAAACAACACACCACCATGAGATTCATTGAGTACCATAGAATGCCCTTGCATCAAACACCCCTGGTTTGAAAAGATGTTCATATGCTGGAAGAACATCTTCTGGGATTGAGGACATAAACCCCAAACTAGTTCTTCACATACATGTCCTCCAAGTTTTTAGCTTTTATAGTCTTCCACTTCAGTTTCCTCTATCTTTTCAAGTCTTTCCTTGATAACACATAGGCTTGTTCTTCACACTAATCATCCATACCTTCAGGATCTATCAACTTAACTTAGCTACCAATACTTAGACTTCTCTTACCAAGTGTTGTATCTATTAAAGGCATTAGGGAAAACTTTATGTCATCCTTCTCAATAGTAAACACATTCTTAACAAAATCATACATAGTTCTGCAATCATATTGCCAAGGTCTACTAAGCAATATATCACAACTATTCATCTTCACAATATCACATAACACAAGAACCTTATACTGGCTAATTTGAACATCAACAAAGCATTGTTCTCTCACTTCTAGAGCATGATCATCTTGCAACCAGCCAATCCTATAAGGATGTGGATGTCTCATTCTATTCAAACTAAGTTTCTGAACCATGTCCTCTGTAATAAGGTTATCAGTACTACCACTATCAATAATAACATCACAAATTTTACCTCCAGACTTGCACTGAGTCCTGAACAAGTTACTCCTCTGACAAGGTTCATCCTTTGTACCAAGCAATGTTCATCGAAGCAGTAAGTTCTCAAATTCAGGTTCATTTTGAATGTTCTCATTCACCATAGCAGTCTATCAGTCACCAAGCTTCTTCTATGTACACTCAAAAGAATGGTGTCCTTATAATAAGTACCCTTAAAAATAACTCTATCTACCTTCTTCTTCAGTTCTAGAGGTTTCTTTTCATCTTTTGCAATCGGCTTATTGATCAATTTTCTCCTTTCCTTGGGGATTACTTTGTTGTTTCCTTTTAAATTTATCCTCTGCCTTCAAAGCATACTGATAAGTATCTTCAATAGAATCAATCTTCAGCATACCAAGCTCATCCTAAATATTGAATCTCAAACCATTCACATACTAAGCTACCTTTTCCTTACCAAGTTCTCTATATCTCAACTGAATAGTAAGTTTGTAGAATTGTATAATCTTCAATAGTCAAATCTTTTTTCTTCTGATTCTACAACTTCTTAAACAAGTCAAGCTCATAGTTAGCATGTATGAACTTAGCTTTCAATTTAGTCACCATCAATCTCCACTAATTGATCTTCACTTCACTTTCATCTTCTCTATCTCTTTGTAATTATTTCCACCAAAGAGCAGCATGTCGTTTCAACTTAGTTTGTACCAGTCTCACTCAAAGATGATCTTCAATCTCTTCAAGATCAAAGAATTCTTCAAGTTCACCAATCCAATCAGTCAAATCCTCAAGTCTCAAAGTACCAAAGAAAGTAGAAACTTCCATTCAGTAACTAGTACTTAACCGAGCTCCAGATCTATGCAACTGACCAGTTCTATCTTCACTAGATCTATCTCTCTAGTCATCACCACTAGATCTAGTAGCTTCAAAGTCTTTAGTAACTTGCTCATAACCATCTTCAGTACCAAAATTCCAAGGTACACTAGCAAGAGCTCTCATGATCTCAGCAATCATGTCATTCTTCATAAACTCCATCTTATATCTAAAATCTGATTTCACCTTCTCTGTAATCTTTGATTCCAAAGCATCATAGAGATTTGTAATCTCTCTAGGGTCTAATCTTCTTGGAGGCATCCTTAAAGATAAGAGAAACCCTTTGCAATAAACCCTACACCAACCACTTTGTGACAATCTCCAAGTTGTATGCAAGTCAGATCACAACCTGCCACCTTGCACAAACAACTAGGGCAAGATTCCACAAGTTCAGTGCCACGGATCCACAACTCAGATCATACAATATCTTTTCCAACAAGATCAACTTCACAAGATTAGCCTTGCTAGGTCAACCTTTTCCCAACAAGTTCAACTCTGCTCTGATACCACTTGAAGTAGTGTTAAAGTAGGTGGCTCCAATTAACGATAGACCAAGCTTGTAGCTTTAGAATAACACAGCGGAATTACACAAAACAATAATTATTTCAATAGTATTTTCATCAACATGCCTGGTTGTAAGGCCTTCCAAGTTAGGGCCAATTATAATTAGAAGTAATTCTACAAGATCCAATACAATTCTAGCTAGTCAAGTTCTGAATATAGTTAGCAATTGATGTAAACCCTAAGGTAGATCTAAACTTGTGCTCGCAAGCCACCAAGCAATCTCCTCATTCCCAAGCCTCAACCACTAGCTTTGCTATTACAAACTATCAAAAATCAATCTGATCTACAAGATCTCGCAAGATCTTTTCCACAACTTCACTTATCTGATTCTTAGATCTATACTTTCTATCCTCCAAGTGATGGTTTCCTAAAACAACTACCCAAACATCCCTTAAATACTAATCTCTAGCCACAAGTTGGCTTGAAGAACAATTAATTCCTACTAAAAAATATTAAATGTCATACAAGTCGGCTCACAAATAGCCTTAAAATTATTAAATTCTCCATGTTGGCCTCTAGATCTACCTAGGAGAATGTAACAATAGATACAAACATTAAATGCACCAAGTCGGCCAACCAAATCACCAAGAACTTTAGTCGGTAATCCGCAACTACCGAGCAGTAATGAAACAACTGAGCACTAGGATAAGTAATACGGACCAACACAAGAATTACCGAGCACTAGTTCCACCAAGCACCAGAAGCTAAACGAAGTTCCTTTAGTGACCGAGCTCTATTCAATGATCAAGACTATCGATCAAAGCTGCAACCGAGTACCAAAGAAGCAAAACAACACACCACCATGCAGATTCACTGAGTACCCTAGAATGCCCCTACATCAGGATCTCCCTAGAAGCATCAAACATCATGTGTCATATCTTATTTACATTATCTCAATCCCTTTGGTCCATATTTCCTATCCTATCCCCATACCTTTCGTCCATACTACCTATCTTATTACAACCTTCATTCCCTATCCCCCTTTGTCCACTATTGATCTTGCTTATCCTATCCATATCCTATCAATATACCATCATTTTTCATATTCCAATCCTTATCTTGATCTTGATATGAAAATAAGGATGTAAAAAAGAAAATCATATTTAAAAAAAAACCTTTTGACATATCCAACCATGTCATCACATAGTTTCATCACCATCTCATGTCATATCCAATCCCTAAGCTTGAAAAAAATATGTTATCCCCATTATGTGGATAGTCCTTGATAACCCAAACAAAAATTCAATGACATACTAAGTTACCCTTGGCCTTCATCCATCTATCTAATCCATCCATCAATCCATACTTTCATTGCCTTTCTAGACACTAGGAGTAATTCTTGATCATGTGAATAGTAAGAGCTAAAAAAATTCAAAAAATTCAAATATGATCCTGAAAAAAAAGACCTAAAAATTAAATATGAAGCTGAAAAACCCTCTAAAAATTGCATATGATCTTGAAAAAATACCATAAAAATCAAACAATGTCTTGAAAAAAATCACTAAAAATATAAAAATATCATGAAAATTTCTAAAGAACTATAAAATATCTAAATCCTTAAAATTGCAAAATGTCCTATATAAAAGCACAAACAATTTATTTATTTTTAAATTGTTAAAAATAAAATTCTTTAAAAATCTGTAATAAAGCTATACATAATCATTTTCCTTGTTTTCAATAAATTATCCTTTGCGACAAGACAAATATATCAATAGACACAATTTGAAGACTTCTCAAAACATTACACTAAAAGAAATCACGTATTAATAGATAAACTATCTAATCACGTCAGTAATCAATCAGATCAAACTTGTCCTATCAATTGATCAACACCAATTTGTCCTTTATCAAACCTATTAATTGTCTTATACAGGGTGTGGTATACTCGAAACCAAATGGTATCTGTCTTAGACAGGGTATTTCATTCCTGAAACTAGACACTATCACCATCATAAAAAAAAAAGCTATCAATTTTGATAACTAGAACAAAATGGTTGTTGGCTTGCTTGGTTTAGTGAGTCTTATCTTTTATTGATTTATCATTTGATCATGTACCTATGCTACTCCAGGATATCACTAAGTGATGAGAGTGGCTGAGATGGTTCATGGTCATTTATTTTTTGTTTTGTCTTATGCTTGTTGGATGATCTCATGATATTCTAGAGAATTTGTTTAATATATGTAAGGAAAGATGAGATCATTCCTTATCTCTATGTGTTCATTTTTATGCCAAAGGATCATATTATCATCCTGTCTTTCATTGCCATTATGTGATGCGTCCACTTTTTCCATATTAAAATAAAGCTCTCGTGACATAAAATATACTTATCAGAGAAAAGTTTCAACATTTTTAACTTTTCTCTGTCCAATTCTATCCTTTTACTAACATTCCTTCAATTAGTCCTTGTAATCATTCTCTTTTCAAAAAATTATCCTCGAATTAATTTCTACCCAATTTTCTGATCCTTCCTCCCTTTTATGGATCCACTAGGGCATGATCCTTCAATTTATCTTTGAACCAACACTCATAATCACATTGTATCAAATCAGCAGAAAATGTAGACACCTAAAAATGGTTCACACCTATATACCCCCTTTTAAGATGTCTTTTATCTTATGTCATTCCTCATTTGATTAGTTACTAACATTTCTCTCATTTCACATCATAACCTCAATCTCTTTGGCCAAATCAATCAAGACTAAATCATTATTGGAATGATCCTAATCATTCTTAAATCGATCCTAAATATTTCTCTAGGTATTGATATTAAAATTATAACCTTGAAAGTCATACATCATTATCATTTTTCAGAAAATAGTTATGTTCAAACAAGTGACTGTCACTCTTTAAAAATGCTAATTTTTCATATAAACCACTTTTCAAATAAGGAAAAATGGACACAAATCAATTCCATTTTTAAAGAAAAAAATATAGTTAGAAACTAGAAATAAAATGCTAAAAATCACTAGTTTACATCATCTTCTTAAATTCTTAATGGTTTTAGTAATATGCATCCAAAGGTGAATTTCTTTTTTATAATATTCATTTTAGTGTCGAAGTTGGCCAAAAAGTGGTCCAACCACTTTTGTGACCTGACCCAAAAATAACTTCATATTTAATAGGGTTGGCAACAAGAAAAGCCCTATGATGAGGCATATTTATGTCATCATTTATAAACCCTAGGATAGATTTTGAAAGTTCCTCTTCTTTGTTGTCATTACACTTTACCATAGACCTATATGTTATTTTTAAGTTATTATGTGGCATGCTCCCACTAAGACATCCAGTCTAGTTTAAGCTTTAAACATGCAAACTTGGATATTAATGCTATATTACTTATCCTAGATCTATGTTTATGTTCTTATGGGTAGATATTTGTTTAAATATGAATGAATGTGTGTGTGTTCTAGTGAAACATTAGGTCTTGAATGTCTTGATTCTAACATTTAAGTGTAGAGAATATTTAGCGAATGAAGGATTGACTAGGTGAACATGCTCATGCACTAGATACCTTAATCTAGTCATGCAATAGAATCATTTAGTGGAGACATTAATGCAACTCGAGTGATGGTTTTTGAATGATCAAGGTAGAAGCAGCTAAGGGCAGACTGAGTCGGGGAGTTATGAGTTTCCCTAAAGAAAATCTAGGAAGAAGTGGGAAGCTAGATATGTTGTTAGATGTAGCGTGAGCAATTAGTTGTTAGATGTTTTTATTGAAATAAAGCCCCACTCCTATGTGAGAATGAGGGCATTATTAGTTATTTGAGTTATAGTTTTATTCTGTTATTTTGGATAGCTTTCAAGAATCTTTGTACTATGTTTTTCAATCAATGATAAATGAAGTGTTGAGATTTATTTCTGTGTAATTGAGTTTTAGATACTCATCCAAGGGGGCCCACTTGGTGAGGAATCCAAATTAGTTAGAATCATTTCATGTAGTTTCATTTCCTACATCTTTTTATCTCAATTCTAGAGTTGAACTATTCTTGTAGCCAAAGCCGTAGGAAAAGCTGTTGCTTCCTACAGCGAAAGTGGTAGAATAGATGAAACATTGTAGTTTAGATTGCAAGTCTTTGCATTCCTTCAGCATCTTTACTTTTGCATTTTCCATTCTAGAATTCACTTCCTGCAGTTGTAGATTAAGGTTTCCTTTCAAGTATTTGTTTCCTGAAGCCATAGAATAATTTCCTTTTAGCATTTGTTTCTTGCAAAAACCATAGGAAACTGTGGTCTGAGTTAGCCTTCTATGCATATATCTTGCTGGCCCATTTCAAGTAACACATCCCTAGGTTGATAAATTAAATGAGTTTTTATGAGGAGAATAGCTACTCAATTGGGTGTTGAATCCATAAGTTCTGGTGAAAGCCTATTTTTTGAACCCTTTATAAATGTTGATCATTTTTGGCACTGTTATTAGGGACAGTGTCGATTTGAGTTGTAACTGATGCAGGAGCATCCTAGGATAGTTGGAAATCTTATATGTTGGAGCATTTCTATGTTACTCGGTTGTAGCTTTGGCTAAGGGGCTCGGTCATTGAAGAGCTTGGACATTGAAAGGAGCTTGGTAAAACTTCAACACTTGGTAGAACCTATACTTGGTGATGCTTTTGGTGTTCGTTCGATGTGCTTGCACGGTGATGCCTAGCTAACTTAGTTGTTTTAGTGGTGCTCCGTAGTTCTGGCTTACCGACTGGAGTTCTTGGAGATTTGGTTGGCCGAATTGGTGTATTTAATATTGGTAGCTTGTGTTGCATTCTCCTATGTAGATCTTGAGGCCGACATGGAAAATTAATTACTTGTAAGGATATTTGAGAGTTGACTTGTATTGCATTTAATATTTGTTTATTATAGAAGCTGATTTGGTTTAGGAGTTAATTGTTTCTTCTAGCTGACTTGTGGTTGAAGAAATGTATTTAAGGAAGGTTTGCGTAGTTTTTTAGGGAGTCATTAGCAGAAGAAGGATAGTAATTGGATCCTGTGACATCTTGCAGATTAGATTTGTCTAATATTTGTAATAGCAGAGCTAGTGGTTTGCATGCTTCGAGACAAGGAGATTTATTGGTGCCTTGAGAGCTCAAGTTTAGATCTTCCTTAGTGTTTCCACTAGTTGTTGATGTGTCATAGAGCTGGACTAGCTAAAAGATTGCAGAATTACTATTGTAATTTTTTTTAATTTAGCCCTAACCTGGAAGTCCTTACAGTCAGGCATGTTGAATGAAATTCTATTTGAGCATTACCTTGTTGTATTTCCATTGTATTGTTGTTGCTAGTGTAGATTTGGACTATCCATTTTGGGATTCTCCCTATTGAACTATGTCATGTGGTATGAGAGCTTAAAGTTCTTGAGTGTGTAAATAGATTGCTGAGTTGAGGTAGTTTGCACTAGGACCTTGGGTTGGTGATTTGTTGCCTTAGGTTTTTTGAAGATGTGGAAGGATGCCTTTGAGAAGATTGGGCCCTAGGGTAATTGCAGATCTCTGTGATGTTGTAGAATCAAATATTATAGAGAAAGTTAAAGTAGATTTTAGATCTGAGATGGAATTGATGAAGAATGACATGATTACTGAGATCATGAGGGCTATTACTAGTATGCTGAGGAATCTTGGTACTAAAGATGGTTATGAGGAAGCTTTTGAAGACTTTGAAGCTGCTAGATCTAGTGGAGATGATTAGAGGGATAGATCTGGTGAAGATAGAACTATTAGAGTTGATGAAATACAACCCAGAGCTCCCAAGAACACCTACACACAAACACCTATCATAGAAAGAGAGAGAAGAAAACAACTATGGAGACCTGAACCTATGGATCCACGAGAGAGGAGAAATCCTTGATGTGCAAAAACAAAATTTACAATAAATAATGAAATGTCCGAAAAGGTTACAAAGTGTTATGAGATCATTCCTTATAAAAGGAGATCAAAAAACCTAAAAAGGTAAAATCCTAGGTTGCATAATAATAATTAATAAATTAATTAATTATTATATGCCTAAATTTTATCTTAAGTTGAAAGAGGTAATAAGTGACTTAATAATTAAATCAATATGATTTAATTAATAAGAAAACACTTTATTACTCTAACACCCCCCCTTAAGATAAACTTTGGGAGAAGTTAAAAACCTAGAAAGAACTACTGAAAGAAAATGGGTCCTGACAACAAAAGGCTTGATCAGGTACCCAAGTACAAAAGAGAGTCTCTACAAAGTGGAGAAATAGAGAAAACCACATGGGAAAAACTCTACTCCAAAAAGAGACAAAGAATAGTCTGAAGGACTAAAGAAGCCTCCAAAACTAGGAATGTTCCACAAAATAGGAACAAAGATGAACATGTACCACATCATTGAAGCATGAAATTACAAACTTTGTCAAGAAGAAATTGATGATCTAAAATCCTCCACTAAAATATGACTAGGTTGAGAAGACTGTAATCTACATGAGTGACCTCAAATAATACTACTCAAATCAGGAGGTAAACAAAGGAAAACACCTAGACTCAAAGATACAGATGGCATAAACACCAAAAGTTTGAAGAGCTAATCAATCAAAGCTGGAAGAGTGCATCCAAAAAATAGGAAAGAAAGAGTGTCCATATGGTAAATGATCCATCTCACCAGAATGCATAGGTACCCAACAACTGCAACCACCTAGTACATAGAATCAAATACTAAATACATAGCTCACACTATCAAACCAAGGAAGTAGTAGATCCAATAGTAGAAACCCTCCATACTACTGACAAGGTAGTAATGATAGGTACACCGAAAAGATCATCCAAGATGAATTGCATGATGAAAAAGAATCTAAATCATCGAATGTGCAGAGGGATTACAAATAGATATAGAGATACCCAAGGCTAATGTCATTAGAGGAATGCTCACATGATAGGAGTAGATGGAAAACAAAGGCAAACATCAAAATGCCCCTGGCACTTTATAATGGAGTGTGAGTAGAGAAAGCACGAACATGTGCAAGATCTCATACATACAATAGAATGGCACTTTATCTCAATGTGTGTGAAAAAAATAATGCTATAAAAATGAAGTATACACTGCTCAAAGAAGAGTGAAGGTTATTGAAACAAAAGAACAACCTAAGATCAGTCATCCATCAAAGGGAAGAGATTCTAGGACCTATAACAACCAAGATATCCACTAGACTGCAAACATGCAAGAATCTAAATAAAATGTACCTAGAGCAAAATCTAGAAAAATGACTCATGGCACTGGAAAGCTCTCTAAACAAGATTTCCAATAATATATCATTTTCTAAAAATGGAGTCTAGATGCACAAGATAGAGCTCCCAGAGTGCAAAACTAAACATCTAGCTTTGATAATGAAAAACATCATCAAAAAAGAAAAAATAGAAAATCAAACCTACAAATCTAGAAAGACCTTGAAATCAGCTTTTCGATGATATCTCATTTTCCCGATTCTGTATACTCAAGTTATGAGCAAAAAAACACAAGCTACGCCAGATGGAAGTCATAAAATAAGTTGTGTCTTTGAACCCCTGGTGCAAAAAATAGAAGAAAAAAATCCAAAATCTAAAATTCCAAAAAGATTCATCTCTAAACAAGCTTTCCAATGGTATCTTGCTTGCCGAAAAATGATACCGTATGCTCATGTTAAGAGAAAAAAACCAACATGTGCTCTTTAGGGCCCCAAAACAAAGGTGTCTAGAGTGGTGATGCAATGCTAACGTCAGAAATTCATGGGATAAAATTTGATGGCCAAATGGCCATCGTAGTGAAAAAATAATAGGCCCCTAGGGCCAAAAAATTCTAGACCCCCGGTCACCCACGTGACCAGGGGGATGGTACTTAAGCCCTGATGGCTGGGAGTTGGGCCCCCCAATGTGACCCTATTGTGCTGAAGGGGGATAGGGGCTGGGGGCTTGTCCCTGCATGTGACAACTACAGTGATGTTACCGTGGTGACTATGTGACTAGCGATTACCACCAACAGTCACATCAGGGACCACACAGTCAGCAATGACACTATGCAAGGGTCCGCAGGTGGCACCTGGGTGGCTGCATTGTGGTGTCTGGTGGCTCTACAAAAAAAAGTTGAAATCATTGATGCTTCCTTGGAGTGCATGCCAAGGTCATACGACCTTGTTACTTAATTTTTTTTTATCTCAAAACCCAACCTGTCAAAAATTGACAAGTTTTATATAAATTTTGACTATCTCAAATGCTCTGGATGCAACTGTGAGGTCCGTTAGGGCCAGAAGTGCTCCAAAAATAGTGATCACCTCAGGATCCATGTTGGGGCTGATTGCAAAAAATATTTCTCACAAATTTTAGTTTTGTCCAAATTGGACAAATTTTATATGGATCTTGTGGTTCTTGGATGCTTTGAAGACAACCGTGAGGTTTGTTTGAAGCCAAGATGACCAAAAAAATAGGTCTCCCAGATCTAACAGGAAAACCTCTCTAAAAATATAGATATGATGAACACGGTCAAATCTCTTAGGAAGAGGATAGGGGAAAGCATATCTGAAGCTTTGATACCATATTGGAGTTGATGAAAAATAACCCACATCTCCCAAGAGCACCCACATGCAAACACCTATCATGGAAAGAGAGAGAAGGAAAAAACTATGGAGACCTAAATGTATGGATCCACGAGAGAGGATAAATCCTTGATGTGCAAAAAAAATGGTTGTAATGAATAATAAAATTTCAGAAAAGGTTACAAAGTGTTATGAGATCAATCCTTATAAAGGGAGATCAGAAAACCTAAAAAGGTAAAACCCTAGGTTGCATAATAATAATTAATAAAGCAACTAATTATTATAAGCCAAAATTTTAGCTTAAGTTGAAATATGTACTAAGTGACTTAATAATTAAATCGATATGATTCAATTAATAAGAAAATACTTTATTACTCTAACAAGAACTTCTCAGTTGCATAGATTTGGAGCTTAGTTAAGTACTAGTTACCAAATGGAAGTTTCTGATTTCTCTAGTACTTTGAGACCTAAGGACTTGATTGATTGGATTGGTGAGTTAGAAGACCTCTTTGATCTTGAATAAATTGAATATCCTCTTAGAGTGAGGTTGGAACAGACTAAGTTGAAAGGACATGCTTCTCTTTGGTGGAAAGAATTGCAAAGAGATAGAGAAGATGAAGGTGAAATGAAGATCAATTAGTGGAGGTTGATGGTGACTAAATTGAAAGCTAAGTTCATACCTACTGAATATGAACTTGAGTTGTTTAATAAACTATAGAATCTAAAGTAGAAAGATATGGTTGTTGAAGATGATACTAAGGAGTTCTATAAATTGACTATTCAGTCTGGGCATAGAGAACTTGGTAAGGAAAAGGTAGCTCGGTATGTGAATGGTTTGAGATTCAAGATTTAGGATGAGCTTGGTATGATGAAGATTGATTCAGTTGAGGATGCTTATCAATATGCTCTAAAGGAAGAAGATAAGTTAAAAAGGAGACAACGGGGTAATTCCTAAGGGAAGAAGAAACAAGATCACTCGGTGAAGGATAAACCAACTGCTGAAGATAAACAGAAATCTATTGAGCTGAGAAAGAGGACAGTTAAGGTTGTCTTTAAGGGTACTTTTTATAATTGTGGTGAAGAAGAACATAGATCTTTTGAATGTTTCCATAAGAAGCTTAGTAATAGCAGGAATGCTATGGTGAATGACAATGTACTAAATGAACTTGAAGTAGATTCAAAAAACATGCTAGTTTGAAGAACATTGCTCGGTACTAAGGTAGAACCTTGTCAGAGGAGTAATTTTTTTAGAACTCAGTGCAAGTCAGGAGGTAAACTCTATAATGGGATTGTAGATAGTGGTAGTACTGACAACCTTGAAGTTGAGGAGATTGTTCAAAAACTTGGTTGAAGAGAGTAAGACATCCTTATCCTTATAGGATTGGTTGGTTGCAAGATGTTCATGCTCTAGAAGTAAGGGAGCAATGTCTTGTTGATTTTTAGATTGGCCAATAAAAGGATCAAGTGTTGTGTGATATTGTAGATATGAGTAGTTGTCACATATTGATGTAGGACAAATAAGGAGGATCCAATTAAGGACAGTCCAAACTTGCAGCCAAACACCAACAATGCAGAATCACACAAAAATATAATGTTTCAACTGAATTTCCATTAGCATGCTCAGTTGTAAGGCCTTCTAGGTTAGGGCTAGAAATACAATCAAAAGTATTTCTACAATCTTCTAGCTAGTCTACCTCTGAAAAAAATTAGCAACTAATGGAAACCCTAAGGTAGATTTGAACTTGAGCTTGCAAGCCACCAAGAAATCTCCTTGTCTCCAAGCATGCACACCACTAGCTCTACTATTGCAACTATCAAATAAACAATTTGATCTTCAAGATCTCACAGGATCCAAATCTATCCTTCTAACTCTATCAATCTTCTTTCACTAACTGACTCCCTAAACATCTATCCAAACACTCCTTAAATACATTTCCTCAACCAAAAGTCGGCCAGAAGAAATAATTAACTCCTAAGCCAAGTCAGCTCCTAGTTCAAACAAATATTAAATGCAACAATAGTCAACTCTCAAATAGCCTTACAAATAATTAATTCTCCATGTCAGCCTCTAGATCCACATAGGAGAATACAAAAAAGATGCCAATGATAAATTCACCAAGTCGGCCAACCAAAAATCCAAGAATTCCATTTGGCAAACTAGAATTATCGAGCACCAGAGAAAAAACTAAGCACTAGTGAAATAACCGAGCATGCCAAGCATCACTGAGAAACATAGGCATCATTGAGAAAGCACGTTGATTGAGCACCATAGGCATCATTGAGTACAAGTTCTACCAAATGCCAAAGGTTTCACCAAATTTCTTCAGCAACTGAGCTTCCTTCAATAACTGAAACCATCGGTTAAAGCTGCAACTAAGTAACACAGAACCATTCTAACACACCACCATGCAGATTTACTGAGTACCCTAGAATTCCCCTACATCAGACACTCTAGGTTCAAAAATATGTTCTCATAGGCTAGAATAACATCTTTCAGGATTCATCACATACACCCTGAACTGGTTCTTCACATACAAGCCCTTTAACTCTTCACCTTGCATACTCTTCCACTTCTACTTTATCTTTTCAAATCCTTCCTTGATAATAAAAAAGCTTTTTCTCCATACTAATCCATCCTTTCAGAATTCTTCAACTCATCTCAACTACCAAAGCTCAAGTTTCTCTTACCGTGTGTTGTATCCAACAAAGGCATCAGGGAAAGCTTCTTGTTATTTTTCTCAATAGTAAACATATTCTTGACACAATCATACATATCTCTATAATCATAATTCCAAGGTCTACCAAGCAATATATGACAACTATTCATCTCCACAACATCACACAACACTTGATCCTTATATTGCCCAATCTAAAAATCAACAAGACATTCATCCCTTACTTCTAGAGCATGAACATCTTGTAGCCAGCCAATCCTATAAGGATAAGGATGTCTCATTCTCTTCAAACCAAGTTTATGAACCATATCCTTAGTAATAAGGTTATCATTACTACCACTATCAACAATTACATCACTAATTTTACCTCCTAACTTGTACCGAGTTCTGAACAAATTACTCCTCTAGCAAGGTTCCTCCTTCGCACTGAGAAATGTTCTCTGAACCAGCAAGTTCTTAGATTTAGCTTCATTCTAAATATTCTCATTTACTATAGTAGTCCTCTGATCTCCAAACTTATTCTATGTACAATAAAAAGATCTATGTCATTCTTCACCATAATTATAACACATTCCCTTAAATACAATCCTACCTATCTTCTTTTTCAGTTCCACAGGTTTTAGTTCATCTTCACCAATCGGTTTATCTTTCACCGAGTGATAAATCTTCTCCTTCCCTCGAGGATTACTATGTTGTCTCCTCTTCAACTTATTTTCTTCCTTCAGAGCATACTAATAAGCATCCTCAACCAAATCAATCTTCAGTATACCAAGCTCATCTTGAATATTGAATCTCAAACTAGTCACATACTGAGCTATATTTTCCTTACCAAGCTCTCTATGTCCAGACTGAATAGTCAATTTATAGAACTCCTTATTGGAAACTACAATTGAGACAATTTTTGTGTTGTCATTGATGTCAAATCTTAACTAGTAAGACTGTTGCTACTTAGGAAAGTACTATATCTATTATATTGTTGTGAAGAGGGGAAAGAAAGGATGGTAACAATAGCACCTAAGGAAAGGTTGAGTTATCTTGATACTACAAAGTGTACTTGACTATGTTGTACAATGATGAGACAATGTATTATTTATCTTAGTAAGATTGAAGACTAAACTGGTAGGCTTGACCGAGCAAAAATGGAGAAATCATGTTTAAGCTGAGTGATGTTAGTGTCAACTGAGTCAGTATATGTCAAGCAAAATTCTAGTGTCAACCAAACATCAGTTAATTGTTGAGAAGACAGTATAAGCCAAGGAAACATTTTTTAATAATGACCAAGCTTTCTACATGAAGACTGAGTAGTTGATCACAGTATTGACCAAGCATCAACATTTTTATATTTGAAGAGAATTTAGATTTGGAGCTGACATTGTTGAATTCTTGGATTATGTAAAACATGTTGACTTTATTTATTGATTGTTTGAAAGCATTGAATGCACTGAAAAACATTTTATTGTAAATCTTTAAGAGATTTGAGATGTTTCTAGAAAAGGAGCCGAAGAACATAAAGTGGGTAGATTCAATGAATCTGACCTAACCCTAAGATCTACAAAGGAGATTGAGCGACAAAAGATGAGTTAACCTAATTGAGGAAGCATTAAGGGAACCTAAGCATTAGGTATGCATGTGCATGGGTGAAAAGTGGATGCTGGAAGATTAGTAGATTTTATTGACTGTATAAGAAAAAAGGCTAAAGGAGATGTGTGGTGATTGCATGAAGAAATTTTTTTAGCAGATCAGAGATGGAGATGGAAAAGTTTCAAAGTCATTAAACCAGCATTTGTGAATGGAATTGGATCTGATATTTGCAAAGTGGGTTGTATGTTTTCTAGATCAATACTACTGCTACTTTCTAACCATTGCAACAGTCAAAATCCTTTTAACAAAGGTTGACCTAATAGTCATATGTTTAAATCCTTTGAACAAGGTTGCATTCTAATGGAATGTATGTAAGTCCTATAACAAGGCTCACTTTTAATAGGGTGATTGAAATCCTTTAATCGGGTCACACTTGACAGTGTGTGTTGTAACCTTTGACAGGGTTGGCTTTTAACCGAGCTCACTTCAAAAGAGTGAAAATAATAGTGGCATGTTACAAAGTGGTTTTTCCCAGATTAGGTTTCCACTATGAATCCTAGTGTCAATGCTTGTGTGAATGTTTTGGTTTAAACATTTCTGTGTTTTACAAGTTAGATACAGCTAGGTAGTGGACTGCAATGTTATATGTTTCTATTATGGAATCAGTGATGACCGAGTTAGTTTTGGTTATTAGATATGATTTAAAGAAAAGTTTTTGAAGTTGTTTTATACATCAGGACTTGAGAACAACTAATTCACCCCCCCTCTCTATTGTTCTAAATCATATTAACAATTAGTATCAGAGCTGTGTTGCTTATTATTGGTGTTTATAGAAATCAAGTTTAAAGGGACTTGAAGCAAATGATCAGGATGTATAAGGAGGTACCAAAGCTAAATAAGGAAAACTTTCCTACATGGGAAAGCTTGATGAAGCTACATCTAGCCGGTATTGGTGATTCTACAAAGTACTATATTGAGAATTGTTGTCACTAGGGATTGCACCTAAGTATGGCTAAGTGTAGAACCTAGCAATCCTATGAAACATGGGGCTATTCTTAAGCTGTGGGTAACCTATCTAAGAATAGACCTTCGGATTAAGGGCCAGCTTCCCCTAGATCACTTGAAACTTATCTAAACTTAGAGGGAGAAGGGATAGAAAATGCTTGAAAGTAAATGATTACAACTTGAAATGAAATTAAGGTGATCCACTGAATTTGAAGAGAAACCACAATTGAGAAATAAGTTCACTTCATCAGCAATTCAAATCTAACTCACAACTCAATCCTACTTTCTTAACCCTTAATGAAATAAGGTACTTAGAATCCAGAAAAGGAAGAAAACTTCACAAATCTGATATTCTTGATTATACACAAATCACACCACTGAATTAAGACAAATCCTTGAATACCCACTTGAATCCAAAATGTAGATTAAGGATATAGAAACATCACAATAATCTTACATATGGCTTCAACAGCAAACCCGAAATTATAGGAGAACAAGAAGGATCAATTTTTATTGCTAAAAGAAATAGATACAATTGTGTCTATTAGAGCTACAAAACTCATATCAAAGAGAAAAAGTGAAGAGCTAACCTTAATGACCAAAAGTGAGAGGTATAAAAACAAAACCTAAGAATCTGCATTCAAACTCCACTACCTCCTAATAATAGAAAAGTCAAAATATGGACCCATGAGGTAGCATCATGGTCTGAATGTCAGATTCCTAGATTCCTAGGGGCAAGGAAAGTGGGGCCTAAAAATGAATAGTCAAAGATGACCATTACATCCACTAATTCATGCCACTAATTGATAATATGACAATGGTTTATAGAAAATACCACTTGTCGACATCTTACAATAAAAGATGGGCCATGACTTAACATTTAAAACTTAGCCCACTATGACCTCAAAAAGATACAATCATATTTTAAAAAAAGGCCTCAACCAAAAGGGAGACACATTCTTAAAAATAAAAGCATTGAATAATAAAACCTCCTATCCCTAGGGAAAACTTATGGATTACATAAGGATTTCAAATATCAGCAACCCACAAAAATGGGAGGATATTCATAACAATAAATACATCATATATAACCCAAAGTTTGAAGATACCATGGCATCAAAACACCTTGACCCTAAAAGAAAGGAGAGACAAGAAAAAGACATCATTATTGAAACCCTATTCAAGAAAGAGGAAACCCCTGGCATTAAAGCTTCGAGCTTGGCAATTGGTAGCCCTCTAATCTCACTGGTAGTCTCGAATAGAAACTTTCTTTTAAACACTGGAGCTCTAATTGGAAACATCTCTTTGAATTGTGTCATCATGTTATAAGGTAGGCACTTGTTTCCTGACATTCTATCTCTATCATCTTGAGGGGAAAATGGTGCTACCACTGTGTACTTTTGGCATTATTCATGTTGCATCTTTTGGATTCATCTCTGCAAGTGCATATTCAATCTAATGACTGTGGCACTCTATAAAATATATCTACCATCATCAGTATGTTTCAAACTAGGGCATGGTACTGATAGTATTTGATGTATATATTGGTTATTCATTTCATGTGCTCAGCCCCCTTGAGGGTTATGAGAAGTATATCTCTATATTTGCATCACTATTACATTCTCTGTTACTTGATGTTGGATTCTAAGAAGTTATAAAAGCCCATGCACCTGCTTATGAATTAGGCCATGGCATACTCACAGTTCCCTATTTTCTTCTTTGTATTCATATATCTCATTTCCACATAGACAAGGAATTGTTATTGATGTCATTTGGCATGTCATACTTTGAAGCACTAGATACCTGATGAGCCATGACCTAGGGCATCAACATTGTGTTTGTATTGCACAACACTCTCAGCTTCTGAGGATACTCCATTATCTCTATATTTTATCACCAGTGTAAATTAGGGCATCACCCATATCTATTGCCTTGTATTTGTACCATTTCATTTCTCTATGTATTTTAGGGTTTAGGCACTTGATTGTTAGATGCTAATGGCAATGTATTCCTTGCAATCTTATGGTACTATTTTGTTTACAACCATGTCTCCTTGTGTTCACTGTCATATTGAAGGTGTAGTTTCTGATATGCCAGGGCACAACACTACATCCTATACATTAGGATCTCTACCCATTTGTTACTATTCTCTGATGCATATCACATGACCTTGACACACAACAGTGAAGCTCATGAATAACAAAAACTAGGGCATCCTATCTCTGCAGCTCCATGCATGATGATGGCATGGTATGTTTTTTGTTCTTATCATGCCAGCCTGTGAGTCTAGATGGAATGGTATTGTGGCTTGAGAGCACCTACTAGTCTCCCCTTTGTCATTAGGCAGGGCCTGCATATTATTATTTGTTTAGACTATTCCCACTATCCTTAGATTTCTCATTTTCATGCCTTGTGGACCTATGAATGAAACCTCCTTGCTATATAAACCGGTGCCTCTACTTCAGGTCACCATCACTCATGAATAGCCTAAGGGAAATGATGCTGATATTGGGTTGCTATAGCCATGTGTATTCATCATAAGATACCACTACTGATAATGTCCACTAATGCTTGAAAGCTCGTGTCGGGTATCTATCTACTAGCATTGTTCCTATTGCTATGTATTGTCCTATTTGCACCTTCATACACTCATTTCTTTCATTGTTGAACTCATTGGATTGATCGGTATCTTTATAGAGCCTGAGAGTTGCATGACCCGTAAGTTGATAACTCCATCACAATACATGAGACACCATGAGTCTAGTTAGAGCATTACATTGCTTGCCATGTTATTATTTTCATGAGATCCTCTATCATTATGAACTTAAGGATACTTCTTTCATTCCTGCTATAATTAATTGCTCTGATTTCATAAGGTTTCTATGCTTGTGTACTGAATGGCACCTCAAAGTATCATAACATACCAGCTGGACTTTATTGCTTCATGAGGTCTCTATTATGAATGCAAATGTTCTTGGGAAATACATGAGGCTTTTGAGCTGTTGATCTTTTGATGCTATTGGGATGTTGGTACCCTACCGGTTATTCAATGTTGATGCTTACACTTGTGTTGAATCCTATTGATCCCTTTTCTTTTGGATGATACTATGCTTTCCTATTTGAACAGAGACTAAAGATTGAATATGCTACATCTATTTTGATGACTGCTACCTGGTTCCATCATTCGGTTATGTTATACCCTATTGATCTTTGGTTATCACATGGGTAATAACATGTATATGTTATAGCATCAATGTATTATATTTGAGGCATTATTCTATGTTGAGACCTCTTTATGCATATTCACCTCCTGTATATGGATTCCATGAATAATCATCAATTTCAAACCCACTAGCTAGTTGCATAATATCTATTGCGGCCCTCACTGCATCATGTGGTCACATTCTTCCATTTATAGCTTCTTTGCCTAGTCTTGTGATGTAGATTCAAACACACATCCTATGAAAAATGTACCCTTTCCTAGAATGTAGATTTTGTATCCAGTTTCTCTGTCATGTTAATGAAATATAGCTCCTAAAACTGCCAGTGCTCTATTTTGAATACATTTCATGCCACCTAAGGATGATATTGTGCAGATTTGAATAGTTATTTCTCCACTTTGATATTGACCTAATGCACCTTGCAAGCTCTCCTACATTCTGGTTGACCATGCTTCATTGATCCTCATTGATGCTACTTCTATTGGAAGTACTTGCATTTACATAATGTGTGCTCTTGGCCCTTGATGCGATCATCAATAGAAAACTTAAGGTTTTTCTATCATGATCTACATCAAGGGCCTAGATCATTCATTGAATTCATGGTTGGATCAGATCCTCCTGTATCTGCACATGAAATAAACTCGTCAGTGAAAACATGGTGCCTCTTTTTCTTTTTGGAGCCCTATGCACATGCCCTGAGCACATCTGTTGTTAGAGGTGCATAGCTGAGTGTATGTATGCATTATGAATATTGTGATACCAACCATTGCTTAGATCCATTGGATCTAACCCATCTCCCCTCATTTCTTCTTTCAGGTTCTGGATCTCAAGAGCTCTCTAGACAGGACCCGATCTGGACTTCAATTCTAGGCAATGTCTGGTACCCCAGTATTAATTATTATTTATGTATATCTACACTCATCCATTCAATTCTAATAATAGCTATGCTCACAGCCTATGTGAGCTTAGATAGATGCTTTTCTTTTCAGTTCTTTGCTTTCTGAATAGTATACATGTCACGGATACATGCATGAGTAGATGTAGATACAATTCATTTCATTTTCATTTTCATGTATTTTTCAATGAAATGAACACAAATATTAAAGAAGATCACCTAATAACCAAACTAGATTATTGTAGCATCATTTAGTAATTAGGTCTCCAAACTTAAGAATGAGCAAAAATATGACAACAAGAATGACTATGTCTCACTAGTCGCACCTTTGACTATCAAGGAAATGAGAGCTAAGCAAGAACATAACTAGGCAATGCTAGAAATTGCATCTACCCTAAGCTATCCATAATTTGAGGACATTAAGGATTGCACAACTACTAAGGAGATGTGGGACACTCTTGCAAAGATCTATGGTGGTGACATATATGTACTGAAAGCTAAGGCCAACAGTCTTAGAGGTAAGTTTGATGAAAGGAGAATGCAAGAAGGTGAGAACATTCCATAATATTGTGGTAGAATAAAAGAAGTTGTGAATGCTATTAGAGGAGAAAATGAGACTATTGATGATGAAACTATAATTGGAAAAGTATTTAGAAATCTACATCCTATATATGTTGTTAAGATCTCAGCTATTCAGGAATCTAGATAGAACTCTGAAAATGTGCTTACTTTGGAAGGTTTGTTTAGCAAGTTGACTGCTTTTGAACTCTCTAACTATGACAACTTCACTATTGGTAGTATTGGTAATGTTGAATCTACTTTTACGTCACAATTAGTTCTGAACAAGCCAAAGAAAGAAAAAGAAAGATGCATTAGTGAAAGTGAAAGTGATAGTGACACTTCTGATGAAGAACTTGAAGATCTAGAAGGTCTTATGGCTAGAATACTGAGAAGGGGAAAAGGAAGATATAAAGGTAAACTCCCTATTATATGTTTTGCATGTAATAAAGTTGGTCATATAGTTGCTAGATGTCCTGATAGGAAGGATAAAGATGAAGAAAGAAAAAGAAAACACAAAGACAGAAGAGATGACAGAAGCTATCAAAGGAAAAAAGACTACAAAGGAAAAGGTAAGAAATCTTGTTACATTTCTGAAGAAGAAACTAACACCGATAGTGATGATTTTGAAATTGAGGTAGTTTATGTTGCAATGAAAGATGAATCTGATGAGGATGAGAAAACTGCATTGATCTCCTATGTGAACAAGAATGACAAATGGATTATTGATAGTGGTTGTTCACATCACATGACTGGTGACAAGAGTAAGTTTGAGACTTTACATCATTATAGAGGTGAAAGTGTAGAATTTGGTAATGATGCACCATGTCCTATTAGAGGATAAGGTTTTCTTAAACTAACTGCTAAGATTTCTTGTGAAAATGCATATCGGGTTGAAGGTTTAAATTATAATCAGCTAAGTGTTGCTTAGCTCAATAGCACTAGTTACCGAGTGGAATTTCATCACAAGAAAGCTAAAATATTTGATACTACTGGTGAATTGATTGGAAGTGGAGAATAGACTAGAGGTAATTTGTTCTATCTTGATCTATCTAAAGAAGCATGTATGGTTGCACAACTTGACGACATTTGGTTATGGCATAAGAGGCTATGTCATGTTAACTTTGATAATATGGTAGAAATAAGTAAGAAGAAGAAAGTAAGAGGTCTACTTAGATTGAAGAAACCTGAGAATGTGATGTGCAAGGAATTCCAGTTAGGAAAAATGATAAAGTCAAGTTTTAAGAGAAAATCCTTTACTTTTGAAAACATTTTAGATTTGGTTCATACTGACCTTTGTGGACCTATGGGTGTACAAAGTTACTATGGTGCTAGATATTTTATCTTATTTTTTGATGATCATACCAGGATGATGCATGTAATGTTTCTAAAAGAAAAATTTGTAGCTTTTCAATTCTTTAAGTGGTATTTGGCTAAGGTTGAGAAGGAGATAGGTAGGAACCTGAAATGTCTTAGATCTGACCAAGATGGAGAATTTACATCAAATGAATTCAATCTATTTTGAAATTGAAGAACGATCAAAAGACAAATGTCTACACCTAGAACACCTCCACAAAATGGTATATCAGAGAGAAGAAACAAATCTATCTTGGATTGTGCAAGAACATTGTTGATTGAAAATAATGTGGCATAGAAATAATAGAAAGAAGCTATAAGTATAGCTATCTACACTCTTAACCAGGTATAGATCAAGAAAGGTACAAATCTGACACCCTATGAATTATGGTATGGGCATGCACCAAGTGTTAAATACTTTAGAATCTTTGGAAGCAAGTGTTACATATTAAAAGATAATAGGAATGGAAAGTTTGATGTTAAAAGTGATGAAGGCATATTCCTAGGGTATTCCAAAAAAAGTAAAGCTTATAAGTGTTTGAACTCTAACACTAACAAAATTGTGGAATGTGTGAATGTCAAAATTGATGAGTATGCAGAAAGAAATAAAGTTGATAGCAAAAGAGAACCAGAAGATTATAGACCTTTTGTGTATATTGAAGAATAAGAAGAGGCAAGTAACAGACTTGCACCTAATGTCAAGTTTCAGGTAAGCAATGCTGAGCGATAGGAAGATGTTGCTGAGCATCAAGAAAATAGTGCTAAAAGAGAACAAGATCATGCCAAGTGACAAGACAATGCTACAGAGTATTAGAAAGAGGTTTCTGAGCATTCAGAAGCTAAATCTGACAATCTTGTTGAAGAACTTGATGAAATAGAGGAGAGAAGAGCTAAACCTATTTTGGAAAAATATGTAAGAAGACATCACAAGCCTGGAAAGATAATTGGAGACAAACATACTAGAATTCTAACCAGAAGTAAGACAAAGGAACCAACATGTTTACTGTGTGAATTTGAACCTAAGTCAACTAGAGAGGCATTAGAAAATGAAGACTGGGTACAAGCAATGAATGAAGAGATTGACCATATTGAGAAGAATGATACTTGGACTCTGGTGCTTAGACCTAAAAATAACTCTGGTGCTGAGACCTGAAAATAAAAATGTTATAGGAACAAAGTGGGTGTTCTGGAATAAGTTGAATGAAAAAGGTGAAATAACTAGGACCAAAGCTAGGCTAGTATGCAAAGGCTACACATAAGAAGAAGGAATAGATTATGGGGAGACATAAATTCCCCTATAGCTAGATTGGAAGGAGTAAGAACTATGCTTGCATATGCTGCTTATAAAGATTTCAAGGTATATCAAATGGAAATCAAGTCTGAATTTTTAAATGGTATACTAGAAGAAGAAGTTTACATAGAACAGCCAGAAGGTTTTATTGATCCAAACAGAAGACACATGGTATGCAAACTAAACAAAGCACTATATGGATTAAAACAAGCTCCTAGAGCATGGTATGAGAGATTTCATAACTATTTGATACAGATTGAGTTTTCAAGAACAAATGACATAAGCAATATGTACATGAAAGATGAAGAAGGTAAAGGTATCTTGTTGGCAAAAAATTTTTTGGATGATATTATATTTGGTGGATAGGATGCTTTGTGTAAAATATTTTCAAATGAAATGCAAATTGAATTTGAAATGAGCATGTTTGGTGAGATCAAATTCTTTGTTGGTTTACAAGTATATCAGATGAAGAAAGAAATTTTCATTACACAGTCTAAGTATGTTAATGAAATAATGAAAAATTTTGGGATGGAAGATGCTAGACCAGTGAGTACTCCTATGGTTACTGGAAAAAAGCTATCTAAGAATGATGATGCTATAGAAGTGAACCAGACTTTGCATAGATCCATGATTGGAAAATTACAGTATGTTGTACATAGTAGACTAGATATTGCACTAGCTATTGGGATTGTGGAAAGATTCTCTGCTAATCCTAAGGAAACACACATGATGGCTATGAAAAGAATTATGAGATGCTTGAAAGGAACTGCTAACTATGGGCTATATTACAAGAAGGATGACAAATTTGAACTAAGAGTATATACAGATGCTGATTGGGCAGGAAATGTAGATTATAGAAAGAGTACTAGTGGTGGAGCTTTCTTTCTTGGACAAAGATTAGTCTCCTAGATGAGAAAGAAACAAAATTGCATTTCCCAATCTACTACTAAAGCCGAGTATGTTGTTGCTACAGTAAACTATTCAAATTTGGTATGGATAAAACAATTTTTGGTAGGCATGAAAGAAGAAATCGCTAAACCTATTGTTATTTTCTGTGACAACACAAGTGCTATCAACATTTCTAAAAATCCAGTGATGCATACTAAGACCAAGCACATAGAAATCAAGTATCACTACTTGAGAGAATTGGTACAAGATAAAGAAGTCTGAATGGAATATGTGAATACAAAAGAATAATTAGCAGACATATTCACTAAAGCTTTACCTAAAGAAGCTCATGAGTATTTGAGAAGTCAATTAGGGGTCCTTCCCCTAACTAAGGTTGCCTAGTCAAGCTAGGAGCACTACATCAAATATGCTACAATAGAATATTTGAGAGATTGATGCAAAAGATGGTCACACTTTAGGACTAGCCTAGAGTTGTGAAGAAGAGCAAAGACAAGGAATCAGTCATAAGCAAGATGACAGAGGGAGAAACACTGAGCTACACAGATAATATCTACATCTGATGGATGGATGTTTTAATTACTGCTTTGGCATTTTTGTCAAAGAGGGAGATGAATTGAGATGATATAATAACACATGACACTAAAAAGGAAGTGAGGCTTATAGATTCTGAATCAAAATGAAGCTAAGGATATTACAATTTTTTTTTCTAATGAACAGATAATTTTTTGGATTGATTGGTAATCCATGTGTTATTCAGGTGATATCATATGGTGTTTCCATCAATGCCAAAGAGGGATATTGTTGGAAACTACAATTGAGACAATTTTTGTGTTGTCATTAATGTCAAACCTTAATTGGTAAGACTATTGCTACTTAGGAAAGTACTATATCTATTATATTATTGTGAAGAGGGGAAAGAAAGGATGAGGTTGAGTTATCTTGATACTACAAAATGTACTTGACTATATTATACAATGATGAGACAATGTATTATTTATCTTAGTAATATTGAAGACTAAACTGGTAGGCTTGACCAAGCAAAAATGGAGAAATCATGTTTAAGCTGAGTGATGTTAGTATTGATTGAGTTAGTATATGCCGAGAAAAATTCTAATGTTGACCAAACATTAGTTAATTGCCGAGAAGACAGTATAAGCCAAGGAAACATTTTTTAATAATGACCGAGATTTCTACATGAAGACCGAGTAGTTGATCATAGTATTGACCAAGCATCAACATTTTTATATTTGAAGAGAATTCAGATTTGGAGCTGATATTGTTGAATTCTTGGATTATGTAAAATGTCTTGACTTTATTTATTGATTGTTTGAATGCATTGAATGCACTAAAAAATGTTTTATTATAAATCTTTAAGAGATTTGAGATGTTTCTAGAAAAGGATCCAAAGAACATAAAGTGGGTATATTCAATGAATCTAACCTAACCCTAAGATCTATGAAGGAGATTGAGTGGCAAAAGATGAGTTAACCTAATTGAGGAAGTATTAAGGGAACCTAAGCATTAGGTATGCATGTGCATGGGTGAAAAGTGGATGCTAGAAGACCAGTAGATTTTATTGACTGTATAAAAGAAAAGGTTGAAGGAGAAGTGTGGTGATTTCTTGAAGAAAAGTTTCGAGTAGATCAGAGATGGAGATGGAAAAGTTTCAAAGTCAGTAAACCAGCATTTGTGAATGAAATTGGATCTAATATTTGCAAAGTGAGTTGTATGTTTTTCAAATCAGTACTGCTACTACTTTCTAACCATTGTAATAGTCAGAATCCTTTTAAGGGAGGTTGACCTAATAGTTATATGTTTAAATTCTTTGAACAAGGTTGCATTCTAATGGAATGTATGTAAGTCCTATAACAAGGCTCAATTTTAACAGGGTGATTGAAATCCTTTAACTGGGTCACACCTGACAGTGTGTATTATAACCTTTGATAGGGTTGGCTTTTAACTGAGCTCACTTCAGAAGAGTGAAAATAATAGTAGCATTTTACAAAGTGGTTTTTCCCAAATTGGGTTTCCACTATAAATCCTAGTGTCAATGCTTGTGTGAATTTTTTGGTTGAAACATTTTTGTGTTTTACAAGTTAGATACAGCTAGGTAGTGGACTGCAATGTTATATGTTTCTATTATGGAATCAGTGATGACCGAGTTAGTTTTGGTTGTTAAATCTGATTGAAAGAAAAAAATTTGAAGTCATTTTATACATCAGAACCTGAGAACAATTGATTCACCCCCCCTCTTTGTTGTTCTAAATCATATTAACACTCCTCAATATAGTCTTCCACATTTAAATCTTTTTTCTTTAGATTATGCAACTTCTTAAACAATTCAAGCTCATAGTTAGTAGGTATGAACTTAGCTTTCAATTTAGTCACCATCAACCTCAACCAATTGATCTTCATTTCACCTTCATCTTCTCTATCTCTTTGTAATTATTTCCACCAGAGAGTAGCATGTCCTTTCAACTTAGTTTGAGATAATATTACTCTAAGCGGATCTTCAATTTCTTCAAGCTCAAAGAAATCTTCTAATTCACTAATCCAATCAATCAAATTCATAGGTCTCAAAGTACCAAAGAAAGTAGAAACTTCCATTCAGTAACTAGTTCTTAACTGAGCTCAAGATCTATGTAACCGACCAGTTATGTTCTCACCATATCTATCTCTTTGGTCATCTTCACTAAATACAATAGCTTCAAAGTCTTTAGTAGCTTCCTCATAACCATCATTAGTACCAAGATTCCTCATCATACTAGCAATAGCTCTCATGACCTCAGCGATCATGTCATTCTTCATCAATTCCATATCAAATCTGAAATCAAATTTAACTTTCTCTATAATATTTGATTCCACAGCATCACAGAGATCTACCATCACTCTAGGGTCCAATCTTTTCAGAGGCATCCTTTAAGATCTTCAAAAACTCAGTAATAAATCACAAACCAAGGTCCTGGTGCAAACAACCTCAACTCAGAGATTGGTTTACACACTCAAGAACTTCAACCTCTAATACCACCTGACGTAAGAAAAATAAGGAGGATCCAATTAAGGATAGTCCAAGCTTTTAGCCAAACACCAAAAATGTGGAATCATAGAAAAAGACAATATTTCAATTGAATTTTCATTAACATGCCTGGGTATAAGGCCTTCTAGGGAAAAATACAATGAATAATATTTCTACAATCTTCCAACTAGTCCAACTCTAAAACAAGTTAGCAACTGATGGAAACCCTAAGGTAGATCTGAACTTGAGCTCACAAGCCACCAAGTAATCTCCTTGTCTCCAAGCATGCAAACCACTAGCTCTTCTATTACAACTATTAGATAAACAATCTAATCTTCAAGATCTAGTAGGATCCAAATCTATCCTTCTAACTCTATCAATCTCCTTTCACTGACTGACTCCCTAAACATCTACCCAAACACTCCTTAAATACATTTCCTAAACAATAAGTTGACTGGAAGAAATAATTAACTCATAAGCCAAACCAGCTCCTACTATAAATAAATATTAAATGAAACAACAGTTAACTCTCAAATAGCCTTACAAACAATTAATTCTCCATGTCAGCCTCTATATCCACATAGGAGAATACAAAAAAGATACCAACAATAAATGTACCAATTTGGCCAAACAAAACTCCAAGAACTCCATTCGGTAAACCAGAACTACCAAGCACCAGAGAAACAACCGAGCACCAGTGAAACAACCAAGAACACCAAGCATCACCAAGAGACATAGGAATTGTTGAGCAAGCACGTCAACTGAGCACCATAGGCATTTTTGAGTACAAGTTGCACCAAGCACTAGAGGTTTCACTGAGTTCCTTCAAAGACCAAGCTTCCTTCAATTACCGAGACCATCGGTTAGAGCTGTAACCAAGTAACATAGAACCATTCTAATAAACCACCATGCAAATTTACTAAGTACCCTAGAATTCCCTTGCATCACATATTTCTTGGTAGACCTTGTTAGTATGATTGTAGGGTTATGCATGGTTGTGTCAAGAATGTGTTTATTGTTGAGAAGAATGACAAGAAGTTTTCCCCAATGCCTTTGCTAGATACAACACTGGATAGGAGAAACCTGAGCTTTGGGGGCTGAGATGAGTTGAAGGATTCTAAAAGGATTGATGATCAGTATGGAGAATAGACTTGTGGATTGTTGAGAAAAGACTTGAAAAGGAAGAGAAATCAGAAGTGGAAGAGTATGCAAGTTGAAGACTTGGAGGACATGTATGTGAAGAACCAATTTAGGGTTTTGTAGTGAATCCTAAAAGATGTTCTTCCAGCTATTGAGAACATCTTTTAGCACATGGAGTGTCTAATGTAGGAGCATCCTAGGGTAGTTGTAAATCTTGAATGTTGGAGCATTTCTGTGTTACTCGGTTGTAGCTTTGACTGAGGGGCTCAGTCATTGAAGATCTCAATTGCTAAAATAGAGAACTCGATAAAATTTTGGTGCTCATCAGAACCTATAGTCGGTGATGTTTTTGGTTCTTGGTTGATGTTCTTTCTTGGTGATGCCTACTTGGCATGGTTGTTTTACTAGCGCTCGGTAGTTCTGGCTTACCAACTGGAGTTCTTGGAGATTTGGTTGGCCAACTTGGTGTATTTAATGTTGGTAGCTTGTGTTGTATTCTCCTATGTGGATCTTGAGGCTGACATGGAGAATTAATTATTTATAAGGCTATTTGAGAGGCAACTTGTATTGTATTTAATATTTTTTTGTTATAGAAGCTGACCTCTCTTAGGAGTTAATTATTTCTTCCAGCTAAGTTGTGGTTGAAGAAATGTATTTAAGGAAGGTTTGGATATTTTTTTAGGGATTCAGTCAGGAGAAGAAGGATAGTAATTAGATCCTATGATGTCTTATAGATCAGATTTGTCTGATATTTGTAATACCAAAGCTAGTGGTTTGCATGCTTGGAGATAAGGAGATTGTTTGGTATCTTGAGAGCTCAAGTTTAGATCTACTTTAGTATTTCCACCAGTTATTAATGCATCATAGAGCTGGACTAGGTGAAAGATTGCAAAATTACTATTGTTATTATTTGTATTTGGCCCTAACTAGGAAGGCCTTATAGCCGGGCATGTTGAATGAAATTCTATTTGAGCATTATCTTCTTATGTTTTTGTTGTATTTTTATTGCTAGTGTAGATTTGGACTATCCATTTTGGGATTCTCCCTATTGCACTGCATCACTAACTTAGCCATTCTTAGAATATACTTTCATTTATGTTTTCATTTATTTCTTTGAGTGGAATAGACTTTACTTTGAAATTTACTGTAAACATAAATAATTCTACACTAGCTGCATGCATAGAAGAAGAAGAGATGCTCTAGGAAGGTACTTGCCAAATCAACCCAAGAATCAATTAAGAGAAATATTTGTGCCACTAGAAGAAGAATAGTTCATTAATACTATTGTAGACCTTCCTAACACAACATCATCATCTGCATCCTCTGAAGGTGAACTCCTAAGATACTTACTCCTTGAAGAACCATATGAGCCAAATCCATTCACTAAAACCTTGGCCAATCTAAGATTCCAATATCCTGATCCTCTAGAAGGATAAAATCCATTCCCTTTAGTTCTCTATTGGCCCCAGGATCAACCTCAAAATCCTCCAAGGATGGAAAATCCTACTACATTTCCATTTCCTATTTCTAACTAGTGAGATAGTAATAACCCCAAGAATATACCCTCCTCTTCTCTTCCCAAATTATATGGTATTGTGATTGAGAACCCATATACCTTTCTCTTCAAGTTTGATATCCTCTATAGGAGTTATGACTACACCACTGATGCCCACAAGCTTAAAATATTTCTTCCAACTTTGAAAGTCTGCATTGCGATGGTTTATTGGCTTAGGACATGATGTTGTACACAATTGGGATGAAGTGAAGTGTGATTTCTTGCTCAAGTATAAGGAGTATTACAGAGGAAATGATATGCGAGGAGATGAAATTTTTAAGATGAGACAAAAGTAGGATGAGGGACTTGAAGATTATGTGTCCATATTTTTGTTCAACTTACAGAAGAACACTTAGCACAAGCTCAATGAAGAATCCAAAAAACTTATCTTCCTAGGGGGCATTAATGATGGTTGCACAGAAGTCTTGTACCTAATGGTGGGAGGTAATATTACCCAATCTACATGGGATGATATTAAGAAGATATGCCTCAAATACTCCAAAGCTGTTGTTAAAAAGGGGGGAGATATAGATCCACTTTGGGAAAGACAAATGGTGTTAGAGTTTATCAGATAGATATAACTCATCTCTTGTATGATTTCAAGTAGGACATCATTAACAACATGGTGACACAAATGGACACTATGCAAAAAAAAAAGAAACATGAAGAGGCCGAAGCTATTTTGGATAAATTTTGTCCCGATTACTAATAGAAGAAGAGAGATTGTCGGTGCAAGTTGGTTGCTAATATGGAGACTTCTCAACTTCCCACATATTTCAAGCCAATGGAAGGAGATGATGAGAAAGTATTCTTCAATGCAAAATGAAGACCCTGGGCACATAGACAAGGTATGCCTCAGGACCCTCTTTCATTTAATGGTCTATTTTACAATAATCAATGACAACCTCCTATGAATTATCAATCTCCTCCCTAGAATAATCCTCAACATCTATGGCCAAATTACCCTAATCCTCAATGAAATTAGCAACAAACCCAAGGGGCATGGAAACCATGCCAAGGTAATTAGAAAGAGAATCAACAATCATGAGGAGGTCAGCAATGGCCAAACCAGCCACATGGATTCCTACAGATGCCTCCTCAGCCTTCAAAATAGAAGGAACTTATGTCACCTCTTAAAGACACTATTCTACCTCCAAGGCCTACTCAGCTTCATGCCAAAATGCAACTAAATACTAATAATAGGCCCCCAATACCTCAACAAAATGTCTATGCCACTGATCCAACTTAGTATCTTGCCTATGATATTACCATTGATGATATACATTTATAATTTGGCACTAATCTACCTACTCCTAATCCTCCTATTATCACAAAAGTATCCTCTAAAGGGCCAAATTCTTTGAAAAATCCATCTGCCACTCTAGTAGACCCAACTATAATACCAAGTAAAGTCTAGCAAGCTACTCCTCCATTTCTACAAAGGTTGCGAAATGAAGATTATAAGCCTACTGAAGATGTAGCCTTTGATATCTTGACTAGCTCAAGAACATTAGTGGTCAAATCCCCCTATTCCATGCAATAAAGGATATCCCAATGTATGGAAAAGCTATCAAGGGAGTTTGTTTTAAGAAACCTGGCATAAATGGAAAGGATCCTTAGATTTTTCATGGCTTGGGGAAACTTGTAGATATCATGCTCAGGAAAATTACTATCCCAAAGTATTCTGACCATAGTAGCCAAGTTGTTGAGGTTACTATTAATGAGATGGCCATTAAAAATGCTTTAATATATTTAGGAGCTACTATAAATGTTATGACCAAAGATATCATGCAATGACTTAGCATCAAAAACCTAAGGAGTACACCCACTATCCTACAACTTGCAGACAGTTCTATGGTAAAACTTGATGGGATGGTAGAAGATACAGTTGTAAATCTAGAATCCTGGTCATATCCTATTGAATTTATGATACTTTCACCAAAAGCTACATTGGGTGGATACCCAATCATTCTTGGTTGGCCCTAGTTAGTTGCTACTGATGCATATATAGGTTTTTGTTGAGGAGATATGACCATCTCCGATGGTCAACATACTAAGAAGTTAGCCTTATATCCACCTAGCCAATTGCATATGGAATTGACTTCACCAATCTTTCCAAATATAAGAGAAGAAGCTAAGGTAGTTAATTCAGTAGCACAGTTAATGATGTTAAAAAGAGACCCTTTCCTATAGCTTCAAGAAGACACAATGATCATAAACATTCTGTAAAAATAGTATGGATTGAGTTCATCTCCCATGGACTATTTATCGTCCCATTACCGCTCCCTATAACTTTTATATCCTTATTACGAATTCTCTCCATCTCTTACAATCAAACAACTCTATAACCAATTGCTTCCCCATGAGATCCAAGTACTCTCATTAATAGATCCTTCTATGGTGGAGCTAACCAAATAGTTAGAAGTCTCTCCTAGACACTTCTTAAATACTAATAGTCAGCTTACCCCTTAGCAACAATAATATTTGGCCAAACTCTTGAAAGATCATACTGCAACTTTTTCATGGGATTATGCAGACATGAAAGGCTTGGACCCCAAATTGTGTTCTCATAGGATATAATTGAAAGAATAAAAACCCTTTGTTAGGAAATTCCAAAGGCGTGTTAATCCTACATTAAGAGAGATAGTCAAGACCAAGTTGTAGAAATTGTTTAATGTTGGTTTTATCTATCTTATCTTAGACATCCAGTGCATCTCCCCATTAGTTATAGTCCCCAAAAATTATCACTTCCCTCTACCATTCATTAACCAAGTATTAGACTCATTACCAAGCAAGAAGTATTTTTCTTTTCTAGATGGATATAGTCAATACAACCAAATCAGGATTTTTCCTGAAGACCAAGAAAAGATCACATTCACCTACCCATGGGGAATATTTTCCTACTTAGTCTTACCCTTTGGCCTCTGTAATTCTCCATCAAACTTTCAAATGGCAGTCATTAGTATTTTTTCTGATATCTCTCATGACTACATAGAGATCTACAGGGATGACTTTACTACATATGGGCAAACCTATGAGAAAGCTCTAACAAAATTGGGCAAAGTTCTTATAAGGTATAAAGAACACAATCTGTTGACTACAACATTTGGGGTCAAATTCTGACTGTGGGTAGTGATGGCACTACCATTTGTGTGTGATTTTTGTATTTATTTTAGCAAGTTCCCCCGATCTTATCATAATAGTGATGGTTCTATCATAATTTTCACATCTGCGTGATTATAAACAAAAAGAAAAAGAAAAAGAAAGGCTCATTTCTAATTTTTGTAGATCCCAGTTGTGTGCATGAAGAGCGCCCTAACTATGGTAAAATAGGAAAGTTCCCACTTTCTACTGCTCTTCTTTTGTGAAGCTTGAGCCCGATTTGGAAGCTTGGAGCCTTTTGATCTTCATATGGTAGCCATGACTTGAGGTAGGCATTCGAGATTTGTATTCTCATTAAATCAATTTAATTTTGATGGTATTTGTTGATTTAATGACACAATATAAATGTTAATACTAGTATTGTTTACATCTTTTCATTTGGAATGCTCAATGACCCGCGAGCTTTGAGAGCTAGGACATCATTGCTATTACCTTCAAGGCATTGTGCAAAGTGTTTCATCTCTCTTTATTTATTTTTCTATTGATATTCATTGTGGTACTCCCTGTTTATGATCATTTGAAGAGGAAATGTGTTGATGGCTTGCAGGCTGCAAGCTAGGGCATCATCCATTATTTATGACCTTACCATTTGAGAACCTCATGACCCTACTACTATCATGGCACTATGTGGAGTATTTAGGCATTATATTTATGCTGATATTGATGCTCACTTGTTTTTCCATGCTTGTGAGTTGTTTGCATCATTGATTAGCATTATTTTATTACTGATGTCCCTATTTGAATCATACCATATTCATGTTGTTTTGATGTTTTTTGAATATTAAACTAGGGCATCATAAGTTTGATCTGGTAATCCATTCATTCTCACTACTCATCATGGGTTTACAGCTCGTGCTTTGTATCTATGACTGATTGAAGACCCTCGAGCCATGGCTAGGGTATCCATTTTGTGCGGTCTTTGCTTACTTACTGGTTTAAGGAAAATGTGAGCTTGATCCTACTTTTGTTATTAACATTTGATGTTTACTATTCCTTGAAGGCCCATGAGTTATTGAATCACCACTTTCATTCTATTAAGATGCTTACTATTGTGAATTCCTTTGAGGACCCTTTAGCTTGATTCTTTTGTTGATTCATTTTGTTGAGGTATATAGGGAACATTTTCAAACATTAGTACACTTAGATGAACACCAATTATTTTAAATTTCAATTTGAAGCACAACAATTTGAATCTAATACCTCCAAACACTTCTTAACAAGATATTCAAACTACATCAATAAATTTTCAACATAGAAGAAATGTGGAGCATATCTCTTAGCACCACTACATAGAAAACTCAATAACATTTGCAACAATCGGTCACTAATGACAAAAAAAAAATTATATCAACGGAAACATCAATACCTCAACCAAAATACTCATTCTATTCAAACCTTAAACACTTTGATGTTGAAAGACACTTTTAACCAAGTTGTAGGTGACAAGATCAATAGTTTTGAGCATCACTTTGATTAGTAGTCTCATGATATGATTCAAGGATTTTTTTAGCATGATCTTTAGGGCCTCTCTTATGATCCATTGCAAGAAAATATACATCAAAATTAATATTTATTTTTACCTATTTAGAGTCTAAACTCTCTATATAAAATTTAGGATCATATTTCACGACTATTGATGAGCTTGAAAATCTACGTCTTTTGAAGTATTTTGGATTAGTTTTATGTTGTTTTATAAGATTTTATTAAGACTAAATATATGATATACACTAATAATGATACTTGATATATATAATACAATGGTATGTAGTATAATCTATACATTTGTGAGATGTGATTAATTATAGTTATATGATGTTTTGGGATTAAATTGGTGTGTTTGTATACTTTCTCTATTTTAAACTAACCTATGACATCGAAGGAGGAATTATGAACTATAGTTGTAGGTATTTATCTCTTCGATAATGATGGAGGAGTCAAAGGTAATGATTAACGAGGTTTCTCTCACAAAAATGACTATGCATTTGCTACTTCTATGCACACAGAGATGGAGACTGTATGCATTGACAATGGTCATCCATTGGGTGACAATTTTGTTCCTATTGTGTGTGTGAATTTTGTACCTGATCTGTAGACACAACACTTCAGTAAAACATTAGAGGTTAGCTGTAATCAAAATCGTGCAAAATTGAAATCTACTCTAACCAAGCGATTTACTGCCTTCTAGTAGGTGTGAGATTGATGTTCTCAAATTGTAATCGAGATCAGTGACCTAGATGACACCTAAATGAAGAATTTGAATACAATTGATCTAGATATGAGATTGAATGCAATTAAGCTATTTTTTTTGGTATTTTCTATGCAATGATATGAAAACTTGATATGAAATCTATGATATGTAAAAACTGATATGCTATGAATTGATCTAACAATGATATAAAAAAGAATCTAAATGAATGTAAAAATAAAATAAATTGATCTCACAATAGCCTTGATTCGCAATAAGCTTTGATTCTCCAAATTCCAATTCTTCAAAATAGTTGTAAAATTCGTAGATGACTTTGGCAAAGTAAGCTTGCAAAATTATGAGATGCTTGGATGCAAATTTGAGAGATGGTTGAGAGATGAATTATGAAGAGCTGAGCCTTATTTTTATAGAAATCTAGGGCTTTGGAGGTGCATGGGAAAAAGCCATAAATCACTCAAATAACTCAGGTTGATTTTTGAGTTATTTTTAAATAAAGGATAATTAACTCACAAAAAGATGCAAAAGCTAAGCTTTAACTCAAAATAGAGTTTAGCTTTAATTGATAATTGATAGTTGTTTGCTTTTATGATTGTGCATGTTTTATTTATGAATTAATTTAATAATAAAGTGCTTTATTTCCAACTTAACTGCTTTTAAAAATAAAACAATTGATTTATGGGTTAATCAATTATTTAATCAAACTTTTATTAAAAACTATATTATTAAATAATGACAACTTGCTTTAATTAATTAAATAAGAATTTAATAAATTATTCATATGATATTAGATTTATTGTCAAAATTAAATAATACAATTAATAATAGATAGAATTAAATTTAATTACACAATTAAGTGGCAAATATTAAATCTAATTAATTAAATATGAAAATATTCAATTAATCAAACTTTAGGATAAATGTGATTTATTGCCAAATAATTATAAAATTAAAGATAATTATGATGATTAGGAATATTGCTAGGAATATTCCCTGATGCAGAATTTAAGATAATCAATTAGATTTGATGATGTTCAGATGTGCCTTAGGTTAGGACTTCGATGTCGATTTCGTTCGAATTGAAGATGTAGGATATTAATGAACTTATAGCCCATTTTTGGGGTATTACACCTATAAAATTAAAAGATCTATGATGGCATGTTTGAGTTCTGCTTGGACTCCATTTTTGTAGCTCTGTTAAGTAGTTGTTTAATTTTTATAATAATTCATATATTATTAAAGAATGACATGTGGGCAATAGAGATTCAATAACATTTATGATCACTGCTTCTAAGATTTCCTATAAAATCCAAGAAAATCTTAATAGTTTTGGTTCAAATGTTCTCTAATATTTTTTTAGATTACAATAATTAATATATACTATTTCTATTATAATGTCTAGTACTATTAATAGCAGGGTAAAATTATCTTCAATTGATTAATGTTCTGAATTGATTCAAGGTTATGAATCCTTATGCAAGGGCTACTTGAGGTGAAGAATTCCTCTAGTTAGATTAGATTAATTAGTAGTTTCATTTATAACATTTCTTCATAGTGGTAATATGTTTAATTGATTATCAGTTAATAATAAGAAGTTAAACTAGTTTAGCATAGATCTAGTTAGTCTCAATATAAAAATAATTTTATTATAAGTTAATTTATTATTATTTCACCGGTTTATTCAATTGTAGCCATCCTTGTGTGGTCACACTCACAACCACTACTATGTGACTAGATCCAATGTTAGATTTTTTTTATCATTGTTGTTTCCTTTATAAATTATTAAACTATTTTATGCATTAAAGTAGAAGCTAGAGATAATCTACTACACATACAATGGTAGTGTCATCTAAATGTATACATCCCTAATCAATAATTAAATGAGTTTCCCCTAAGATAAAAGGTTACTTAATTGAGGAATAGTTTCCTTGTTAGGAGAATGCATAGATATTTATATACCAACTAATTATCCATAATGGAAGCCAATCATTGCTAGGGATGGTATTAAGGCTTAGGAGTTATCTATCATAGAATCGATTTCTTATTATTTTCTTTCATAGTATAATTGTTATATTTTCCAATTCTACAATTTAGTTAGTATAATATTTGTTTAAAATAATATATGAAAAAGTCTATGAAGACAATTATAATCTCAAGATACATATGGAATGCAATGGGGGAGAGATGCAATAGCAATATGGTGAAAAGATATACTAGAAACACATATTAACTTACTGGACCCATTAAGTAAGATAAGAGAATGAGAGGAATAGACACAATGATAGGAGAAGGAGACCCTTTTAGGGAACCTTCACATATCTCTAAGCATACAAAGAAATAATCAAAATGCTTAACAAGGAGGTAGAGAATCTATGAGACCCTATCACCTTTCAATTCCCTATATCAAATGAGGAAGAGATACCACACTCAAGAATGTACTCCCATATACTTTACATAATTTCTATTGAGTTATAAAAGAATTTCATACTTTTCTATTTGAATTTGATGTTATTATAATATTGACACCCATATACTTAACAATGATTCATGGATCCCATGTTTGAATTGTGGCATCATTTTTTTACTGTTGCTCTCATGGCCCTCATGCTTTCTTGACGATTCTCGGTGTTCACTGATGGCATCATGCCCTTGGCTGGTGCTCTATTTTGAATTTGAGCTTAGGCATCATGCAATGTTATTGTTTTCATTGCATGCTTGCTTTTGTTGTGCACCATATATTGTTTTATACACTATTTATTTCATTGAGATCATGAGCTTGGCATTTGTAATGTATTTTTTGTTATTAGATCAATGTTTCCATGTTGTTGAGGTTGTATATGCATTGAACCACCACTACCATTCTATTTTGATGGCATGCTAGCTTGAAGATCTTATGAGTTTCGAGATGTTAACCATTGTATCACTGTCATCTAGGCTTAATGATCTTGCATACTATTTTATCAAGATGCCCTTTTAGTGATCTTGTATAAACAACATACCATGTTGACTCACAGCCCATGAGCTATTGCTTGATAACACATTTGACATCATACTTTTTCCTCCATTTTGGTCTTCATTTACCCAATGTATGCACATGTTCTGTAGCATAGCTCCTTTTAGAACTGTATGGCTTGAATATGCACATACATAATTGTAGATGAGAATCAGTAATAGGGTGCCAAGAATTTCTTAGATCCTCTGGATCTAACCCTGTTCGATATTGCTAATGCATGGGTGGTGATTGAGACATTTAATATTTTTAATCACTACATTACTGAATAGGTACTTATATTGTTGACATTTGTGTTTTGTCACTGATGTCAACATATACTTCTATGAAGGAACTCGACTGGTAATCGCAGTGTACGACAGGTGTACAAATGTTTCAAATGTTGCGAAGTCAGATGAGAGTTTAGAGGAATGTTGTGATCTTATATCTAAGATTGAATAATTAATGGATGCATATTAAGGAAGATACAACTTTTTTGGTAAAGACTGGTCACTGGATTGTGACAGTGCAAATTAACAGAGTTAGTATCTGAGTTTTTGGTATAAATTTCAGAGGGATTGGATTCAAGGTATGCAATCTTGAAGGATGATGGAAGAGGTATTGATGGATGTTCATTGGTCAGCACAAGGTACAGAGTGATTGGTGATGTCATCTATGGTGTGCTCTCTCGCGATGGCTTATTCTGAAGCCAACTCAGGGAATGAAGTGTGTGTATTGTTTGGCAAGCATAATTCAAGGATGTCAGTCCTTAATTATTGTAATACAATCATTTTAAAATTGTTTGAGATATCGTGTGTATCTTAGCAAAATCTTATGTAATTGTTTGTAATTAGGAAAGCCTTATGGGCTGACCTGATCTTGGTAAAATGTAACAAGGTATAAATGTAAGGTCTTTTCTTTGGAAAAGACATGGATGTGATATATGTGATATAAGGAGGTGGCAAACATGTGTATGTTGTATGTAGAGTAGAGGATTGGTGCACTTCATTGGAACTGATCAAGCAAAGATAGTTGCTAGTAGACATTTCAAAGATTGTGTATTTCTTCATATACACTTGTTGTGAACTAGTGAGTTCAGAAGGTGGATTTAACCTTCTTTGGGAAGTGAGCCCTCTATTGTGCTTGAGTCCTAATAGGGTTTGTCCTCTAACAAGGACTATGTACTATAATGATTCAATAAGCTCCTAACAGGGCTATATCTTCTAACAAGGATTACTATACTCTCAGTACATCATTAGTGGGTGCTAATTCCCATCAAGGTTTTTATCTTTAACAGGGTTTCCCCGTAACCAAAATATTGTGTTATTGTATTATCATTCATTGTGTTCATTGGATCTGATATTGATGAGCTTAAAGTTTAAAGTTTAATATTCTGTCATACAATTGATTCACCCTCCCTCTCAGTTGTATTATGGACTATTATTCCTAGTAATTAGTATCAGAGCTATGGTCCTCATAGAGAAAACTTAAAAGCTTGAGGTGATCTTGGAAAATGCATTCTATAGGAAGGATAGTCCCAAGTTTGATCCTAAAAACTTTGATAGTTTGAAAAACAAGATGCGAACACATTTGTTGTGTTTGGGCATAGACTACTAGATGATTGTAAAGAAGGAAAATCTGAAGGCTTAAAATGATTTGGGGTCAACCACCAATGATGAAAAGAAGTTATTTTCATGTAATATGGTTGCAAGAGAAGCATTGATCAACACACTATCTGAGGGTGAGTTTACTGAAATCAAAGATTTGGATTTGGCACATGAAATTTGGAATAGACTAGACGCACTTTATGAAGGGGATAAGTATACCAAACAAGCAAAATTGCAAAACTAGAAGACAAAGATGGAGAAGCTACAAATGAATGAAGATGAAAGCATTAGAGCCTATGTTCAAAGGGTTATAGAAGCTATAGTTGGAATCAGAAATTGTGGAGGAACTTATGATGAAGATGAAGTCATTACAAAGATTCTTAGATCTCTAACTCCTGCTTACAAATTCAAGGCAATGTCAATTCAAGAAACTATACCCCTGACTCCTAACTTTAGCAAAGAAATGTTGATTGCAAAGTTAACTACCTTTGAAGCTATGGAACTAGGAGAAGCTGCTCCTAGAGTTAAATTTTCATTTAGGGCATCCACACACAAGAAATTTTCTGCACTTCTGAGCATAAGCAAAGAAGACCTAAGGGAAGAACTTGGTGAATATGCTAAGGAATGGGAGAAGATAATGGAAGAACTTGTTGCACTAATTGCTAGAAGAGAGAAAAGAGGTAAGGGAAAATTTGAAGGCAAATTACCTTTGAAATATTTTTCATGCAATAAGATAGGTCATTTTGCATCTAGATGCCCTACAAGATTTCCTAAGTACAAACCTGATTATGCAAAAATTAGAAGAGACAAAGAATGTTATTATGCTAGTGAAGGAGCCTCTGATGATGAGGATTTAGACAATGAAGAGATTGGATTTGTTGCTATTAAAGATGAACCATTTTGTGAAGAAAAATCCTTAGTATCTCATGTTGACAAGAAAACAAAATGGATAATTGATAGTGGATGTTCTCATCACATGACTGGTGATAAGAACAAGTTTGTCAAATTGGTAAATTATGATGGAGGTGTTGTAAGATTTGGGGACAATCTCCCAAAATCCATCATAGGAGTAGGATCCATCACTCTGGATGGAAAGACTAATATAGATAATGTACTACTTGTTGAAGGACTAAAACACAACTTGTTGAGTTTTGGATAGTTAATGGATAAAAACTTTCAGTTAAGTTTTGTTAATGGAAAATGCTTTATCAGAAGCAAGGAAGGAAAACTAGTTGCTACTGGTTCAAGGTCTAGAGGTAATGTATTTGAAATAAACACATTTGGAGCCTCTTGTTTTGTTGAGAAGGTGGATGATAGTTGGTTATGGCATAGAAGATTTTGTCATGTTAACTTTGATAACATTGTGAAGGCAAGTATGGCTAATGTAGTAAGAGATCTACCAAAGATTGTGAAACCTTCTAACATTATATGTAGATAATGTGTTATGGGAAAGCAAACTAAAAATAGTCACAAAAGAAAAATATTTACATCAAAAGGAAAGTTGGATTTGGTACATACAAATCTATGTGGTCCTACAAGAACAAAATCATACTATGGTGAAAGGTATTTTATACTCTTTGTTGATGATTTTTCTAGAATGATGTGGGTTACTTATTTGAGAGAGAAATCAGAAGCATTTGACAAATTCAAGTTGTTTAAAGAAAAGGTAGAGAATGAATCAGGACTAAAAATAAAGTTTTTAAGATTAGACAGAGGTGGAGAGTTTACATCAAATTTATTTAATTCATATTGTCAAGAGCATGGGATAAAAAGACAAAAATCTACTCCTCGAACTCCACAACAAAATGGGATAGCAGAGCGAAGAAACAAAACTATACTTGATGCTTCCAGGACAATGCTGATTGAAGGAAATGTATCTCATGTACATTGGAGAGAAGTTGTTGGAACAGTATTGTACACATTAAACAGAATTCAAATCAAAGATGGCACAATTAAGACTCCCTATGAACTATGGTTTGATCACACACCTACTGTGAAATATTTTGGAATTTTTGGTAGCAAATGTTATATCAAGAGGGATGCAGAGATAGGAAAACTTGATGCTAGAAGTGATGAAGGTATCTTCCTTGGTTACTCAATTAAAATCAATGCATACAAATGTTTCAATCTGAGATTAAGATGGTTGAAAGTAACAATGTAAGAATTGATGAGAAATTTCAAATACAGGAAAGAATGTATGACAACAGTCAATTATCAAAAGTGATAGAAACCTCTACTACTGCCAAAGAAGAATTTGTTGAGGAAGAAAATGAAAAAGAGGCTTGTGATGATACAAGCAAGACTACTGAAACTCCTAAAAATCCAAGGTATGTAAAAAATAACCATCCTAAAAATCAAATTATTGGCAATACCAGTCAGGGAGTACTAACTAGATCTAAGGTTAGAGAAGAAATTTGTTTGATTTCTCAAGTTGAGCCAAAAAATACAGATGAAGTCTTTAAAGATGAACCTTGGATAAATGCCATGAAAGAAGAATTGGATGAAATAAAGAAAAAAAATACTTGGGAATTGGTTCCAAGACCTAAAAATAAAAATTTTATAGGAATAAAATGGGTCTTTAGAACCAAAATAGGTGAAGAAGGAACAATTGTAAGAAACAAAGCAAGACTAGTGTGTAAAGGATACTCACAACAAGAAGGCATAGACTTTGAAAAAAAAATTGCTCCTACTGCTAGAATAGAGGCAGTAAGATTATTCCTATCTTATATTGCACACAAAAACTTCAAGGTATATCAGATGGATGTTAAATCTACATTTCTGAATGGAGATCTTGAAGAAGAAGTATACATAAAACAACTAGATGGATTTCCTCTATGCGAAGACAAAGACATGGTGTGCAAATTAAAGAAAGCCCTGTATGGGTTGAAGCAAGCTCCTAGGGCTCGGTATGCAAGGTTGGACAAGTATCTACTTGGTCTTGGATTTAGAAAAGGTAATCCAAACAGTAATTTGTATTTAAGAACTACTGAAGATGGAATCCTAATAGTAGAAGTATTTGTAGATGACATTATCTTTGGATGTAATGATGATCTATGTAAGAATTTTTCTAAAGAAATGGAAAGTGAATTTGAGATGTCCATGATAGGTAAAATGAAATTCTTCCTTGGACTGCAAATAGCTCAAAATGAGAATGGTATTTTCATTTCTCAGACCAAGTATCTCAAAGAATTGCTTGAGAAATTCGATATGGAAGATTGTAAACTAGTAGGAACACCTATAGTGACTAGAAACAAGCTAACAATTGATGATGAATCAAAATGTGTTTCTCAAACTTTGTATAGATCAATGGTCGGAGGGCTACAATTTTTGGCTCACACCAGACCAGATATTGCTAATGTTGTTGGAATTGTTGCTAGATATTAGGCAGAACCCAAAGAGACTCGTCTAGCTACTGTGAAAAGAATATTGAGGTATCTTAGAGGAACTATAGACTATGGTTTATGGTATGATAGGAATGATAGTTTTGAACTTCATGCTTATACTGATGTTGATTGGGTAGGAAATATTGATGATAGAAAAAGTACCATTGGTGGTGCATTTTTCCTTGGGAAAAAGTTGGTTTCTTGGCTAAGCAAGAAACAAGATTGTATAGCACAATCCACTACTGAATCAGAGTATGTTGTTGTTTCTATAAATTGCACATAGATTATTTGGATGAAAAAAATGTTGATAGACATTGGAGTAACTTTTGATGAGCATGTGGTTATTCATTGTGATAATACCATTATAGTAAACATGTCAAAGAATCCAGTGATGCATTCCAAAACTAAACATATTTCAATCAAGTATCACTTCTTGAGAGACAAGGTGGCACAAAAAGAAATCAAACTAGAATATATCAATACAAAAGAGTAGATTGCAGACATCTTCACAAAGTCACTACTAAAAGATACCTTTGAATATCTCAAAGGTATGCTAGGGGTTTAGGCCCCTCCTAGTCAGAACTAAATGATGCAGAGATGCATCAATCCAGAAGTATTCAGAGCCTTATAATCTTTTTCTGGACTAGATGTAGGGATCTACTCCTCAGAGGGAGTGATCATAGGAGAAAGTTTATATGTGATGGTAGTTGAAGCCCCATGGCATCCTTTGCCATTTTTGTCAAAGGGGGAGTGTTTCTATGAGAAAATCCTCACTGATTAGGGAGATGGTCACTGATTGGGGAGATGGTTCAGTTGAAGAACCTTTGGGTTCATACAACTTTGGGATAAGATTTTCCCATATGTTGACATCAATGTCAAAGGGGGAGATTTTTGGATATTGCTAATGCATGGGTGGTGATTGAGACATTTAATATGTTTAATCACTACGTTACTGAATAGGCACTCATACTATTGACATTTTTGTTTTGTCATTGATGTCAACATATGCTTCTATGAAGGAACCTGACTGGTAATCACAGTGTATGATGGGTGTATGGATGTTTTAGATGTTGTAAAGTTAGATGAGAGTTTAGAGGAATTTTTTGATCTTATATCTGAGATCACATCATTAATGGATGCATATTAAGGAAGATACAACTATTTTGGTAAAGACTGGTCACTAGACTGTGATAGTGAGAATTGACAGAGTTAGTCTCTGAGTTTTTGGTATAAATTTCAGAGGGATTGGATTCAAGGTATGTGATCTTGAAGGATGATGGAAGAGGTACTGATAGATGTTCATTGGTCAGTGCAAGGTACGGAGTGATTGGTGATGTCATCTGTGGTGTGTGCTCTGGTGATGGCTTATTTTGAAGCCGACTCAAGGAATGAACCATGTGTATTGTTTGGCAAGCATAATTCAAGGATTTAAATCCTTAATTATTATAATACAATCATTGTAAACTTGTTTGAGATACCGTGTGTATCTTAGCAAAAGCTTATGTAATTGTTTGTAATTAGGAAAGCCTTATGGGCCAACCTGATCTTGGTAAAATGTAACAAGGTATAAATGTAAGGTCTTTTCTTTGGAAAAGACATGGATGTGATATATGTGATATAAGGAGGTGGTGAGCTTGTGTCTATTGTATGTAGAGTAGAGGGTTATTGGTGGAATTTATTGGAACTAATCAAACAAAGATAGTTTTTGGCAGATAGCTCAAAGATTATTTATTTCTTGATATACACTTTTTGCAAACTAGTGAGTTTAGAATGTGGATTTAACCTTCTTTGGGTAGTGAGCCCTCTATTGTGCTTGGCTCCTAACAGGGTTTGTCCTCTAACAAAGACTATGTACTGTAATGTTTCAATAAGCTCCTAACAAGGCTATATCTTCTAACAAGGATTAATATACTCTCATTACATCATTAGTGGGTACTAATTCCCACCGGGGTTTTCACCTTTAACAAGGTTTCTCCATAACCAAAATATTATGTTGTCATTCATTGTTTTCATTAGATCTAATATTGATGAGCTTAAAGTTTAAAGTTTAATATTCTATCATACAACTGATTCACCCCCCCTCTCAGTTGTATTATGGACTGTTATTTCTAACAAATCCCATATTTTCCTTCATTGCAAGTTCTGGATTATACAAGAGCATACTGGATTCGACCCCAGGTCAACACTTCATTACTTCAGACAATGTCTAGTACCTTCATTATTTATGTTCATTCACTTATCTATGTTTGCATTCATTCATATTCTTCTAAAAGTTGGCTATGCTCATGACCTGTGTGAGCCCAAATGATCTTATCTCTCACTTCCTTTCTTTTTATAGTACATATAAGTATTTGGTATATATACATGTAAGCTTTAGATGCATAAATTTATTTTCCCTTACATGTATCTTTTCTCATGAAATGAACAAAAATTTAAACAAGATCATCTAATAATGCAAACTAGGGTGCCGTAGTCTCTCATCTAGTAATTAGGTTACTAATCTAAAATGAATATAAAAATTATGGTAATAATATTACCATGAATTTGTACTAGACTAATTGTTAGATGTGTTGATGTATTACACTCTCCTATCCTATTGTTTTTGTGTATGAGTGACTTATCCAATCACATACCCATGTCTTAACTCCAACATGGCCTGATTCAAATACTTTTTATTTATTACTTGTCTTGAATTTGTTTTCAGAATCTTTGAACATATAGTATTTGTCTTTTCCAAATGACATAGGGAAAGGTTTTTGATGCAATGAAATGACAAGGAAACAACTTGGTGCAAGGGAACTCTTGTTCCTATGAGATACATTTTTTGGGTTTTGTATTGTTTTGAGTTATGTCATATAAATAAGGTCATTTTTTACCATTAGTGACCATATATGATCATTCTTGATGTTTTTGGGTCATTTGATGAAAAGATGTAAAAGTTTCTTAAAAGTTGTCATGTTGTCATGACAACATTTTCATTTATAATGAATTTTTTTTACAAATTGGTTGCAAGTTGGTTTTGGTTATTTTGGAGGTTGAGGAATGATTATACATCCATAAATTTCCCTATGTAGAAGACTTCAATTGACAAAAAATTGAAATAAATCACCTTATAGAAGACAAAAAAAGGTTGATCCATTTTATGTGTGGTGGTAGAGGGATTTGTAGGGTCTTTAAGAGTCCAAACCAATTATTGGAAGCCATTTTAGTAAGGGTCATTAATTATTTTTTTGACTGTCCTAAAAGAAAAAATTGTAATAGTCATAACTCACAAAGATTTTGTATTCAAAGATGATGTCTTGATGGGATGTTTGGGTGATAAATCCTTAGTAGACAAGTCATAGTTTTCAGGAATATTCCTCATGTCAATTTTGAAAAGGTTGGAGTCATGTGTATGTTTCTTTGACCCTAAGAGACTAAATTTGATAGTCTTAATTATAGAGGACTAAAGTTATAATATCTTATATGTTGAGAACCATTACTAAGGATTGAACATAAGTCTAAAAATCTCCAAACCTAGTGTTCGATGTGTCCTTATTGTCTTCGTAATTTTGGTTCAACCCCTATAGGATTCCCAAGCCTAGAGGCCAAGGAAAGTACCCAAGAGCACTTGAAAGAAAGATGAATAAAACCATTGTCCTTATGTGGGTAAACTCATATAAGTGTTCTTCCTTTGCATCAAAACTCCTACTTGAGGAGCCACAATCATGCATTTATGTTCAAGACTTATTATTACCTTGGTATTTTTGAATCTTAGGATGACATCTCAATTGGGAAAGGCAAACCAAAACCTTTCATAGACCAATCACAACCAAGGCATGTGGGTGCTCCTTCACCAATTTTTCATCAAATCAATATAAAGTCCTCACAAGGAGAGGTTTATGCATCACAACTAGTCTACAATACGCAACAATACAAAAGTTTATTATGTAATGATACAAAATCCATGTATGTATTTATATTTAAGTAGTACAAAATTAATATATACAAAATTCATTTATTCATTTATATTCAAGATGTACAAAATTCAGCCTCTAAATATGTACAAATCATCTCCTAACCACTTATCAATATAAAAATTGAAATCTAAAGATGCACATGACAACTCATTACCACTTATATACAAAATTTAGCCTCTAAATATGAGAAAAATGACCAATCCTTCCATTTGTGTGTATGAGAAAAGTCTTCAGCAGAATATATTGTCACTCTCTTATTATTAGAATATACTTCGTGTCCTAACTTGACAACTAGATCTATCTCCTTTCCAGATTCATCAATGCCTTTCCATATAAAAGGTTCACTCAATCCCTTAACTAACAATCACCATTGTATCAATGAATGACCCACAAGTTCTTCTTAGACTCTTTTCACACCATTACAAGACTCTAGTTGACTCATTACATGTCCAATATCTTCACAAGATCCATTGACCCACACAAACATAACCTTGACTTGAGTATCCACAAAAAATTACCTTGACCATTCCATGTCTTCATAACCCTTTCAACCATAACCAAACAATTAATTCACCCATCGATCAACCTCACTATAAAAAACCATCATTGCATGATTTTTATTACAAACAAAAAAAAGAATAAGAAAGGCTCATTTCTAATTTTTGTAAATCTGAGCTATGCACATGAAGAGGGCCATATCTATGGTAAAATGGGAAAGTTGCCACTTTGCACTACTCTTCTATTGTGAAGCTCGATCTCAATTTGGAAGATTGGAGACTTTTGATCTTCATATACCAACCATGACTTGAGGTAGGCATTTGAGCTTTATCTTCTCATTAACTCAATTTCATGTTGATGGCATTTGTTGATTTAATGGCACAATATGAATGTTAATACTAGCATTGTTTACATCTTTGCATTTGGAATGCTCGATGACCTACGATCTTTGAGAGCTAGGGCATCATTTCTATTACCTTTAAGGCATTGTGTGAAGTGTTTGATCTCTCTTTATTTGTTTTTTTTTTTATAATTAGTATGTGGTACTCCCCATTTATGATCATTTTATGAGGAACTGTCTTGATGGCTCATGGGTTGCAAGCTAGGACATCATGCATTATTTATGAGCTCACTGTTTGAGCACCTGACATAGTTCAAGCAAGTAGGATCCAATTAAGGACAACCCTCACAAGAAGCCAATAGCCACAATGTGGAATAACCCAACATAATAATTATTTCAACTAAATTTTCATTAACATGCCCTGTTATAAGTCCTTTTGGGTTAGGGCTGATTACAATCAGAAATAGTTTTACAAGATCAACCAAGATCCAAGCCAACTCTAGCTAGTCCAGCTTTGAAACAAATTAGCAACTGATGGAAACCCTAAGGAAGATCTGAACTTGAGCTTGCAAGCCTTCAAGAAGTCTCCTTGTCTCCAAGTAAACAACCACTAGCTATGCTATTACAAACTATCAAAAATCAATCTAATCTTCAAGTTCTCGCAGGATCCAGATCTAGCTTCTATCTCCCAAATCTCATGTCCTAAACAACTACCCAACACTCCTTAAATACTAATCTTCAGCCACAAGTTGGCTAGATGAAATAATTAACTCCTACAATAAAACATTAAATGCAAATACAAGTTGACTCTCAAATAGCCTTACAATTATTTTCTTCTCCATGTCGGCCTCTAGATCTACATAGGAGAATACAAAAAAAGATACCAACAATAAATGCACCAAGTCAGCCAACCAAATCACCAAGAACTCCAGTCGGTAAACTAGAACTACTGAGCACCAGAGAAAAAACCAAGTACCAGTGAAACAACCAACCAAGCCAAGCAACACCAGGCAACATAGGCATTATTGAGCACCAATTTCACTAAGCACAAGAAGTTCCACCGAGTTCCTTCAGTGACCGAGCTTCCTTCAATAACCAAGACCACCAGTTAAAGCTGCAATGTTAGAATAACTAATAGGGGGGGGTGAATTAGTTAGATCAATTATCCAATAGTCCCAATTACAAAATGTATCACTTAAAACAAATTCAGCATATTTCTATAGCTCGGTAACATAAAATAAAAAATTGTTTGTGTCTTTACCGATTACTAATTAATTACTCATAGTGATTACCGACCAAATCAAATATGCAATATGTAAAGTATGATAACCAATCAACCATCACAAATACACATAACAAAAAGATTTAATGTGGAAACCTTGTTAAGGGAAAAACCACCCGGGACCGGTAACCAAAAATAATTTTCACTCTTCTGAAGTGAGCTCGGTGAAGAGCTAACCTTGTTAAAGATTACAAAACACATTGTAAGGTGTGACCTTGTTAGAGGATTTAAGACTAAGATTTATCATTCAACCAGTATTCACTATGGGGCCGACAAGATAACAATGTACATTCATTGAATGACATGGGGTGTATCATAAGATGGTTATGTCCACTTGGTTAAGAGATTTTTTTGTTACAATGGTTAAACTAAAATAGTAGGTGATCTGATTACAATACAACTTAATTTTGCAAATGTTCAGATCTATTCTAAGCCCATAAAAATCCTCTAATCAATATTTCAATTCACTTCTTCAATATTCAATAACTTACTATCGCTTGGCAATAGCTCTATAACGCTTGGTTAACTCTATAGTTTGATTCTCCTTCAACCAGTCTAATCAGGCATGCATGAAGTTGTGTTCATGTGAAATCTTCATAGTCTCCTTCTGACATCATTTCAAAAATGAAACCAATGTCTCTTATATAGACAAGTAAATCATTTTCTTTTCATCCATCATATTTTGCCTCTTAATCTCCTTCATTGATTTTGCCACTTAAACCTTCCTTGAAAAATGTGTCAATAACTCATTTCAATTCCATCCTTTAGATCTTCTTCAAATTTTGTTAGCTATGGATCTCATAACAAACTTTATCTTCAACCTTGAAATCATACACATTCCATCTCATCAATTTCCTTTGGCTAAACTAAACATTTGGTTCTTTCATCCATACTCAGTTAATGAGGAAATGTGTCGGTGAATACAAGCTCAGTTGTACTATCACTCGGTATACACTACACTAGCTCAGTGTATACTGAAATGCTTCATTTACTGGCCACACTGCTTTGTTAAGCTTTGCTTCCAACTTCATCACAGATTATGCAACATAATCAAGTCAACCATATGAAGTCATAGATTCATCAATAAGTTACCCAAAGTATTCCTTATCATCATCTATCATATCCATCTTTCTCCATGTAGATATCTCAATTCTTCATCTTTTCTCTCCTCTTTATAGATGTTTAGATATTTGCAACTATCATGATAAGTATTGTCAAATCTAGTTGATATCAATGACAGCAAAATAACTGACTTAATTATCTTACATATCATTTTAGTACTTGGTGATCTCTAATCACTGATCTTCAAGTCATTTGGGTATTCAATTAGTTGTAGTTCATCAATCTCTCCCTTTGGCATTTATGACAACTCAAGCAATATGAGATATACCATACACATACCAAACATGTATTCTACAACTATGTAAGTAAATGTTGTAGCTCGATAAGCTCTTGCTAGCTTGATATTTAATATGTTCAATCACTACATTATATAATAGCATTACATGTGCAGACTTTCCTCTGTAGATTTGATCTTTTCAGCTCTCAGATTCCTTATGTTCTCAGTAACAAATCTTCAAAACTCTCCTCTGACTTTCTTAGATTATCTCTCCCTTAGATAGATGTTCCAGTGATCTCTCAGTTTTTCATATTGTTTATCTCTCCCTTTGAAAACAATGCTAAAGATAAATATAAAACATATAGCTCTCCAATAGCTGAGTGACTCTCTGTTGTTTGGTGTAGACAATGTATCTTGGTATACTGATATGAAAATCTATGTTCTAGTTCCTCAAATCTTTCACAACCTTAGACAGAATCCAAAGTGTGAACTATGTTGCATCAACATGAATGTGTTGGATACAATTGTCTAAAGGAGATTGTTGGATTAATTGTGTGTTGTCTTTGATGTCACACAAATGTCATATCAATTATCATGATCAGTCGGTCAACAAAGTAGTTCCTAGTGATTACTGAGCTCAGTCGGTCAGCAAGGCAGTTTTCTATGCTTACCGAGATCTCTCAGTCTTCAAAGGATGTTGCATAATTTGTTGTGGTAACCGAGTTCACTCGGTTACCAAAGAAAATATTTTTAGGATTAGTGTTTACTGAGCAAGGTTAGCCTAGTAAAGAATTTTGTTAATTTGAGGAATAATGTTTGTTTATTCAAGTTGACTATTGTAATGAGTGTTAATGTTTGTAATGATTATTAGTGCTGACTTGACAATCTGAATGGACAATCTGAATGGTATATATAGAAGGTCAAGTTGTGAATTAAATGTGTGCAAGTGGAAAAGAGAGTGAAAGTGTGGACAAGTGTGAAAGAGGAAGAGTGTATGGATGAGAAAACATGCAAATCATTTTAAAGGAAAGTGTGAGATAATTTTGAAGGATGGATAGATATCCTTGAGGAGCAGTAGAGATATATTTGATCAAGAAGGATATAGTGAAGTAGAACAGAGATCTGTAATCAGCAATTTAGTTGCATCATTATTCAGGACATTTCATTGTTACTTTCTTACCATTGTAGCAGTGATTTCAAAATCTCTTAACAGAGTTGGTTTAATAGCCATTTTTTAAATCCTCTAACAAGGTGACAATTCTATTGAATTGTTTCAAAGACCTCTTACAAGGCCACTCCTAACAGGGTGATTAATGTTGACATTAAGTATGTTTGTCATTAGTCACAACACTTATTCAAACTCTATGTGTTTACCGAGCAGACAAGACAGTGTTTACCGAGTGATGAAATGAGCAGTGTTTACCGAGTACTAGCACGGTAAATAGGGAATTTAGTTTCTACCGAGTGACACTATATCTACCGAGTCTCCAGTATATACCGAGTTTGAAACTACAACCGAGTGGTTAGTATGGACCGGGCCTCCACTTCTACTGAGAGTATGATGATGCCGAGTAACACAGTGGATGCTGAGTATCAGAAAGTCACCGAGTTTTGCAGTAACCGAGTAACTATATTTGGGCCGACTCAGTAATATTTGTGTTCGCTTGTTTAAGAGCTGACTTTGTAATTATTTTGTAATTGTTTTGGATTGATATATAAACAATGTTTTGTATCATATCCAAGGTGTGAAGTAGCGAAGTATGAAAAAGAGAGAAAGGCAAAGATAAGAAAATTACAAAGGGCTACAACAATATAAGAAGTAGAAAAGATCTATCCATCATAGAAGGTGATCAGTACATCAAAGAATCTCAATCAGCAAATATAGTTGCAAGTAAGGGATCTATTTTTTCATCCTAATAGGTGAATCAGCTTAAAATCCTTTAACCGAGTAGACTTAACAGTCTTTGTAAAATCTCTTAACTGAGTGCATACTTTATTGTATGTTTGTAAATCCTCTAACAAGGTGGACCTAGCAGTCCTTATTGCTCCTAACAGGGCAGATCATCATAAGTGATCATTGTAAGCCTTAACCGACAAACTTTATACTGCAGTATTGAAGTTTTGTGGGTATCATCCCCACCCCAGTTTTACTTTCTACTTGGAAGGTTTATGGGTCACCAAATCTCTGTGTTCAAAGTGTTATGAATGTTTTATTCTTTCTGTTACTCATGCATGTAGTCAGATTATCAATCTAATGTTATTTGAAATATGGTTAAGATCTGAATTTGTTAAAAGTTTTGAAGTTACTGATTCACCCCTCCCCTTTCAGTAACCTGGATAGTCTTGAATATTTCCAACAATTGGTATTAGAGCTTTGTGGTTCTCAGGATAAATTTTGATAGCTTGAGAAAAGATTTAGGACAATGGAGATATTCAGACTTAACAAAGTAATTGAGAATGAAAAGCTAGATCTAGAAATGGCCATAAATCAACTCAAGGAAGCAAGAGAGCATCTTTCCCAATCCCTAAAAAGAAGGAAGGAACTTGCAAATCAGATGAATGACCACTAGTATGTTGAAGAAAAGATTGAAGACTTTTTCCCTTCAAGCAGCTTAGATGAAGCAAATAATGAAGCAAAAGAACTTCTAGAAAAGAATGGATCTCTGCAAGAAGAAGTAAGAAAATTGAAAAAAGAACAGAAAATTCAGTCAACAAGATTCTGTGAAATCTTGGAACAAAGAAACAAGATGAAAGATGAAATAGATGGAAAGAACAATGAAATCTAGAATCAAACCCTTTAGCTAGAAAACCTTATTGATCAAGTCTCCAATGCAAATGAAGAAATCTTGACTCTGAGATCAGAAAATGAAAATATAATAGAGGAGCTGAGATTTGAAAAGCAAATCAATTTAAGATTGATGAGTGACCTAGATACTGAAAGGCAAATCAATGAGAGAATGTTGAAATCTCAAGAAGATATGAATCAGGTGTATGAACAAAACCTTCATAGGCAAAAAGGAAAAGCAAGACTTGGATACAAAGAGGAAGGTGAATCCTCCAAACAAGGTACTCAAAAGAATCAGAAACTCACTTGTAATCACTATGGCAAAATTGGTCATACTTCAAACAAATGTTGGAACAATGGAAAAGAAAAATTCAATGGAAAATGTTACAATTGCAATCAGCATGGTCATAAAGCAAATGAATGCAAGGAGAAACCAAGATTTAAAGGCAAATGTCACAAATGTAGCAAACAAGGTCATAAGGCATCAGAATTTAGAACTAAAACACCCAATCTAGTAGAACAAATTATGAAAGCAATGTTTGGTTGGGATTACAACACTTGGTGTAGATGTCATTACTATGGAGAATATGGGCACATTGGCATGAATTGTGTAAGGCATCACTTGAGAAAAAGGGATACTACCATAAGATGTTATAAATGCACTAAGCTTGGTCACATAGCTAAAAACTGCATGAATTTAGGCAAAGTTGAAGATGAAAAAAAAGAAAAAGAAAATAGCATCAGGAAGCAGATGAGACAATAGTGGATTCCTAAACCTATCGAGCAAACCAGTCCAAGTAATGAAGTCACTCATGAAGAGAGTGGCTCTATCAACTCTAATTAAGTCTCCAAGAAAGCACTGGAACTATATCCTCATAGACATATTCCAAATAGTTCTTGAACTGAAAGGAAGAAAGATCCAAATCAGTATGCAAGATACAATAGGATCACAAGAAGGTCGGTATCAGTTACCACTAAGCAAGGTCGGGAGTAACCTAATTTCATTCGGTTACTAAGTAAGGTCGGAGAAGTATGTTCCCCGAGTTGCGAAATCTTCACCGAGCAATTAATGCTTAGTGGATGACAGTCTATTGAATTCTATACCCTAATTCCTACGGAGCATTAATGACAAAATTTTAACAAAATGCATGAAATCAAGTTCATTCTTCACCACGAATATCAACATATTGAGCAGAAAAATTTCTAAGTGCGATCAAGTCATTCAAAGAAAAATTTTGTAGCTGAAATTTTTTGAAGAGCTACCATGGCATCATCCAGCACCAAAGTAAAGAAAGGTTCAGAAATGTTAGTTCATGGAGAATGGAAAGCATCAGATTTCAAACTCATGCCCGTGATTGCAGAAACCCTAGATCTAAGTGGAGCTCAATCTCAAATTCCTCCAAAGGAACTTCTTGTAAAGGACATTCACAATCATTTTAAAGGTACAATTCAAGAGCTTGGAACCCTAGAGATAGATGTTGTTCGTGATGAACTATGTGTTGATAGTGTTCTCAAACTGGAACATAAACATTTGGAAGATAAGGGTTTAACACATATCACCCACTTGCCTCAGAGTTTCCAGATAAAATGGATAAGATATATTCTAAGCCAAGTGCATGAAGGTAAAATTTGGCCTGAGAAACTAGTAGAAATATCAAAGAAGATGATTCACTGAATCATTGGTCTTCCCATGCTTGCCAAGGCAAAATCTACAAAAACCCTAGGTCGGGTAGAGTTGGATAAGAAAACCCTATCCGAATGGGATAGTAGAGGTATGAGAATAAACAACATTACTGATGTAGAACTAAAATTTGGCACATATGTAATAGCTCACAAGATATACAGTTCAAGTCAGTAGAATAGTGTTTCATGTGAAGCAGTTGACCTAGCCTATAAAATTGTGAAGAACAATCTGTCAATTGACCTAGCAGATCTATTGTTGAAACAATTCAACAAGAATATGGAGAGCATCCAAACCTCAAAGAATAATCCATGTAAGTTTGGCCCACTATTGGTTTGTTTATTTTTCTATGCTCAAAAGTTATTCCCATCTAAAGGCATGGTAAAATGGAGAAAGGATGTGCCTATTCTTTATCAGATAAATGAGTATATTGCAAAAATGGGTGAGAATTTTACAAGCATAATGGATAATTATTTTGAATATTTTATGAAGTTGAATAACAAATTTCAGATTCCACTAAAGTTGGTGGAAGATTATAAAGATGATTTGTTTTTTATGGTTGATTGTGATAGAGTATACATTCAGGCAGTAAGGCCTAGGATTGTATGGGTGAAACCTCTTCCTTATGAGGTAAACATTGATGAAACAAAGGATATAATTGAAACCCTAGTAAATCAACATGTTGATCCAAAGGCTCCATACTTTAGAACATATGATGAAGCTAAGATAAGAATTGAGCTAAGCATAAAACTTCCACAGGCGGTTAACAAAGGTAGAAAGAGGATGGCCAAGATGCAATCTAGCACACCTCTAATGTTAACCGAGGGCATAGGAGAGGATATTGTAGAAGAAGAAGAAAAGGATGAGAATAAAGAAGAACAAGTGCCTATAAAGAAGAAAGGAAAGGTAACTATCACCAAGGAACCTGAGCAATCCACTACAGTATTCACAAGGAAAAGATCAAGGGGCAAGGTAGGTAAAGTCAATGATGATATAGTACTCAAAAGGCCTCCTCCCTCATTTGAAAAAAAGATTAAGGATTTGAGAGAAGGATCTGGAATTTCAAATTTCAAATCTCTCAACTATGAAATTAGATCAGAGGTAGAGCAGCACGAAATTGAAGATGTTGTTATTGAGAAAATGGGAAAATGGAAGTACTCACCTGATGATATGGCTTCTCAAACTCCAGGTGTTCTATTGGATAAAGTCAAGTTGAGATGGTCCAATGCAAGACAAACTGTCAAGGACATATATGCTCAAACCTTAAGACAGTTGATGCCAAGTTTGAAAAATGCTAAAATAAATAAGGCATTGATAGAAAATGAGCGCAAGATGACACTATAATTCAACAGTTGCTTAATTTTGATCAAGGATATAGAGTCAGTTGTGAAGAGTGCAGAATCTACTTGGAAAAACATTTATCATCTTCACAAATTGAGTACTAAAATCATGATAATAAAAGATATTGAAGATGAAAGTGATGAAGAAGAAGAAGAAGAAGTAGTTCAGATTGATAATGTTGAGGTAGAAGAAGCAGAGCAAGAAGCTACTGAGGAAGCTGAGAAGAATGTTGAGGAAGATGATCCAGTTTAGATAGCTGCAGAGGTAATTGTCTCACTTCCCCACTCTCCAGTAAAAATTGTTACATCTAGCCCAGAGAAAACTTGAAGTGTGATTGTGAGAACTCCCTCAGATACATCAAATGTCCAATCATCACTAGCACAGCTCAATGTATAAATGATAGAAGTGGCTACCACTTCATCTACTGAGCTTTAGCCTCCTTCCACTGAGTTGTAGTCTTTTGTACCTTCTTCAATTTTGAGTTTTTCAGTAGTAAGTACTTTAGATTCTATAGTTGTAAATACTTTAGTTTTTTATTTATCAAGTATTCCAGTTAGCATCCCATCAGTCAAAAGTTTATCAATTTTCACTACAAGTCCTACTATGTCTACCATAATTTCTACTACAAAGGCAATAAGTATAAAGAATCAACCGAGTACAAAATTTTTGAGCAAGAGTGTAGTAGAAGGTATAGATCTAGATGAGGAGATAGAAATTCCCCAGTTAGATTTTGCAAACCTCACTACAGATCAAATAAAAATAGTTGGTGAACTCCTCCAGAAGAAAGCAAAGCAGAAGAAACTAAAAGAAGAAAGAGATAAGGAATATAAGATCATTGAGGATGCCAAGAACATTTTGGTAGAAACAATAGGTGTTGAAGTTGATTCCTGTCAACACATTTTGTTGCAGTTGGAAAAGGCAGTAAACAAGTTCAATGAGGATTCCTCTAGATCAGATAAGTTTCTTGAGAAGGCTGAGAAGAAGTTTGAAAATAAAATGCTTGAGCACATTGCTCAGCAAATAGCTATCAATCAAGTAGGGTTATCTTCAGTTTTGACTAGCATTGAGTCCTCCCATTCCAAGGTAACATCTCTTCTTGTCAAAATCTATAATGTTGCCAAGTTCTCAAGGAGATTAAAGACAAAATAAATAAGATTGATGAGGATCTAAAGATTAGTGCACAAAAGTTGCAACTTGAACCTAGTTCAAGTTGTGCACATCAGATGATAGTTAGATTCCTATCTGATAAGTAGTCAGAGTTATTGAAAGAAGATGCAAGGATCAGATCAACATTAATAGATATTTAGAACATGATCCTTCCCATCATGGATACAATGCAGAAGCATATTGCATACTCAAAAACATTGATCCATGACAATCAGTTTTCAATTGCAAATCACATGATTGAACTCTCTGTAGAAGTCCAAGTTGCACTCCATACATGCAAGATTCTGCAAGAGAATTGGGATAGAACTCTAGCACTAATTGGAAAGGTGCATTCTGATTTTCTCTCACATTTTGGTATCTCTGTGTAAAATATTTGTATATACACCTTTGGCATTATTGTCAAAAAGGGGGAGAAAGTATATGAGAGAAATAGGAAATATGAGTATGAGGTGAAATAAGATATTTGTATATATACTATATAAGGGAGGCATGAAATGTATATATAGCAGTATGACAAAGATAAATTTTTGAAAAATCAAAACCAGTATCAGCATGATTGTATATATAAGTTTTGGGCAATAAGTGTTTTGTCACTAATGCCAAAGGGGGAGATTGTTGGCATTAAGTATGTTTGTCATTAGTAACAACAATTATTTAGACTCTATGTGTTTACCAAGTAGACAAGATAGTGTTTACCGAGCAGACAGGACAGTGTTTACCGAGCAAATAGGATAGTGTTTACCGAGCAGATAGGACAGTATTTAATGAGTGATGAAATGAGCAGTGTTTACCGAGTGCCAGCATGGTAAATAGGGAATTCAATTTCTACCAAGTGACACTATACCTACCGAGTCTCTAGTATATATCAAGTTTGAAACTACAGCCGAGTGGTTAGTATGGACCGGGCCTCCACTTCTACCGAGAGCATGATGATGCCGAGTAACACAGTGGATGCTGAGTATTAGAAAGTCACCGAGTTAGTTTACAGTAACTGAGTAACTATATTTGGGCTGACTCAGTAATATTTGTGTTAGCTTGTTTAAGAGCTGACTTTGTAATTATTTTGTAATTGTTTTGGATTGATATATAAATAAAGTTTTGTATCATATCTAAGGTGTGAATTAGCGAAGTATGAAAAAGAGAGAAAGGTAGAGATAAGCAAATTACAAAGGGCTACAGCAGTATAAGAAGCAACAAAGATCTATCCATCATAGAAGGTGATTAGTACATCAGAGAATCTCAATCAGCAAGTATAGTTGCAAGTAAGAGATCTACTATTTCATCCTAATAGGTGAATCGACTTAAAATCCTTTAACTGGGTAGACTTAATAGTCTTTGTAAAATCTCTTAACTGAGTGCATACTTTATTGTATGTTTGTAAATCCTCTAACAAGGTGGACCTAGCAGTCCTTATTGCTCCTAACAAGGTAGATCATCAGAAGTGATCATTGTAAGCCTTAACCGGCAAACTTTATACTGCAATATTGAATTTTTGTGGGTATCATCCCCACCCCAATTTTACTTTCTACTTGGAAGGTTTCTGGGTCACCAAATCTTTGTGTTCAAAGTGTTATGAATGTTTTATTCTTTCTGTTACTCATGCATGTAGTCAGATTATCAATCTAATGTTATTTGAAATATGGTTAAGATCTGAATTTGTTAAAAGTTTTGAAGTTATTGATTAACCCCTCCCCTCTCAGTAACCTGGATAGTCTTGAATATTTCCAACAGATTAAATCCTCTAACAAGGTCACACCTAATAGTGTGTTTTGTAACCTTTAACTGGGTTGGCTCCTAATAGGGCTCACTTTAGAAGAGTGAAAAATAGTAACTAGTTACATTGGTAGTTTTTCCCATATTGGATTTCCACGTTAAATTTGGTGTCTCTTGTGTTCATGTTATTTTCTTTATGCATGCATTTTAATCACTGATGAATACTTAAGAATAGTTATAATTAATACTCACTGCAATAACTGAGTTTCATCATTTCTCTTTATGTTTATCGAGTGACAGTAGTAAATGAATTAATAAGACATCTAAGGGATCTGTGGTAATATTTTGTGGTTAACTGATTCACCCCCCTTCTTAGTTACTCCATCTATATTTCCATCAATTTGTATCAGAGCATTCGGTGTTTGGAGGAAGGGTTTCAAGGACCTAAGGTAAAGATCAAGATGTCTTACAAGAGAGAAATTCCAAGGCTTAACAGAGATAACTTTTCAGCATGGCAAGGAATCATGAGACTTCATCTGGCTTCCATTAGTGATTTAGGATGCAAATATATTGATGAAGAATATACAGCTCCTACTGGCACATTTACTGTTGAAGACATTGGAGAGAAAAAGAACCATAACACCATGATGATAGACATTGCATCAGCTCTCATCTATGAAGAATTTGATGAGATCAAAGACTGTACAACTGCTTATGCAATGTGGAACAAGTTGAAGAAAATTTATGGTGGTGATGAAAATGTGAAGAGAGCCAAAGCAGAAAGCCTAAGAGGACAGTTTGATCAGATGAAAATGAAACAAGATGAAAACATTGTAAAATATGTTGAAAGGATCAAGGCAAGTGCTAGTGCAATCAGAGCTTTTGGAAGAAAAATTGATGATGAAACTGTTATAAGTAAGGTTCTCAGAACATTACTTCCTATCTATGCAATAAGAGTATCTGCTATTCAAGAAAGAAGATGTGAAGAAAATCACAATATAACTTTGGATGCTTTAGTGGGAAGATTGATAGCCTTTGAGCTGGATAACTATGACAACTATGTTCCAACGTCCAAAACAATTGAATCAGCATTTGAGGCCAAACTTTCACTTAAGAAGGGAAAGAAAATTAAGGACATCCAGTCAGAGAGTGAAGAAGAATCAGAGGAAAGTTCTAATAGTGATCTTGAAGTTATTGAAGCATTACTTGCAAAGAAATATACTAGAGGTAGAGGTAAATACAAAGGAAAAACTCCCTTAATATGTTTTTCATGTGAAGAAATTGGTCATATTGTAGCTAGGTTCCCAAACAAGAAAAGCAAGGATGAGAAGAAAGGTCACAAGTACAATGGCAGGAAGAATTTCAAATCATTCAAGGATAAAGGTAAGAAAACATGTTTTATGGCTAAGGATTCTGATAATAGTGAAGATGAAATTGTCTACATTGCTGTAAAAGATGAATCTGATGATGATGAAGATAAGATGGCACTTATCTCTCATGTAAGCAAAAATGATACATGGATCATAGACAGTGGATGTTCACATCATATGACTGGTGATAGAACAAATTTTGAACACCTTGAAGACTCTGATGGTGGTAATGTAAGGTTTGGAAACAATGAACCTTGTTGCATAAAAGGAAGAGGATGAATCTCATTAACCAAAGAATTTATATGTGATAATGCATATTGGGTTGAAGGACTAAAGCATAATCTTCTAAGTGTAGCATAGCTAATCAACATTGGATTCAAGGTTGAATTCATGCATGGCAAAGCAAGACTACTGGATGACAAGGGAAAACTGATTGGATCAGGCAAACAAACCAAAGGTAACTTGTTTTATCTTGATCTTGGTGAATGCTCATGTTTTATTGCTCAAATTGAAGAAAGTTGGTTATGGCACAAAAGGTTATGTCATGTAAATTTTGATAACATGGTGAAAATAAGAAAATTCAAGAAAGTAAGAGGCATTCCCACTTTGAAGAAACCTGATGTTGGTCTATGCAAGAATTGTCAGATTGGTAAAATGGGTAAGACTAGCTTTAAAAGTAAAAACTATCAGTCTGAAGATATTTTAGAAATTGTGCATACTAATTTATGTGGATCTATTGGAATTGAGAGCTATACTGGAGAAAAATTCTTTATTCTCTTTGTTGATGACTACTCTAGAATGATGACTATTATGTATCTAAGAGAAAAGTCAGAAGCATTTGAGAAATTCAAATGGTATTTGGCAAGAGTAGAAAAGGAAATAGGGAAAAGAATGAAGTGCTTGAGATCAGACAAAGGTGGTGAATTCATCTCTCATGAATTTAATAATGTTTGCATTGAAAGAGGAATCAAAAGACAGGTATCAGCCCCAAGAACTCCTGAGCAGAATGGAATAGCTGAAAGGAGGAATAGATCTATCATGGATTGAGCAAGGAATCTAATGATTGAAAAGAACATTGCTATGAAATAATAGAAGGAAGCTATCATCACTGCAGTTCATACCTTAAACCGAGTACAGTTGAAGAAAGACACATTCAAAACTCCTTATGAGTTATGGTATGGCTATAAACCCAATGTAAGTTACCTGAAAGTATTTGGTAGTAAGTGTTACATCTTAAAAGAATCTAGAAAAGGAAAATTTGATGTGAAAAGTGATGAAGGAATATTCTTGGGATATTCTTGCAAGAGTAAGGCATATAGATGTTTGAATTTGTCTACTCACAAAATCATAGAAAGTGCACATGTGAAAGTTGATGAGTTTGTAGAAAAGACTGAAGAAGAAAGAAAAAAGGAACCAGAGGATTATAGGAGATTTTTTTACATTCAACCTGATACATTACCAGACACATCTTTCAATAAGGAGACTACATCTACCAAGCCTAGTACAGTAACCAAGTCACAAGAAGAAGTTCAAACCAAGTCACAAGAAGAAGTCAAACTGATTCACAAGGACTTGAGTCTTAGTCTGAAGCTACCGAGCCAATATCTACCGAGCCTGAGAAACCAGAACATGAAGATAAAATTCAAGAAGATGACAATGTAACTCATTCAAGAGGCAAGGAACCTATATTGGCCAAGTATGCCAGGAGGCATCATACACCAAATCAGATTATTGGAAACAAATCAGAAGGTACTATGACAAGAAGTAAACTAAAAGGTACATGTTTACTTGCTGATTTTGAACCTAGAAATGTCAAAGATGCATTAGAAAATGAAATTTGGATTGAGGCTATGAATGAATAAATAAAACAAATAGAGAAGAACAAAACATGGACTCTTGTACCTAGGCCTAAAGATAAAAATGTAATTGGAACAAAATGGGTATTCAGGAATAAGTTGAATGAAGATGGTCAAGTATCAAGAAACAAATCTAGATTGGTGTGTAAAGGATATTCTCAAGAAGAGGGCATAGATTATGGTGAGACTTTTGCTCCTGTTGCAAGATTAGAAGGTGTAAGAACTCTACTTGCATATGCAGCACATAAAAGATTTAAGGTATATCAGATGGATGTAAAATCTACATTTCTCAATGGTATTCTTGATAAAGAAGTCTACATTGAGCAACCTGAAGGCTTTATTGATCCAGACAAAAAGAATATGGTCTGCAAGTTACAAAAAGCCTTGTATGGTCTAAAACAAGCCCCTAGAGCATGGTATGAAAGATTACATAACTATCTTATTCAGATTGGTTTCAAAAGAGCTAATGATAACAGTAGTTTGTACATCAAGGAAGGACCAGATAACAAAATTGTTTTGGCAGAAATATTTGTAGATGATACTGTGTTTATAGGTAATGATGATCAATGAAAAGAATTTTCAGAGAAAATGAACAAAGAATTTGAAATTTCTATGTTTGGTCAAATAAAGTTCTTTGTTGGTCTTTAGATTCAGTAGAGAAAGAATGGTATCTACATTACTTAGTCTAAATACCTCAAGGAAATGCTTAAGAAGTTTGGTATGGAAGATGCAAAACTAGTTGGTACCCCAATGTGTACTGGACTGAAGCTTACCAAAGATGATGATTCAAAAGAAGTAGATCATACCTTATACAGATCAATGATTGGAAAATTATAGTATGTAGTGCATACAAGGCCTAATATTGCCTTAGTAGTTGGTATAGTAGCAAGATTCTCAGCAAAACCCAGAGAAAATCATATAATGGCAATCAAAAGAATCTTGAGATACTTGAAAGGAACTAAAGATTATGGCTTGTGGTATAAATTTGGAGGCAATCTAGACTTAAAAGTGTTTACTGATGCTGATTGGGTAGGAGACATTGATGACAGAAAGAGTACAAGTGGTGGAGCATTCTTTCTTGGCAAAAGGTTGGTATCTTGGACCAGTAAAAAGCAAAATTGCACATCCCAATCCACAGTAAAAGCAGAATATGTTGCTGTAGCAGTAAACTGCTCTAATATTGTTTGGTTTAAATAGTTATTGGAAGGCATGAAGGTTGAGATCAAAGAACCAGTTGTTATATTTTGTGATTATACAAGTGCAATAAATATTTCAAAGAATCCAGTAATGCATTCCAAAACCAAGAACATTGCTATAAAATATCACTTTGTCAGAGAATTGGTGTAGGACAAGGAAATCAGATTGGAATATATTCATACAAAAGAATAGATTATAGATATATTCACCAAACCACTACCTAAGGATGCATTCTTGTATCTAAGAGGTAAGTTAGGGGTTGTTCCCCTATCCGAGGCTCACTAAATAAAGTTTTAGTGATGCATCAACCAGAGCATACTGAAGATCAGTCAGTTGATGTAGCTTAGTCAAGGAATCATTACATATGAATCAGTACTCAAGGTACATTGCTATTCACCTGGTATGTGTTGTCTTTGGCATGTGTTGTCAAAGAGGGAGAGTTTGTTGTCATATTTCAAGAAATTTCTTAAGATTTCTAAGAGGGAGAGTTTTCTCAGAGAGTTTGAGAAGTTAAGAAGGAGATTTTTTTAGTTAGAAAGAGAAGTTTGCTGATAGAGGGAGTTCTCATAAATGAGAATTAGAATGAAGCTAAGGATATGTTCCTTACTCTATATTTTCTATGAAATTTCATTGTGCTATGACATGTTGAGTTGCCATCAATGCCAAAGAGGGAGATTGTTGGATACAATTGTCTAAAGGAGATTGTTGGATTAATTGTGTGTTGTCTTTGATGTCACACAAATGTCATATCAATTATCATGCTCAGTCGGTCAGCAAAGTAGTTCCCAGTGATTACCGAGCTCAGTCAGTCAACAAGGTAGTTTTCTGTGTTTACCGAGAGCTCTCGATCTTCAAAGGATGTTGCAGAATTTTCTATGGTAACCGAGTTCACTCGGTTACCAAAGGAAATCTTTTCAAGATTAGTGTTTACCAAGCAAGGTCAGCCCAGTAAAGAATTTTGTTAATTTGAGGAATAAAGTTTGTTTATTCAAGCTGACTGTTGTAATGAGTGTTAATGTTTGTAATGATTATTAGTGCTGAATTGACAATTTGAATGGACAATTCAAATGGTATATATAGAAGGTCAATTTGTGAATTAAATGTTTGTAAGTGAAAAAGAGAGTGAAAGTGTGGACAAGTGTGAAAGAGGAAGAGTGTATGGATGAGTGATCATGCAAATCATTTTAAAGGAAAGTGTGAGATAATTTTGAAGGATGGATAGATATCCTTGAGGAGTAGCAGAGATATATTTGATCAGGAAGGATCTAGTGAAGTGAAATAGAGATCTGTAATCAGCAATTCAATTGCATCATTATTCAGGTCATTTCATTGTTACTTTCTTACCATTGTAGCAGTGATTTCAAAATCTCTTAACAGAGTTGGTTTAGTAGCCATTTTGTAAATCCTCTAACAAGGTGATAGTTCTATTGAATTATTTCAAAGACCTCTTACAATGCCACTCCTAACAAGGTGATTAAATCCTCTAACAAGGTCACACCTAACAGTGTGTTTTGTAACCTTTAACTGAGTTGGCTCCTAACAAGGCTCACTTCAGAAGAGTGAAAAATAGTAACTAGTTACATTGGTGGTTTTTTCCATATTGGGTTTCCACGTTAAATCTAGTGTCTCTTGTGTTCATGTTATTTTATTTATGCATGCCTGTTAATCACTAATGAATACTTAAGAACAATTATAATTAATACTTATTGCAATAACTGAGTTTCAGCATTTCTCTGTATGTTTATCGAGTGACAATAGTAAATGAATTAATAAGACATCTAAGGGATCTGTGGTAATATTTTGTGGTTAATTGATTCACCCCCCTCTTAGTTACTCCATCTATATTTCCATTAGAATGATCTTCTGATAAGATTAGGATGATGTAACCTCGAGATCACATTAGTGACCGGTAGATAGGGGATGGACCCCAAGTCTAGCCTCAAGTATTTAAAAGTATCCTTCATTAGAGGCTTGGTAAAAATATCAGCAAGTTTCTCTTTTGATGTAACATATTCTAGTTTTACTTGCTTCTCCTATACTTGTTCTCTTAAGTAGTGATAATTAATAGAAATATGCTTGGTCTTTGAGTGCATTATAGGATTCTTAGAAATATTTATTGTACTAGTGTTGTCACAATATATAATCACCAACTTAATGATTACCTCATTCATCCCTTCCAACACTTGTTTGATGTAAGCAATGTTTGAATAGTTTGTAGAAGCAACAACATATTCTTCTTTGGTAGTAGACTGAGAAATACAAGGTTATTTCTTACTTGTCCAAGTAAAAATTCTTTCACCAAAGAAAAATGCTCCTCCAGTTGTACTCTTTTTGTCATCTATATTTCCATCCCAATCTATGTCGGTGTAGACTCTTAGTTCAAACTTGCCTTCCTTAGGATACCATAATCCATATTCCTCTATTTTCTTTAAGGTATATCAAGATTCTTTTTACTGCAACCATATGTGAATCATTTGGGTTGGCAAAAAATCTAGCAACAATCCCCACTACATGTGCAATATCTAGTCTACTGTGTACTACATACATCAGATTACCAATCATAGATCGGTACAATGTCTGGTTTACATTTATAGATTCATCATCTTTAGTCATTTTTCAGCCTATGACCATCAGTGTTCCAACTAGTGTAGCATCTTCCATGCCAAATTTTCTCAATACTTCCTTTATGTACTTTGATTCTATGATGAAAATTCCATCATTCTACTAAATAACCTACAATCCTAGAAGGAACTTAATATCTCCAAACATAGACATTTCAAATTCCTTTCTCATCTCATCAACAAATGATTTACAGATATGATCTTGTCCTCCAAAAATTATATCATCCACAAATATTTTAGCAATCAAAATAGTGTCATCAAACTCTCCTTTCATATACAAATTGATGTTTTCACTAGTTCTAACAAAACCAATGCTTAAAAGATAAATATGTAGCCTTTCATACTAGGCTCTTGGTGCTTTCTTTAAACCATATAGAGCTTTGTGTAGTCAATATACCATGTCTTTCTTATCTAGATCAACAAACCCTTATGCAAGTAACATGTGAAATCCTTCTAGTCTAGCAACAGGTACAAAAGTTTTACCATAATCTATACCTTCCTCCTATGCATATCCCTTGAAAACAAGTCTAGCTTTGTTCCTTGTAACCTCCCCATTCTTATTCAGCTTATTTATGAATATCCATTTAGTACCGATGTAAAGGATAAAATGTGAATGGGGTCCTAGAAGAATGGTTTGCACATAAAAGAGATCCCAAATCCAATATTTTACACTTACATGAATTTGTATTGATATGGAAAGAAAATTTAGATGATTAATATTGAAATTAAGAAATAAAGGTACTTACCTCCAAAAAAGAATTGGTTGAAAACCCTGTCAAACAATCTCAAAAACTATTGATTTTCGCATACTTGAATTGAAACTATGAGATCTACAAAATCAAGAAATATTTTCCCAATCCAAGGTTAGATCATCTTTGAACCTCATAAAAGGTCAAAGATGACCTCAAAAAAATGAAGGTCGACTTTGACTTTGTTTGCAGATCTCAGACGTTCAGCAAAAAAGGGTATCTAGATCTGAACTTTAATTCATCATCCCACACCTATACCTGCAAGAAAAATGGTTTTGTTTGTTGGGGGGGAGGGGTTTTCCTTAGTCAAACCCCAATTTAGGAATTAACCTTGAAATTGAATTAAAATTGTTGTAGTAAACAAAGTAAATATAATAATTCACCTTGCTTATTTTGAAACCCTTGTGGAGGATTCAAATCCTTGAATCCACAAGCATGGATGCTCCAAATGAATGTAGAATTGAATGTAGGATGTCTCCAATCAATTGTCTTTAGATCTTCAACACCAATCTTGAATGGATCTTGGAATAGGAAGAGGCTTGAATGGAAATGGAGGAATCTTCAACAAGAGAGCTCCATAGAGCTTGAATCCTTCAATGGCTACTAATGGATCTCCTTGATGAATTGAATCTTGAATGCTTGCACTTGAGAGCTTGATCATGAAAGTGGATGGAAACTTGATTGAGAGATGCATAAAATGAGAGAGGAAGGCCCCCTTTTATAGTGATCTAGAGCACAAGAGGGGCCTCGTAGAAAACAATAATTAAGGGCCCATGGCACAAAATTTTAGACAGGTGCACATGGAGACAAAATTAAATTAAATTCTTGACACAAAACTCTAAGAGGGGACCACCCTTAATATAGAAATGAAATAATTATTTAAGATCCTTGTCACAAAATTTGAGGTAAGGCCAACCCCAAAGTTAATTTGAGCATTAGGCACAAAACTCAAGAAAGGCTAATCTCCAATAATAAATTAGGAATCCTATACAAATATCGAGAAAGGTCCACCTTAAATATTAATTTGAGAATTTGACACTTAATCCAAGAAATAGTGCACCCGAAGAGGGAAAAGATAAGATTTTGATGAAATCCCAAAACTGGAAGCTAACGTTGAGGATCTCAGACCCTAGGGTCAAGGATGAGGTCAACCTTGACCTAGGTCAAGGTTAAGGTCATCCCTGACCTAGGTTAGGGTCAAGGTCGACCTTGACCCTGAGGTCAAGAATCTCAGGTTCACAGTCCAAAATTGCTAGGAAAATGCCAAGAAGAAGTGGAAAATGGGTCAGAGTAGGAGAAAATGCCAGGTCCAAGTCAAGTACCCATTCAAGACATTCAACATGACCCCAAACCACTTACTTGGAGGGCTAAACATTCTTATCATGGAAGTGCTTCCATTTTAAGATGATATATTAAGCCCCTAGTTTAGCAAGAGTATCAACTCAATGCAAACTCTTGGTAAAGGAGATCACAAAGAAAAAGATAATCTTATTGAAATCAAAGGAAAAAAGGAATCCTCAAGTCTCCAGGGACTCGAGTCTTTGTCAACTCCAAGATTTTAATAAGAGAGACATCACTAGAGAAAAGAGAGAAAAGGAGAGAGAGGAGTGGCTAGTTCACCCAGTAAGATGTGTATATCTCACTGTGAATCACAAAAGGATAGGATGGCCTACCAAGAAAATACTTGATAGTCACCCCATAATGGTGTGCACCTTCTAGTAGCTTTGTGCATGTATGTAGTGTGTCTTTTGATGGATTTTTGAATACCCATAGATCCACCTTCTTGTATCACTATGAATATGAAATGTGTGTCTCCTCAGGATTTAGCAACTTACATGTGTTACCTTCAGAAGATTTAGCATATTGAAAATGTGTCTTTTTAGGATTTAGCAACTTATGTGTGTTACCTTCCAAGATTTAGCATATTTGAAACTAGAAATGTGTGTCCCTTTAGGATTTAGCAACCTATGTATGTTACCTTCAAAGGATTTAACATATTCAAAATTGGAAATGCACATCCCTTCAAGATTTAGCAACTTATGTGTGTTATCTTCTGAGATTTAGCATGCTGCAAAACAAAAGGTTAGAACAAAAATACATAATATAGATCAAGGGAGGCCGTATATATGCCCCCCTCCTTAATATGGAAAAAACATACTATTTTGACATGTTAAGGAAAGAAAAGAACAAGGATAAAACCTTCTTCAACATCAAGACAATAACCATAGACACCACCAAGTCCAAGCCAATAAGGTCATAGCTCCTATAAGGCCATAGAAGGGATGAATGCAAAGAGATATCATGCAAGAAGTGAAAAAGTAACCCCTATGAGGGATAGCACACTGTTCAGTTTCCAAGGTGAGAGATTTATCCACCATAGAAACCCAATGTCAAACAATGAAATAAGTTGTGATCAAGGAAAAAGATCCTCAATGAAAACCAAAATTTTTACGTATGATTGGACAATCACATAATAGATAAATATTGCTTAACCAAGGAAAGAGGTGAATCTTAGAAAGATAGAAAAGAAGGAGATGACATCCTTGCCCCCCAAGTGTAGGAAAAAGGATGTAAAGGGACCTATTATATTTCTCGCAACACTATGAAAGACAATGAGCCCCCAAGTATTAGGCTAATATTGTTTACATAATGTGGAGCTCCATAATAGGAACATAAATGTTATTTAGAGAAAATGGGATTGAAATACAACTCATTTCCACATGATATATAAATAACATTACTATCAATGAGCTTCTTAATCTTATAATGTAAAGCTTGACAATCATTAGTAGAGTGATCATGAAATCTATGTGAATAGAGTTAAAATGGATTCAACCTTATTCAAACGTAAAGGGGGAAATATGAGATCTATTCTCAAACCCAAATTCCCAAAGAAGAGATCCAATTTGATCAACCAAGAGGTTAATACACAATCAAATCACTTTATAAATAATATGGAAGAGAGAGAGAGAATCCAATATTTCCCTTTAAAGGATATTGTATTATGTTTGAAATAGGGGATAATTGAAATACAAATACTAACCTCAAATTAGGGCAGATCTAGAAAATGTCAAATTCTGATGTCTGTGAATACATTCGAGCAATTCTACAACATGTATCTGCAAGAAAAGGAGGATTTTTGTTGTTTTTTTGAGGGGTTTTCCTTGGTCAAACCCTATTTTGGAATCAACCTTAATATTGACATTGAAATAAGAATGCTAGCAAGTAGTAGAAAAGGATCTAACAATGAAGCTATGGAATTCAATAGATATGTAATTGTATTTTGAATGTAAACAAGTATATTTATATGAAAGCTTGAAAAAAACAATAAATGTAAATCAAACCTCCATGATTGTATGCTTGGAATCCACCTTGAAGGATGAATGAAATGGATCTTGAAGATGAACAAAGGATCTTGAAGGAAGATCACACCATCTTGATGGCTAGATCTAGGGTTTGAATGATAAATCTTGATTGCTTCAACCAAATCCCTTCAATGGCTTGAATGCTTTAAATCCTTGATCTTCAATGGAGAACTTGATTGGAGAAGAGGAATTGAATGCTTGAATGGATGCTTACTTGATCACCTTGCTTGAGAGTGCTTGAGCATGAAATTAACTTGAGATGATATATGAAAATGAGAGAGGAAGGCCTCCTTTTATAGTGAACTAGGGCACAATCCTCTAGAGGGGCCACCTTGGAGAATTAAATCCCAATTAGGTCCTAACCTTTAGAAATTATACCTAGATAAAATGCAATTAGAGGATTTACCATCCCAAAACCCAGAATGACGAACCCAAAGGTGGGAAAACAATTATCCTGAAAGCCCAATGCCCGGAAATCAAGGTTGGACCTAACCTATTTAGGTTCAAGCTTGATCCTGACCTAGTCAAGTTCAACCTCGAATCTGACCCTGGTCCCAGATTCACTCAGAACCAAGTCAAGAGGTCTCGGGGATGCGCAGAAACCTAGAAATGATGCTAGAACAAGATAGAATGCCAGGGATAGACATGAAATCCTATGATTACTATGATGAAGGATAGGAGGAACTATTTATAAATCCTACCTAGAAAATAGAGCCACATAAGAGGGAAATTTAGGAGAATCCTTAAGATCCTAACCCTAATTTCACCTAAAATGAAGTAGAAAAGAAGTGGAAAGCAGCGAGAAATCTAGATCAAAGAAAAGATCAATTCAAGGCATATAATATGACCCCAAACCACTTAATCAGAGGGCTAAAAACTCTTAACATGGAAGTGCTTCCATTTTAAGATAATACACTATGATATAAACAAAAAGGAAGAGTCTTTAAGTATGGACTGCATTTCTTTTTGTGTTTAGGTCTATTAATTACCTTAGCACAAAGGAGTTTAGGCAAAAGAACATCCTGATCAAATTCCTTCATAGGTTCATCATGTTTTGAAGTGTTGTTCGAGATGTTGTTAACATTGATTTGTTGTTGAGGACTAAATCCTAGTCCATAAGAATGCCCATGCCCCCCAGTGTGTAAGGGAATTTGAATTCCCTATTTATGCTTACCACATCCTTGACCATTAAATCCTTGTTTAACTAGGAAATGATAACCATGACCATAACTAGAAGACATATTAGAAAGAGTCAATGGAACCTCAACAGTCACAATATCATCCTTAGTAGATTTGATAGATTCATTGTGGGTAGAAGTAGCGAAAAAGTTATTATGAAGGGTTTTAGAAGTAAAAAATCATTGTTAAAATTCTCTTTTTTGCTTCATAAAATCAAGATCATTAACCTTATACTCTCTAATAAAGGTAGGAGTAAAATCCAAGGTTCCCCAATCATCACCAAGAAGAGCATTAGAGGTAGAAGGATTATTATTAGGAATATGAGTAGTGTAGGTTTGAATATTCAAACAAGGATTTGGCGCATCATCCACATGAAGTGTATACATCTTGTTGTTATGTGTAAACTTGACTTTACGGTGAAGGGTGGAAGGAATAGCATGCATCTCATGCAACCAAGGTCTACCCTAAAGAAGGTTATAATTGAGAAGTCCAGGCATAACATCAATAGGTGTATTCAGGATGATCGGTCCTACTTTGATAGGTAAGGTAATGATTCCTAAAGTGTTCTTAGCAATGTTATCAAAGCCACATATAGGAACATTGTCAGGATGAATAGTTGAAAGATCAGTGTTAATCACTTTGACCATGTCCATGCTACAAACATTAAGCCCAGATTCATTATCAATCAAGGTCCTGTGAATGATACTTTTTTTGATAGTTATAGAAACCATAAGAGCTTCATATTGATTCTAAACTTCTTTAGAAGGTAAATCCTTTTCAGTAAAAACAATGTCAGGAGGACCCGGGGTACCATGCATGCATCGTAAGAAGTTATTGATGTTTTCTTGATTAGGAGGTGGAGTAGGAAGAGTTGCTAGAGATTTTTGCAAGGCTTCATAGTAGGTAGGTGAAGTTTGAAGAAGGTCCCATAAATAAATCTTGGTAGGAGTATTTTGTAATTGGTTTATCAAATCATATACTTTCTAGGAAGACAGGGTGGAGAAGGAATAATAGGTTGAGAAGGTGGTAAAGAAGTAGAAACCACTAGATTAGGTTGAGGGTTATTCCTTTTATGATAAGCATGAGCTATAGAATCTTGATAATTGAAAGACTCTATAGGTTTACCTTTGATAGTAAGGTGAGGACAACCTTTAACAATCAACAAGGGTTTAGGATAAACCATTTTAGTTGTCTCAACACTAAACATAGATTCACAAGAAGGAAGAAAAGAGGACATCCTAGGAGGAGATGAAGTAGGAGCTTGATTCTCCATAGGATCATCACTAAATGGGAGAGCATTAAGGGAATTCATATTATTCTCCACTAATGCCTCATTACTAGAAGGAATCTCAAATGGAGGTAAAGGATCTATACTATTGTCTTCTTTCACTAAAATGTCTAAATGTGTTTTAGAAAAAGAGTTATCATCATGTATCAATAAATCACCCTCTTGTATCAAAGCTTCTTTTCCAGGAGGGGATAAATCAATGTAATTATCCAAGGGATTATCCATAATGGTGTCATGAGGAAGAGAGTAATCAACATCCAAATCCAAAGGTTTATCCCAAATAGGAGGATTATCATCCCTATCAATAAAGCACCTTGTAGGGTCACCATAATTCACTAAATCTTGATCCCTAGAGGGGGAAGAAGGACATCTATTAGGAGAAGAATTAAAATCAATCCTCAACTCCTAACCATAAAGAGAAATATGATAGAGATCACATGTAATAAATGAATTCTTTCTAGGTGTAATGCCATGCAATGTTTGAAACAACTTACGCAACATGATAACAAATAAAGAAATGCATAGAAAATAGATCTAGATATATCCAAATTCATTCAAAGGAAATCAAACACCACAAACACAATAGAGAATCTAATTCCACAAAAGAAGGAGTTGTCATAAAATGGGTTCACCAAAATGTATAATGAAGGTAAACACACAAGATAATGCAATGGGAGATCTAATACAATAGGGCATCTAATTCCACAAAAGAAAGGGGTAAGTATGTCGGGTTCACCAAAATGTAAAGTGAAGGTGAAAACACAAGCTAATGCAAAGGGAGATCTAACACAATAGGGAATCTAATTCCACAAAAGAAAGGGGTAAGTATGTCGGGTTCACCAAAATGTAAAAGATAAAATGTGGATGGGGTCCTAGAACAATGGTTTGCACATAAAAGAGATCCCAAAGCCAATATTTTACACTTACATGAAATTGTATTGATATGGAAAGCAAATGTAGATGATTAATATTGAAATTAATAAATAAAGGTACCTACCTCTGAAAAAGAATTGGCTAGAAACCCTATCAAACAATCTCAAAAACTATTGATTTCCACAATCCTGAACTGAAACTGTGAGATCTACAAAACATAGAAATATTTTCCCAATCTAAGATCAGGTCATCTTTGACCCTCATAAAAGGTCAAGGATGACCTCAAAAAAATGAAGGTTGAATTTGACTTTGTTCATAGATCTTGGTGAAAAGGGTATCCAAATATGAACTTTAATTCATTGTCTCACACCTATACCTACAAGAAAAATGGTTTTGTTTGTTAGGGGGGAGGGATTTGCCTTAGTCAAACCCCTATTTAGGAGTTAACCTTGAAATTGAATTGAAATTGTTGTAGTAAACAAAGTAAATAGAATAATTCACCTTGCTTATGTTGAAACCCTTGTGGAGGATTTGAATCCTTGAATCCACAAGCATGGATGCTCCAAATGAATGTATAATTGAATGTAGGATGTCTCCAATCAATTTTCTTTAGATCTTCAACACCAATCTTGAATGGATCTTGTAATAGGAAGAGGCTTGAATGGAAATGGAGGAATCTTCAACAAGAGAGCTCCATAGAGCTTGAATCCTTCAATGGCTACTAATGGATCTCCTTGATGAATTGGATCTTGAATGCTTGAAGCATTGAAGCATTGAATGCTTGCACTTGAGAGCTTGATCATGAAAGTGGATGGAAACTTGATTGAGAGATGGAGAAAATGAGAGAGGAAGGCTCCCTTTTATAGTGATCTAGGGAACAAGAGGGCCCTAGTAGAAAATAATAATTAAGGGCCCATGGCACAAAACTCTAGAGAGGTACACATGGAGAGGAAATTATATTAAAGTCTTGACACAAAACTCTAGGAGGGGACCACTCTTAATATAGAAATAAAATAATTATTTAAGAGCCTTGTTAAAAAATTTGAGGTAATTCGAACCCCAAAGTTAATTTGAGCATTAGGTACAAAACTCGAGAAAGGCTAATCTCCAATAATAAATTAGGAATTCTATGAAAATATTGAGAAAGGTCCACCTCAAATATTAATTTGAGAATTCGACACTTAATTTGAGAAATAGTGGCCCCGAAGAGGGAAAAGATAAGATTTTGATAAAATCCCAGAACTGAAAGCTAACCCTGAGGATCTTGGACCCTAGGGTCAAGGATGAGGTTGACCTTAACCTAGGTCAAGGTCAAGGTCATCTATGACCTAGGTCAGGGTCAAGGTTGACCTTGACCTAAGAGGTCAACCTTGACCCTAAGGTCAAGAATCTTAGGTTCACAGTCCAAAATGCTAGGAAAATGCCAGGAAGAAGTGGAAAATAGGGCAGAGCAGGGGAAAAAGCCAAATCCAAGTCAAGTACCCATTCAAGACATTCAACATGACCCCAAACCACTTACTCAGAGGGCTAAATGTTTTTATCATGGAAGTACTTCTATTTTAAGATGATATAACCAATAACTTTCTTATCTTTTGGTCTAGGTACTAAAGTCCATGTCTTGTTTTTCTCAATCTATTCTATCTCTTCATTCATTGCATTTATCCATTCATCATTCTCCAGTGCAACCTTAACATTTTTCAGTTCAAACTCACAACTAAGCATGTACCTTGTCTTAACTTACTTCTTGTCAGCATGCAAGCTTGCTTATCCCCATTGATTCGGTTCTCAGGATGATGTCTTCTGACAAATCTTGCTAGCACCTAACCTCTCCTTTGTTGATCATGTCCAATTTCATTTCCTTGCTCAATAGCTCCTTCCTAATCTTCAACTTCCCTTTGTTGTTCCTCGGTGTTTTTTGAATGATGCTTGGTCGACTCAGTTTGTGACTTCGGTAGGTACTCTAGATGTTCAATATAAGTGAATCTACCATAGTCTTTTGTCTCCTTAGTTCTTTCTTCACCATTTTTGTCATCAAATTCATCAACTCTGATATTAGCACTTTCAATCATCTTATTAGTAACTTTATTTAGACACTTGTAAGCTTTTCTTTTAGTAGAATATCCAAGAAATATTCATTTATCACCTTTAGAGTCAAACTTTCCATTTCTATCATCTTTTAGAATAAAACATTTTCTACCAAAAATTCTAAAGTAAGTTATAGTCAGTTTGTGACCAAACCATAACTCGTAGGGTGTTTTGTTTGTGTCCTTCAATTATACTTGGTTCAGAACATATATAGTTGTGCTAATTGCCTCTCTCCAGTATGTCTGAGCAACATTCTTTTCTATCATCAGTGTCCTTGTGTAATCAACAATTGATCTATTCCTCCTTTCAAGAATCCCATTCTGTTGAGGTGTTCTCATAGTAGAAACCTATCTTTTTATGCCATGCTCATTACAATAGTTAGTGAATTCATCATAAATAAACTCACCACCTCTATCAGATCTCAAGCATTTCAATTCTTTCCCAATTTCTTTCTCTACTTTTTCTTTGTACCATTTAAACATCTTAAATGCCTCAGATTTCTCTTTTAAAAACATTACAATGATCAATCTAGTGTAATCATCAACAAACAAAATAAAATATCTATCTCCATAGTAGCTCTAAGTTCTCATGGGACCACATAGGTCGGTGTGAACTAACTCTGAGATTCTCTTTGTTGAATAGTATTTACTCTTAAAACTAGATTTTTTCATTTTTCCTTTTTGACATTCATGACACATAACATGATTAGGCTTTGCTAGGCTAGGCAGACCTCTAACCTTTTTCTTTCTACTGATCTTAATCATTTTATCAAAGTTTACATGCCATAATGTTTTATTTCATAACCATGCATCCTCATTTTTCATTTTAAACAGGAAGACTTGGCATTGTCAAGATAAAACAAGTTACCTTTGGATTGTGCTCCTGTTCCAACAAGTTTTCCCCTATCATCAAATATCTTTACCTTCTTGCTCTCAAAAACTACTCAGTGACCTAAGTTGTTAAGTTGTGCCACACTTAGCAAATTTTAATTTAGTCCTTATACCCAATAAGCATTATCACATTTGATTTTATCATTTATTAGTAAAGATCTTTTTCCTCTAACCATACATGGTGTATCATTACCCATTTTTACAGATCCTTCATTATATTTCTCAAGATGATCAAAATTTTCTTCATCACTAGTCATGTGATGTGTACAACCATTATCAATGATCCATCTATCATTTTTATTAACTTTAGAAATGAGTCTTGTCTCTACATACCTTTCTTCTTCCTCAGAATCATCCTTCATCACAACAATTACTACTTCAACATCATCATCTATGTCAGTATTAGTATCATTCTCTTCATCAATGTAACATTCCTTTTTTCCCTTATCATTGTTGTCTTAGTTATACCTATTGTAGTGTTGGTAACTTCTATTGTTTCTCCTCCCATAGCTTCCTTCACTAGATCAATCTTTGTTTCTATCATCGTCTTTCTTGTTTGGGCATCTAGCAGCAATATGACCAACTTCTTTGTAGTTAAAACATGCTAAAGGCAATTTACCCTTATATCTACCTTTACCTATAGGTAACCTTTGGGCCATAAAAGATTCAAGCTCATCAAGCTCATCATCAGTATTACTATCACTGTTATCATGTCTACTACTAGATTTACCGATCTTCAGAGAAGACATAAAAGAAGACTCAACAGATGGTACAACACTATTATCAAAGTTGTTCAACTCAAAAGTTGTTAGCTTACCAATTAAATTATCAAGAGTAAGAGTACTGCTAGGTACCAACCTCATTTCATGTATTGCAGATATTTTTATTGCATAAGCAGGCAATAAGGTTCTCATAATTTTACTTACCATTTTATCTTCATCAATGACACCACCAGATCCTCAGATAGCATTAACTACCTCCTTGATTCAATTTTTATATTGCAAAATGTTCTTTCCTTCTTTCATTTTCATATCATAAAATCTCCCTCTTAAACTTTCAGCTCTAGCTCTTTTCACATTTTCATCTCTGCCATAAACTTGAGCAAGTTTATCCCACATTTCCTTTGAAGTAAGGTAATCCTTGACCTCTTCAAATTTCGCATTAGATAGAGCAGCAACAATCTCCATCATAGTAATATTATGGTCATGTCTAGCTCTCAATTGATCAAGAGTCAAAGGTCCTATAGGCAGTGCTAAGTAGCCATTATCCAATAGGGTGATGATAGAATTCCCAATTCTAGATATATGACGTCTCATTCGGCTTTGCCATATTGTAAAGTTGTCCTTATTCAGCTTTGGCACTTTCCTCTTATACATTTTGTGATCTTTGTACTAAAGTCCTTAAAACTCTATTCCAAGCAACCAATGTTCTTTGATACCAATTGTTAGAATAACTGAGAGGGGGGGTGAATTAGTTAGATCAGTTATCCAATACAACCCAAGTACAAAATGTATCACTTAAAACAAACTCAGCAAATTTTTGCAGCTCAATAACATAAAATACTAAACTGTATGTGTCTTTACTAATTACTAGTTAATTACTCATAGTGATTACTGACCAAATCAAATATGCAATATGTAAAGTGTGATAACCAATCAATCATCACAAAAACACATAAGACAAAGATTTAACATGGAAACCCTGTTAAGGGAAAAACCACTTGGGACCAGTAACCCAAAATAATTTTCACTCTTCTGAAGTGAGCTCGGTGAAGAGCCAACCCTGTTAAAAGTTACAAAACACACTGTCAGGTGTGGCCTTGTTAGAGGATTTAAGACTAATAGTTATCGTTCAACTAGCATTCACTATGGGGTCAATGGGATAACAATGTACATTCATTGAATGGCATGGGGTGTATCATAAGATGGTTAAGTCCACTCGGTTAAGAAATTTTTTTGTTACAATGGTTAAACTAAAATAGTAGGTGATCTGATTGTAATACAAATTGATTTTGAAAATGTTTAGATCTATGAACTAAGCCCATAAAAATCCTCTGATCAATATTTCAATTCTCTTATTCAATATTCAATAACTTATTGTCACTCGATAACAACTCTCTGACACTCGTTTAACTCTGTAGTTTGATTCTCCTTCAACCAATCTGATCAGGCATGCATGAAGTTGTGTTCACATGAAATCTCTGTAGTCTCCATCTTCTGGCATCATTTCAACAATGAAACCAATGTTTCTTATATAGACAATTAAACCATTTTCTTTTCATCCATCATATTTTGTCATTTAATCTCCTTCATTGATTTTCCACTTAAACCTTCCTTGGAAGATGTGTCAATAACTCATTTCGATTCCATCCTTTAGATCTTCTTCAAATTTTGTTAGTCATGGATCTCATAATAAAATTTATCTTCAACCTTGAAATCATACACATTCCATCTCATCAATTTATGTTGGCTAAACTAAACATTTAGTTCTTTCATCCATACTCAGTTAACAAAGAAATACATCAGTGAATACAAGCTCAGTTAATACTGTCACTCGGTATACACTACACTAGCTCGTTGTATACTAAAATGCTTCATTTACCGACCACACTACTTTGTTAAGTTTTTCTTCCAACTTCATAATAGATTATGAAACATAATCAAGTCAGCCATATGAAGTCATAGAATCATCAATAAGTTACCCAAAGTATTCCTTATCCTCATCTGTCATATCCATCTTCCTCCATGTAGATATCTCAGTTCTTCATATTTTCTCTCCTCTTTACAGATGTTTAGATATTTGCAACTATCATGATAAGTATAGTCAAAACTAGTTGACATCAATGACAACAAAATAATTGATTTAATTATCTTACATATCATTTTAGTACTCAGTGATCTCTAATCACTAATCTTCAAGTCATTTAGGTATTCAATCAACTGTAGTTCATGAGTACTCATTTATGATCATTTTTATGAGGAAATATCTTGATGGCTCGTGGGTTGCAAGCTAGGACATCATGCATTATTTATGAGCTCACTATTTGAGCACCTCATGACCCTGCTACTATCATGGCACCGTATGGAGTACTTAGGCATTTGATTTATGCTGATATTGGTGCTCACTAATTTTTCCATGCCCATGAGTTATTTTCATCATTGATTGGCATCATTTTATTATTGATGTCCCTATTTGGTTGGCACCATATTCATGTTGTTTTGATTTTTTATAAATCTTAAAGTAGGGCATCGTAAGTTCAATTTGATACTCCATTGATTCTTGTTGCTCATCATGGGTTCATAGCCCATGCTTTCTATTGAGGATCCTCAAGCTAGCAAGGGTATCTATTTTATTTGGTCATTTCTTACTTACTGGTTTAAGGAAACTATGAGCTTGATCCTATTGTTGTTATTGACATTTGATATTTACTATTCCGTGATGAAGGCCCATGAGTTATTAAATCACCACTGTCATTTTATTAAGATGCTTACTATTGTGAATTCTTTTGAGGACCCTCAAGCTTGATTCTTTTGTTGATTCATTTTGTTGAGGCTCACTTATTCATGGAGCCCATGTTTGAGTTATGGCATCATGTTTTCACTATTGATCTTATGGCCCCCATGCTTTCATGATGATCCTTGGTGTTCACTGATGGCATCATGCCCTTTTCTAGTTCTCTATTTGTTATATTGTTTCTATTATCTATCATGCATTAATACACTTACTATTTTAAATTTTAGCTCAGGCATCATGCAATGTTATTGTTTTCATTGTATGCTTGCTGCTCTTGTGCACCATATCTTATTTTATACACTATTTATTTCATTGAGAACACGAGCTTGGAATTTGTAAAGTATTTGATGTTATTGGATCAATTTCACCATGTTGTTGAGGCTATAGATGCATTGAATCACCACTACCATTTTTTTTTGATAGCATGCTAGCTTGAAGATCTTGTGAGGTTTGAGATGTGAGCCATTGTATCATTTTCATCTAGGCTTAATGATCTTGCATACTATTTTATGAAGATTTCCATTTACTGATCTTGTATAAGCAACATACCATGTTGACTCATAGCCAATGAGCTATTGCATGATAACACATTTGACATCATACTTTTTGTTCCATTTTGTTCTTGATTTACTCACTACATGCAGATTTAACACACTTCATAGATGACTTTGACCTCTGATTTGACCTTGATAATGTCCCCTCCATTGCTTATGCTTGATCATGACTTCCTTGTGTTGAGGGGCATGGTGGGTTACTATTATGGCTGCATCATTTGGAAATGATGCCAACACCAGATAGAACAACAACATCTGGTATTGCTATTGCAATGTTGGGATGATGCAATCACAATAGTGACTCACCAAGTGTTCATAGAGACATAAATGCAACCACATACTTCTTTCAATGTTGATCTCCTTTGTGTGCTTCCATGCTTTCTATCTTTTCTATTTTTTCTTCATGGTATGAATGTGCATGTACCTGAGTGCACATATTTTGTAGCATAGTTCCTTTTAGAAGTGTATGGCTTGACTATGCACATGCATCATTGTAGATGAGGATCAATAATAGGGTGTCAGGCCTTGCTTAGATCCTTTGGATCTAACCCCATCTTTTCCTTCCTTGCAGGTTCTAGATCATATAGGAGCATACTAGATTCAACCCTAGGTCAACAGTTCATTACTTCAGGAAATGTCTGGTACCTTGATTATTTATGTTCATCCACTTATGTATGTTTGCATTCATTCATATTTTTCTAAAAGTTGGCTATACTCGTATTCTTCTCCTATCTCAGTCTTCCAACTATGAACAATTTAATTTTGTAAATCTTGACATAGAATTCAATATCAACCTATCATATATCCATTCCAAATGATATTTGAAGTATAATTTATTTAGAAATCTAATGAGATTATTATCAGTGTTTCAAATCTAAAAAAATTGAATTCTTATGGTGTTACAAAACACTGTTGAAACTCCATTTGAATAAACATACATGCCAACCATTTGACAAAATGTCCATATGAAATATAGAGTAATACATTATTTTATAGTGAATTCATGATTTATAATTTAGTTGTAGTAGCTCAATGTGTTTGAACTCAAGAATACCCCTTACTTGGTTTCCTACAAAGCATTTGGCAAAATCTATCACAAAATTAAAAATTTGGTCGAGTAAGTGTATACATGAATAATGAAACACATAGGAAGCTATGAGAAGGTGATGTGAAAATTGAGTTATTTTTAGGGGTGACCCAACAATAGTGGGTTACACTTTTTTAGACATGCTAATTTTTGTTGAAATAACACATTTTTAATAGAATATGATGATTTAAGCCTTGAGAGGTTCCATTTGAAGGAATTAAATAAAAATAGTTAGCTCAAAGCCTCTTAGATTAAAAAAACATTGATATAACATCTATACTCCTCATTCATAACTACAATGGAGTCTCCTTCGCACCTATTAAAATGATGACAAAAAATCACTTTGACTTTATGTTTTGGAAGATCAAATGAATCTATTTGAAAAACATATCTATGTAGTATGATTCTATTCAGAACAATCTTTCTAATGAATATAATTTTAATACATATTGAGTTCATTATCACTTTTAAATATTACTTTAACTAAACATAGGTTGTTTGGTCATTCAACAACCTATCTCTTCAAGACTTCAGGAAAAATAGTAAGTTACAAAAAACAAATTATGAAAAATATGTAGGAAAAGAGTATTTGTGTTACCTTTCTATAAAAAAAGAAAAAATGAATTTTGATATACATAGTTCAAGTTAGGGTGATCCAAGTGACCTTATGTCTAACTTACAGTTACTGTCAATTTAGAACTTAACAAACTATGAAATATTGACCCAAAATGAATGAAACTAATTGCATCCTTTAGATATTGAAGTTAAAAATATAATCTCAAAAGAATTCGTTATCATATTTTAAAAAAAAATTATGCTAATCCAAGTGACAGTAATTCCTTAAAAACATAGTTTTTGCACACAAACCACTTTTCAAAGGAGAAGGAAAAATGAATTTTAATTTATTTTTTAAAAATATATTTAGAAACTAGAAAGAAAATTTTAAAAGACTCTAGTTTACATCATCTTCAAATTCCTGATAGTTTTGCGGCAATAGGTGTTCGAAAGTGAAGTTTTTTCTCAAAATATTGATCTCTATGTCAAAGTTAGCCAAAAAGTGGGACACACTATTGTGGGACCACCCTTAAAAGAATAATAAATGAATCATGGTATAAATTTGTAATAACCATATCAATAATAAAGGCCAAAGTCCACTAAATTGAAGAACAAGACATAGAAATAAAGACAAAAGAACAATGATCTATTCAAGATCTTTGTATAAATTCACTTTCTATTAAAAATGCAGAGATTAGTTGATAAGTGTCAATTACCTTGTTAAAGGTGACATCTTTGTCAAGAAGTGATTAGATTAATCATGGAACGATCCATTAGGAAACAAAGTTTATGTTTATACAAAGTGCTTAACAAGGGAAGTAAAGAGCACTTAGTAAAAGCATGTGACACATCATTGGGTTGTGACTATTAATGAAAGGAGGCATCTCTAACAAGAATTTCCCTTTTGAGAGTATATGAGATGGATGTGTGGGAGTTGAAGAAAATATATGTATAGTTATAAAACCTAAATTTAAATTTACAAAGTAACATATCATTTATAAAACCTACCGTAACATGTCATTTTTTGTTTGACATTTTTTGTCACAACTAAGGAGTTCTCACCACAAGAAAATAGAGTGACCATTTTCTATCAAAATCATATGTGCAGATATAAACATTAAGTAAAACATGTCCAATTTTTTTTAGATATACACATTAAGGATCATATCATATAATACAAGGGATTTCGATCAAAATAGGGAGACAATCACTAGATTGTTGTCTAACTTTCAAAGAGAAGGTGATGAAAAAATTTATTGTCCATGCAAGATTTGTAATGGCTTAAAGACAAGAAGAATCAAAATCAAAACAAAAAAGAGATATTGTAGGGAGAATGGTCACATTTAAGGAAGGTTTGATTATCATCCATTGGAAAGTTGTATGTTATACTTTTTTCACAATTAATGTGCATATGAACCATGCATGGAAAGAGGTTTGATTATCACATTGAAGGGGGGTTTGATTATCATCATTTTTATATAGGTTGATCTCCCCAATGTAGTACATTATATGGACCACCACATCTTAGAGGAAAATGGGGGTGTTAATATAGAGGAACATGGAGGTTTGAGTATTGAAGCTGAAGATCATGATCCCATGGAAGATGACGATCATGTGCCAAAAAACACATTTGAAGATGATGGTATGAATGCATTAATCATTGACACATTTGGTACTGGTGTTGCTAGTGTTGTTGATGATGATAATGATTATGATGAGGATGAAATTGATGTCATCCATGATATACCTCTACTTGAGAAGGCAAACATGGTCCTTTACGAAGGCTCCCAATCTACTCTTCTCTCTGTTGTATGGTTGTTGCTGAATTTGAAGGTTATGAATGGTTTATCCAGCATAGCAATGTCATGTATGTTAAGGTTTGTCATATACGTCATTATAGTCTATAAAAGGTGAAACATGTACTATTAAGATTTTTTATAGTAATAACTTATATTTTTTTATGTAAATTGATAGCTAAGTTTTTGTTACCATCATCAAATGCTCTCCCTTGCTCGTACCAAGAATTATGTGCCACTATGAAACACATTGGAATGGAGTTTCAATTAATAGATGCTTGTCTCTAAGATCATGTTATTTATCATAAAGAACATGAAAAATGCAACAGAATGCCTTGAATCCCATATGATCAGATATCAAGATGATCAAATGACAAAAAAGGTGCCTCATAAGACTCTTTGTTACATCCCCATTATTCCACATCTGAAATGATTATTCAAGTGCAATAGCTTGGCACAATTTATAGATTACCATGCACATGGTAGGAGTCAAGATGACATTATTCAAATGTCTACAAATGGTACACCATTTATGGACATAGAGGAAAAGTGGCCACACTTTAAAGAAGAACCTTAAAATCTTAGGCTTTTGTTAGACTACAACTGATTTAGATGGACAAACTATTGGAATCTGATTGAAGAATCTATGATTAAAAATCACTGAGAAGTTATTATTTAGATATGAAATATGATTAAATTAGTATTATATTGTCATTGATGTCAACTAGCTTTACAATACTTATCTTGTAAGTTACTACCAATACATCTAAAGAAAGGTGGAAGAGATGAAGAAAAGAGAAATCTACATGAGAAAAAGATGTACATGTCAGATGAGGAAAAGGAATTCACTGAGTAACTTGTTGATGAGTCTATGACCATATGATGTTGACTTCATTATGTTGTATTCATCTAAGATGAAGAATAGAGCTAAAAGATACAAAGCAGTGTTGTCGATAAAGGAAGCATTTTGTAGTATACACCGATGGAGTGTAGTGTATACCAATCACAATATAAACCGAGCATGTGTTCACCAACGCATTTCTTTATTAATTGATGAGAATAGAATAAATTAAATGTTTAGCTTAGCCGATAAGATTGATGAGCTGGAAAGTGTATGATCATGAGGTAACAGATAAAAGTTTGTTATGAAGATCGACGATTAACATAATTGAAGGAAGATCTAATGGAATAGATTGAAATGAGTTATTGACACATCAGCCGAGGAAGCTTTAAGTGGAAAAATCAATGAAGATGATTAAGCGGAAAAATTTGATGGACAGAAAGAAAATGATTTACTCATCTATATAAGAGACTAGGGTTTCATTGTGAAAAGATGTCGGAAGAAGTAGATGCTACAGGAATTTCATGTGAAGAAGTTTTCATGCAATTTTGATCATACTGGTTAGTAATAATCGAGCTACAGAATAGTTACCAAGCTACAGAGAGTTATTACTGACAAATAGTAAGTTAATATAGTATTGAATCTGAAGTGTAATATTGATCAGAAGGATTTGAATGAGCTAAATATTGGTCTATAATCTGCAATTGAAGTTGTATTAAGGTAGATCATTTACTCTTTCATATTTAACCATTGTATATAGTCAAAATCTCTTAACCGAGTAGACTCTGAAAGTCTTATTGGATGTTTCTCATAGAATATACATTTGTTATCCTATCAACCCCAGAGTGACTACTGGTTGGATGATAACTTCTAGCTTAAAATCCTCTAACAAGGTCACACCTGACAGTGTGCTTGTAAACATTTAATAGGGTTGGGTCTTCACCGACCTCACTTCAGAAGAGTGAACAATTTTTGGGTTGCCGGTCCTAGGTGGTTTTTCCCTTTACAGGGTTTCCATGTTAAATCTCTTGTGTTATGTGTTGATTGTGATATTTTCTTGTTATCATACTTTTCATATGACATGTTAGATTTGATCGGTAACAATTATAAGTATTAGACTAGTAATCGATAAAAGCACAGACAGTGAGTGTATCTTTGTTTATCGAGCAGCAGTAATTGAAGAAGTTGTTTTGAATTATACATTTTTTTTTGGAACACTAGATAACTGATTCACCCCCTCTTAGTTATTCTAACAATTGGTATCAGATCAGTGGTTGCTTAGAACAAATTTTTAAGGACTTAAGCACAAAGATCTCAAGATGTATAAGAGGGAAGTACCAAAATTGAACAAAGATAACTTTGCAGTATGGCAGAGCTGAATGAAGCTGCACGTATCTAGAATTGGGAATTCTGCACTAGATTTGATGGAGAATGGCTACATACAACCACCCACTAGACCTCTAACCCTTGATCAACTAAGAGACAGGCATGAACACAACATTACAATGATGGAACTTGATGCTTCCTGTACCAATGCTAAATTTGAAGACATTAAGGGATGCACTACTACCAAATAGATGTGGGACAAGTTAAATCTAATTTACAATGGAGATCTGAATGTCAAAAGAGCCCGAGCTGAAAGTCTACGGGGTAGATTCAATGAAATGAGAATGAAAGAAGGTGAGAACATTATGCAATAATCAAACAGACTAAAAGAGGTAGTACATGCTATTAGAGCATCTGATGGAGTCATAGATGATGAAACAGTGATAAACAAGATTCTCAGAACTTTGCTACCAGTTTATGCAATCAGAATCTCTATAATTCATGAAACCAGAGCCGTATCTAACCTTACTCTTGACACTTTAATTGGTAACCTCAAAAATTTTGAATTGAGTAATTTTGATAATAGTGTTGTTCCCCCTATTGAATCCACTTTCATGTCCTCTCTAAAGATCGGTAAATCTAGTAGGAATAATAAGAATGATGACAGTGATGGTAATACTGATGATGAACTTGATGAGCTAGAAGCTCTTCTGGGCAGAAGATTGCCCAAAGGAAAAGGAAGATATAGAGGTAAGTTACCTTTGACATGTTTCAATTGTAAAGAAGTTGGTCACATTGCTGCTAGAAGTCCACAGAAGAAAGATGATGATAGATCTAAAAATCAATCTGAAGGAAGCTTGGAAGAAGAGTTAACAGAGGCTACCGATACAATAATAGAGACAACCGAGACGATAAAGGTAAAAAGGTATGTTACATAGCTGAAGATATTGAAACTAAATCTGATTCTGATGATGATATAGAAGTTGTATTTGTTGCTATGAAAGATGACTCAAAAGAAGAAGAGAAACATGAAGAAACAACACTGATTTCTAAAGTAAGTAGAAATGATACATGGATCATAGACAGTGGCTATACACATCATATGATCGGTGATGTAGAAAAGTTTGATCAGTTTATAGAATACAACAGAGGATCTATGAGAATGGGAAATGATGCACCTTGTATGGTAAGAGGTAAAGGTTCACTTATGATCAATGACAAAATAAGATGTGAGAATGCATACTGGGTAGATGGACTAAACTATAACCTATTAAGCATGGTTTAGCTGAACAATTCAGGCCATCGACTAGCTTTTGAGAGAAAAAGGGTGAAGATTTATGATGAAGATGGAAGACTTGTCGGTACTAGTACACAATCCAGAGGTAATCTATTCTATCTTGATATGGATCAATCTTTTTGTTTATTAATAAAGGATGAAGATGCTTGGCAAAAAAGGTTATGCCATGTGAACTTTGACAACATGATCAAGATTAGTAAAAAGAAAAGAGTTAGAGGATTGCCTAACTTGACAAAACCTAATCATGCCATGTGCCATGAATGTCAAAAAGGTAAGATGACTAAGTCTAGTTTCAAAATCAAAGACTACTCAATAAAGAAGATACTTGGGTTGGTTCATACCAATATGTGTGGTCCTATGAGAACTCAGAGTTACTATGGTGATAGATACTTTATTCTTTTTGTTGATGACTATACTAGACTAATGACTGTTATGTTTCTAAAAGAGAAATTTGAAGCTTTTAAAATGTTTAAATGGTATAAAGCTAAGGTAGAGAAAGAGATTGGAAAAGAAATAAAATGCTTAAGATCTGATAGAGGAGGTGAATTTATTGTTGGCATTAAGCAGAATTGCCACTAGTGACAACACTTATTTGCATTCTGGATGTAAACCGAGTAGACAAGTGCAAACCGAGCAGACAGTGCAAACCGAGCAGACAGTGCAAACCGAGCAGACAGTGCAAACCGAGCAGACAGTGCAAACCGAGCAGACAGTGCAAACCGAGTAGACAGTGCAAACCGAGCAGACAGTGGAAACCGAGCAAGTTAGTACAAACCGATCAGGACAATGTAAACCGAGTAACATCTTGTCTACCGAGTCACCAATGCTTACCGAGTTCAATACCTACCGAGTGATCAGTATGAACCGTGCCTTCACTTCTACCGAGTGCATGACGATGCCGAGTAATGCAGTGGACGCCGAGTATCAGAAAGTCACCGAGTCAGTTTGAAGGAACTGAGTAACCATATTTGGGCCGACTTAGTAGCACTTATGTTTATTTGTCAAGCCGACTGTATAATTGTAATTGTAATTAATTGTTTGAGACCTGTATATAAACAATGTTGTAGAAATAAAAGAGTAACACACAAGTAATGAAATATATGATATAGAATATATGTGAAAGAGTAAGAAAGGCAGAAATAAGCGAATTGGAGAAGGCTTCAGAATTATAAGATACAGCAAAGACAAATTCATCACAGAAGGTGATCAGTACATCAGCGAATCTCATTCAGCAATCCAGTTGCAAAGCAGAGATCTACTGTTTCATTCTAACAGGTGAATCATTACTAAATCCTTTAACCGGGTAGACTTAACAGTCTTTGTAAAAATCTCTTTACCGAGTGCATACTTCACTGTATGTTTGTAAATCCTTTAACAGGGTGGATTTAGCAATCCTTATTGCTCCTAACAGGGCAGATCATCAGAAGTGATCAAATTGTAAGCCTTAACCGGCCAACTTTATTCTGCAGTATTAAAGCTTTGTGGGTTTCATCCCCACCCCAGTTTTACTTTCTTTTGGAAGGTTTCTGGGTAACCAAATCTATGTGTCATTATTGTGAATGCTTTTAAGTTTCATGCTTTTTGTATGCAAAGGTTAAAAAGGTAAATTATATGTTAAAATTGAAAGAAAATTTGGAGTTACTGATTCACCCCTCCCCTCTCAGTAACTTGGTTAATTCCTGAATATTTCCAACAATTGGTATTAGAGCTACATTGGTTCTCAAGACAAAGCTTAACTAGCTTGAGCAAAGATCCAGGACAATGGAGGTATTCAAACTGAACAAGGTGATTGAAAATGAAAATCTAGATCTGGAAATGGCCATAGCTAAACTCAAAGAAGCGAAAGAACATCTTTCCCAATCCATAAGAAGAAGGAAGGAACTTGCAAATCAGATGAATGATCAGAATTACATTGAAGAAAAGATTGAAGATCTTCTTCCCTCAAACAACTCAGATGAAGCAAACAATGCTATCAAAGAACTCCTAGAAAAGAATGGGTCTCTGCAGGAAGAAGTGAGAAAATTGAAAAGAGAATAAGAACTACACTCTACAAGATTCTGTGAGATCTTGGAATAGAGAAACAAGTTGAAAGATGAATTAGATGGAAGAAACATTGAAGTCCAAAACAAAACCCTTCAGCTAGAAAATCTAATTGATCAGATCTCTCATACAAATGAAGAAATTCTAAATCTAAGATCAGAAATAGAAAACACAAGAGAAGAACTAAGATCTGAAAAGGAAATCAATCTAAGATTGATGGATGACCTAAACGCTGAAAAACAAATCAATGAAGGAATGCTGAAAAGTCAAGAAGACTTGAATCAGCTGTATGAACGAAATCTTCATAGGCAAAAAGGAAAAGCAGGACTTGGATACAAAGAAGGCGAATCCTCTAAGCAAGGTACTAAAAGAAATCAAAAACCTACTTGTAATCATTGTGGTAAAATAGGACATACTTCAAATAAATGTTGGAACAATGAAAAAGCAGAATTCAATGGAAAATGTTATAGCTGCAATCAACCTGGTCACAAAGCAAATGAATGCAGGGAAAAACCTAGATTCAGAGGTAATTGTCACAAGTGCAACAAACAAGGTCACAAGGCATCCGAGTGTAGATCCAAGACATTCAATCTAGCACAACAAATTGTGAAAGCAATGTTTGGATGGGACTACAACACCTGGTGTAGATGTCATTACTGTGGAGAATATGGACACATTGGCACGAATTGCATAAAACATCATCTAAGGAAAAGAGATACTACCATAAGATGTTTCAAATGCACTAAACTTGGTCACATAGCCAGAAACTACATGAATGCTAGTGAAATTGAAGAAGGAAAGAAGAATGAAGCAACTAAGGTCAGGAAATAGGTGAGACAAAAATGGATTCCTAAAGCTACCGAGCAATCCAGTCCAAGTAATGGAATGGATGGCTCTATCGACTCAAATTAAATTTCCAAGGAAGCACTGGAACTGTACTCTCATAGATCAATCTCAAGCAGTTCCGGAACCGAAATTAAAAGAAAAGTCTAAATCAGCATGCAAGATGCAGTGAAATCACAGGGAGGTCGGTATAGTCTTCACCGAGCAAGGTCGGTATAGTCTTCACCGAGAAAGGTCGGTACCTGTCTTTACCAAGCGAGGTCGGAGCATTATGAATTCTCGAGTTCACCGAGTTGCGAAGTCTTTTCCGAGCAATTAATTCTTAGTGGGTGACAGTCTGTCAGAATTCCTACCCTAATTTGAAATGAGCATTAATGACAGAATTGTAAACAAAAAGCAAGTAATCGAACTCATTCTTCACCGCGAATCTTTAAGCACTTTGAGAGCAGAAAATTTCAAGAGCATCCCGGTGATTTAATACTCTTGTGAAAGGAATTTTTTGTGAGCTACCATGGCATCATCCAGCACTTCAGCGAAGAAAGGATCTGATATGTTAGTTCAAGGGGAGTGGAAAGCACCAGATTTTAAGATCGTGCCCGCAATTGCAGCAACCCTAGATCCGAACGGAGCTCAATCTTAGATTCCTCCTAAGGTACTGCTTATCAACGATATCCGTAATCATTTTAACTGTTCAATTTAAGAAATGGGAAACCTAGAACTAGACATTGTGCGTGAGGAACTATGTGTGGATGGTACTTTGAAACCCGAGCACAAACATCTGGAAGATAAGGGTTTAGTCCACATTGCACATCTTCCTCGAAACTTTTGAGATAAATGGGTTAGGTACATTCTCAGCCGAGTACATGATGGCAAGATTTGGCTTGAGCAACCTATTGAGATCACAAAGAAAATGATTCATCAAGTCACCGGTCTTCCCATGTTGAACAAAGCTAAAACTACCAAAACCCTAGGTCGGACGGAACTAGAGAAGAAAACCCTAGCCGAGTGGGATGGTAGAGGCATGAAAGTTAGCAGCATTACCGACGCCGAACTGAAGTTTGGTACACATATCATTGCACACAAGATCTACAGTTCTAGTCGACAGAACAGTGTCTCATGCGAAGCTGTTGACCTAGCATACAAAGTGGTCAAAAACAACTTGACATTTGACCTAGCATACTTATTGTTGAAACAGTTCAACAAGAACATGGAAAGCATCAAAACTTCCAAAAACAATCCATGTAAGTTTGGATCCTTGTTAGTCTGTTTATTCTTCTATGTTCAGAAATTCTTCCCTTCAAAAGGAAAAGTTGTATGGAGAAAAGATGTGCCAGTACTCTATGAAATTAATGAATACATCGCAGAAATGGGTGAAAACTTTGAAAGCATCATGGATAATTATTTTGAGTCTTTCAAAGAGAAAATGAATGACAGATTCCGGATTCCACAGAAGTTGGTGGAAGATTACAAAGATGACATCTGTTTTATGGTAGATTGTGATAATGTGTATATTCAAGCAGTTAAACCGAGAACTGTGTATGTAAAACCTCTTCCTTATGAGGTAAATATTGATGAAACCAAGAACACTATTGAAGCACTTCTAAATCAGCCTGTCAATCCCAAAGCCCCATATTTTGGAACATATGATGAAGCTAAGATGAGAATTGAACTAAGCATAAAGCTTCCATAGGCGGTAAACAAAGGAAAGAAAAGGATAGCTAAAATGCAAATGATAACCGAGGAGAAAGAAGAAATAGGTGAAAAAGAAGAGGAAAAGGATGAGAAAACAGAGGAACCAGAACCTGCAAAGAAGAAAGGAAAAGTTTTTATCACTAAGGCATCTGTGCCTCCCACTGTTGTGTTTACAAGGAGAAATACAAGAGGAAAGGCAGACAAGGCAAAAAAGGCAGATAAAGACATAGTATTCAAAAGGCCTCCTCTAACCCTTCAAGAAAAGCTCAAACTCTTCAGAGATGGATCAGGATCTGGAGTAAGTAACATAAAATCCCTGAGATATGAAACCAGATCGGAAGCAGAGCAGAAGGAAATAGAAGATGCTGTTGTTGAGAAGATGGGACAGTGGAAATACTCTCCTGAAGAAATTACCCCACAGGTTCCAGCAGTTCTATTGAATCCAATAAAAATGAGATGGAGCAATGCAAGGCAAACTGTGATAGACATATTTGATCAAAACCTGAGACAGTTGATGCCGAGCCTGAACAATGATGAAGTTAAGAAGGCACTAAAAGAAAATGAAAATAAGATGACATTAAAGTTCAATACTTGTTTGATTTTGATCAACAATATTGAATCGGTTGTGAAGGCTGCAAAAGCCACATGGAAGAACATTTATCACCTTCACCAACTGAGCATTGAAACTGTAATAATTAAAGATATTGAAGATGACAGCGATGAGTAAGAAGAAGACACCGAGATAGATGATACTGTAAGGATAGCAGCAGAAGTCATTGCATCCCTTCCTACCTCTCCAGTGAAAGTCTCTACATCCAGCCCAGAGACACCTTCAAGCATGGTTGTGACAACTTCTACATTTGTCCAATCATCCCTAGCAACATCAGAGGTAGCTACCATTTCTTCTACCGAGCTGCAGTCTCCTGTACCAGTAAGTTTTCCAGCTTTTGAATCATCAAGTATAAATATTTTAAGTTCTCCAGTAGAAAGTATACCAGTGTCAATAGCCAGCCCTACTTTATCTACTGTCACTACTACAAGAGCATTAAGTATAGATAAGCCTAAGGCTCTACCGAGTATAAAATTTTTGGGTAAAAATATAGTTGAGGATATAGACCTAGATGAAGAGATAGAGATTCCTACACTAGATTTTGCAAATCTCTCAGCAGACCAAATGCAGAATATAGGTGAGATCCTCCAAAGGAAAGCAAAACAAAAGAAGCTTAAGGAGGAGAGAGACAAGGAGTATCAAATCATCAAGGATGCTAAGGACATTTTGTCTGATGCATTAGGCATTAAAGTAGACTCCTCCCAGCATGTTTTGTTACAATTGGCAGAAGCAGTTGAGAAATACAATGAGGACTCATCCGGGACAGAAAAGTTAGTTGAAAGAGCCGAGAAGAGATTCAACAATAAAGTGCTTGAGCACATTGCTCAGCACATAGCTATCAACCAAGTGGAATTGTCTTCAGTTTTGTCTAACATAGAGTCTATTTATTCGAATGCTACCTCTCTTTTGGCCAGACTATGCAATTTTGTTGAGTTCACAAAGGATGTCAAAGATAAAATGAATAAAATGGATGAGGATATGAAGATTAGCATACAGAAGCTGCAACTTGAACCAAGTTCAAGCTCTGCTCATCACATGAAAATTTCACATCTATCCAATATGCAGTCTGATCTATTGAAAGAAGACTCAAGGATCCGGTCCACACTGCTAGACATCCAACACATGATCCTTCCCATCATGAATACAATGTACAAGCACATTGAACATTCCAGAACATTGATTCATGACAATCAGTTCTCCATAGCAGATCACATGATTGAACTCTCTGCAGAAGTCCAAATTGCTATACAACCATGTAAGATTCTGCAAGAAAGTTGGGACAGAACCCTGGCACTAATAATGAAGGTACATTTTGATTTCTTATCAAATTTTGGATTCTCTCTGTAAATAACTTTTATATGCACCTTTGGCATTATCGTCAAAAAGGGGGAGATATGTATAGAAGGAGAGATATGTATACTGTATAGATTTGTATAAGAAACAGTTAGCACATTGAAAGGGGGAGACAATGTATAAAGCCCTATAACAAAGACAAATTTTGAAAAATCAAAATAAAACTCAGCATGATTCGGTGTATATAAATTTTGGCCAATAAGTGTTTTTGTCACTAATGCCAAAGGGGGAGATTGTTGGCATTAAGCAGAATTGCCACTAGTGACAACACTTATTTGCATTCTGGATGTAAACCGAGCAGACAAGTGCAAACCGAGCAGACAGTGCAAATGGAGCAGACAGTGCAAACCGAGCAGACAGTGCAAACCAAGCAGACAGTGCAAACCGAGCAGACAGTGCAAACCGAGCAGACAGTGCAAACCGAGCAGACAGTGGAAACCGAGCAAGTTAGTACAAACCGATCAGGACAATGTAAACCGAGTAACATCTTGTCTACCGAGTCACCAATGCTTACTGAGTTCAATACCTACCGAGTGATCAGTATGAACCGTGCCTTCACTTCTACCGAGTGCATGACGATGCCGAGTAATGCAGTGGACGCAGACAGTGCAAACCGAGCAGACAGTGCAAACCGAGCAGACAGTGCAAACCGAGCAGACAGTGCAAACCGAGCAGACAGTGCAAACTGAGCAGACAGTGGAAATCGAGCAAGTTAGTACAAACCGATCAGGACAATGTAAACCGAGTAACATCTTGTCTACCGAGTCACCAATGCTTACCGAGTTCAATACCTACCGAGTGATCAGTATGAACCGTGCCTTCACTTCTACCGAGTGCATGATGATGCCGAGTAATGCAGTGGACGCCAAGTATCAGAAAGTCACCGAGTCAGTTTGAAGGAACTGAGTAACCATATTTGGGCCGACTTAGTAGCACTTATGTTTATTTTTCAAGCCGACTGTATAATTGTAATTGTAATTAATTGTTTGAGACCTGTATATAAACAATGTTGTAGAAATAAAAGAGTAACACACAAGTAATGAAATATATGATATAGAATATATGTGAAAGAGTAAGAAAGGCAGAAATAAGTGAATTGGAGAAGGCTTCAGAAGTATAAGATACAGCAAAGACAAATTCATCACAGAAGGTGATCAGTACATCAGTGAATCTCATTCAGCAATCCAGTTGCAAAGCAGAGATCTACTGTTTCATTCTAACAGGTGAATCAGTACTAAATCCTTTAACCGGGTAGACTTAACAGTCTTTGTAAAAATCTCTTTACCGAGTGCATACTTCACTGTATGTTTGTAAATCCTTTAACAGGGTGGATTTAGCAATCCTTATTGCTCCTAACAGGGCAGATCATCAGAAGTGATCAAATTGTAAGCCTTAACCGGCCAACTTTATTCTGCAATATTAAAGCTTTGTGGGTTTCATCCCCACCCCAGTTTTACTTTCTTTTGGAAGGTTTCTGGGTAACCAAATCTATGTGTCATTATTGTGAATGCTTTTAAGTTTCATGCTTTTTGTATGCAAAGGTTAAAAAGGTAAATTATATGTTAAAATTGAAAGAAAATTTGGAGTTACTGATTCACCCCTCCCCTCTCAGTAACTTAGTTAATTCCTGAATATTTCCAACAATTATCTCTGATGAATTTACTAATTTTTGTAATGAGAATGAAATTAAAAGATAGGTCTATGCACCGAGGACACCTCAGCAAAATGGCATTGCTAAAAGAAGGAACAGGTCTATAATTGACTATGCAAGAACATTGATGATACAGAAGAATGTTGCTCAGACATATTGGAGGGAAGCTGTCAGCATAGCTTTGTATGTTCTTAACCAAGTACAATTGAAGAAAGATACCAACCAGACACCTTATGAGCTATGGTTTGGACACAAACCTACTATAAGTTATTTCAGAATTTTTGGAAGTAAAAACAACAATCTGTATATGGAAGGTGACATTGATGACACTATTATTATTGCTGAAATATTTTTTCATGATATTATATTTGGAGGATTAGATCATGTGTGTAAATCATTTTCTGATGAAATGTAAAAGGAATTTGAAATGTCTATGTTTGGAGAGATTAAGTTCTTTCTTGGACTACAAGTGATTCAGCAGAGTGATGGGATATTCATCACACAATCTAAATACATAAAGGAAGTTCTGAAAACATTTGGCATGGAAGATGCTAAACCTATGGGAACATTGATGGCTACTTGATGAAAATTAACAAAGGAGGATGAAACTACAGAGGTAAATCAGACACTTTACCAATCCATGATTGGTAAATTAATGTATGTAGTTCACAGTAGACCAAATATAGCACATGCTTTGGGAATTGTTGCTAGATTTTCTACTAATCCTAGAGAATCTCACATGATAGCTACTAAAAGAACCCTAAGATACCTAAAGAAAATAGAGAATTATGGATTATGGTATCCCAAGGAAGGGAAATTTGAATTGAAAGTTTACACCGATGTTGATTGGGCTGGAAATGTTGATGATAGAAAAAGCACCACTAGAGGAGCATTTTTCTTCGGTGAAAGACTTGTAACCTAGACAAGTAAAAAAGAAAACTTGTATTTCTCAATCTATAGCTAAAGCAGAGTATGTTGCTACTACTACTAACTATTCAAACATTGCCTACATCAAGCAAGTGTTGGAAGGAATGAATGAGGTAATCACTGATCCGATGATCATATATTGTGACAACATTAGTGCTATAAATATTTCAAAGAATCCTGTGATGCACTCAAAGACAAAGCATATTTCTATTAAGTATCATTACTTAAGAGAACAAGTGCAAGAGAAGCAAGTGAAATTGAAATTTGTAACATCTAAAGAATAACTTGCAAATATCTTTACAAAGCCTCTACCGAAGGACACATTTGAATACTTGAGGACTAGACTTGGGGTCCGTCCCCTGTCTATCGGTCACTAAGGTGATCTGAATGTTGCATCATCCTACTTTTATTAGAAGATCATTCATGTTGATGTAGCATAGTTCACACTTTGAATCATGTTCAAAGTTCTGATTAAGTTTGAATAACTGAAACCGATTGGGATATCAGTATATAGAGATACAGAGGAAGATAGAATTGTTTATTTATTTGTTTCTTTGGCATTGTTGTCAAAGCGAGAGATAAATAATATGAAATGGAGAGACACTAATGCAGAACTATCTGAGGGAGAGACAATCTGAATGAAATAGAGAATTGAAGATCAATTACTAAGAACAGAAGCAGAAACAGAGAACTGAAAAGATCACAACTACAGAATGCTAAAGTTGTTTAAGTAACATAGTGATTAAAAATATTAAGTCTATTTGAATTACAACATTTGTTCATAGAGTTGTAGAATATATCTTTGGTATGTGTATGGCATATTTCATATTACTTGAGTTGCCATCAATGCCAAAGGGAGAGATTGTTAGACTACAACTGATTTAGATGGAGAAACTGTTGGAATCTGATTGAAGAATCTATGATTAAAGATCACTGAGGAGTTATTGATTAGATATGAAATATGATTAAATTAGTATTATATTGTCATTGATGTCAACTAGCTTGACAATACTTATCTTGTAAGTTACTACCAATACATCTAAAGAAAGGTGGAAGAGATGAAGAACAGAGAAATCTACATGAGAAAAAGATGTACATGTCAGATGAGGGAAAGGAATTCATTGAGTAACTTGTTGATGAGTCTATGACCATATGATGTTAACTTCATTAGGTTGTAATCATCTAAGATGAAGAATAGAGCTAAAAGATACAAAGCAGTGTTGTCGGTAAAGGAAGCATTTTGCAGTATACACCGACGGAGTGTAGTGTATACTGATCATAGTATAAACTAAGTGTGTGTTCACCGACACATTTCTTTATTAACCGATGAGAATAGAATAAATTAAATGATTAGCTTAGCTGATAAGATTGATGAGCTAAAAAGTGTATGATCATGAGGTAACAGATAAAATTTTGTTATGAAGATCGACGGCTAACATAATTGAAGGAAGATCTAATGGAATAGATTGAAATGAGTTATTGACACATCAGTCGAGGAAGCTTTAAGTGAAAAAAATAATGAAGATGATTAAGCGGCAAAATCTGATGGACAGAAAGAAAATGATTTACTCGTCTATATAAGAGACTAGGGTTTCATTGTGAAAAGATGCCAGAAGAAGTAGATGCTATAAGAATTTCGCGTGAAGAAGTTTTCATGCAATTCTTATCATACTGGTTAGTAAGAACTGAGCTGCAGAATAGTTACCAAGCTACATAGAGTTATTACCAATGAACAGTAAGTTAATATAGTATTGAATCTGAAGTGTAATATTGATCAGAAGAATTTGAATGAGCTAAATATTGGTCTATAATCTAAAATTGAAGTTGCATTAAGATAGATCATTTACTATTGCATATTTAACCATTGTATATAATCAAAATCTCTTAACAAAGTAGACTCTGAAAGTCTTATTGGATGTTGCTCATAGAGTACACATTTGTTATCCTGTCAACCCTAGAGTGACTGCTGGTTGGAAGATAAATTCTAGTTTAAAATCCTCTAACAAGGTCACACTTGACAGTGTGCTTGTAAACATTTAACAGGGTTGGGTCTTCACCGACCTCACTTCAGAAGAGTGAACAATTTTTGGGTTGCTGCTCCCAGATGGTTTTTCCCTCTACAGGGTTTCCATGTTAAATCTCTTGTGTTATGTGTTGATTGTGATATTTTTTTTTTATCATACTTTTCATATGACATGTTAGATTTGATCGGTAACAGTTATAAGTATTAGACTAGTAATCGGTAAAAGCACAGACAGTGAATGTATCTTTGTTTACCGAGTAGCAGTAATTGAAGAAGTTGTTTTGAATTATACATTTTGTTTTGGGACACTGGATAACTAAGTCACCCCCCTCTCGGTTAGTCTAATAGCTTTCTCTAGCAGGAGATGATGTCAATCAATTTGGAGAGATGAGTTCTATTTACTCGATGTGGCATGTTTTTGTTATCAACAATAACCTTCCTCCATGGATGTTAATAAAGAGGGAGCACATTATGTTGGCAATGATTGTTCCAGGTATTTTATTATTTTATAGTTATCTACATGTGATTATAAGTCTTGGAGTGAGATGGCTACAATAATTATCTGATCTTGTTGTTAATTCAACTAGGTAAGTACCAAGTGAAAGATATAAATGTATATATTGTGCCTCTTATCGACAAGTTGTTGGTGTTATGGAATGGTTTCACTATGTATGACATCTCTAGACCAGTTGGACAAAGACAATTTCAATTACATGCAATGCTTGTGTGGACAATTCATGATGCTCAAGGGTTGACATATTTATGTGGTATGTTATGTTGAATTCTAGTTGTATGTGATAATTCTAATTCAAAAAATTAACATATTTAATCCAATTGTATCATTATCTTGTAGGTCTTCAAACAAAGGAAAAATTTGCATGTCCAATGTGTGGTCCAATGATGAAATCTCTTCATTCCAAAATTTTAAGAAAGAAGATGTTTGATGAGTATAGGCACTTCCTCCACATAAATCATAAGTATCGAAGTGCGAAAAAATATATTTTCAATGGGAAAGAAAAGACTACATCAAAGCCCCGAAGAATGACACCTCACCTACGGTAGTTGGAATATAATAGAATTCGAGGTAATATCATTCCACCTATTGGTTGATGTTTGAAAATTACATATTTTGATTGTGTTTTGTTGGCTAATTATGTAGTTGATGATCTTGAAGGTCATGAAGGTGTCACTGACTACCTTCCAAAGGGACAAAAATGTTATCCCAGAGAATTTAGTAGGCTATCCTACTATGAGTTTCTACAAATTGTGCATTTTTTTGATACTATGCATATTGGAAAGAATGTAATAGAGACACTATGGAAAATGTTGGATGGAAGGCATGACAAAGAAAGACTTGAAAAAAATTGTAGTGACATTCATGATTCCAATCATGCAATGAAAAATATCATTGAACCAAATAGAAATGGAAACTAGATTAATGCAAGTGCTCTTCCTTGGTTATTAATAGAGCGACAAGGTAATGCCATAAAATAAGTCATACAAAAAATTCAATTTCCTACAGGATTTTCTACAAATATAAGAAATTTCATATCAAAGAAAAGTGATTTTAGATCAGGGATGAAAATGCATGATTGGCATACCTTCATCAAGGTAAGTCATAGTCTTTTGTATTTACAATATATTTGTGTAACTTCATTCAATTTTCATTATATGAAATGATCATTTGATGATTGTTGCAGTATGTGCTACCCCTATCAATCCTAGAGAACTTCAACAATAATATCAAACAAGTGATATATGATCTTAGAAAATACTTGAGGTAAGCAGTGATATTTGCTCAATATATCAAACAATAATGTCAAATAAGTAATATATTGTAAAGTCTCATATTTATATATTTTTGTGTCATGAATCCCTTATACGTGGTTGTCATCTAAAGAAATCTATAAAGAAGATATAAAATATTAGAAGAAAATAATTTTTTGACTAATGTGTGAAATGAAAAAGTGTTTACCTTCAACTTTTTTCAATGTACAAGAACACTACCTCATACACCTAGTTGAGGAGATTGAATTGTGTGGAGTTGTACAGGCTAGGTCAATGTGGATGGTTGAGAGACACTTGAAATTTTTAAAGGGTTTAGTATGACAAAGAGAACATCTCGAGGGTTCTATGGTTGAGGGATATATGCTATACTAGATGATGGTGTACGTTACTCAATATCTTCCTAATCTTATAGCAAAGACCCATATAGATTGTATTTGGGATCTAAACTCTATTAAAAAATTCAAAGGTGAGTACTTGGTGGGGAACGGTAGATTTAGGAAACTGAAAGGTAATAAATTATGAGATGTTATTGTAGTTAATTAATTCTTAATCTTCAAAATAAATTTGTTGTAAGTCATCTATTTACTTTTGTACATTTGCTAAATAGTGGGATGCAATACATTTATTTATTGAAAACAATCAAGATTGGATGATGGTATGGATTTAACAATGTCAACATTATGGTCATAGATTAAAATGGGATTCTATGTCTTCATTGGTTATACAAGCTCATCATAATGGAGATCCCAATGTTACACAAAAGGAAATAGATTTAGCATATGGTTTAAGAGATCACCAGGTACTTATAAATTTGTTAATCAGCTGTATGTTTTTCATCTGATGATGCAATAATTTATACATGTTTGACATTATTATAGGTGAAATGCCACAGCACTATGTTATGAAATGGTTATAAGTTTTGCATCAAAAAATTGGATGACACGAAGAGAACTTGTGATTCTGGGATAAGTGGAGTCTTCCAACTGACTAATATCTCATCTAGAAATGACTTACATCCTTGAGAGTCACAAAATAAATACTATGGTGTTTTGGTTGATATACTTGACTATAACTTTAATTCCTTCAAATTATTTTTCTTCATCATGAAATGGTATAGACTATGACTCAATCAAAATAATCCTAATAGAACTGTTATTAAACATGAAAATGGATTTTCAATAATTAATACAAGGTTGTTTGAGCCAGTTGGGGATGAGCCCTATGTTCTTCCAAGCCAATGTGAGTAGGTATTTTACTCAAAGGTTCCACATAAATTGGGTTGGTCATTTGTTATTAGACACGATCCAAGACAAAGGTCGATAAGGTATAATATGATGGAAGAAGAAGATACCGAGGAAGAGGAAGAAGTGGAATATGATGTAGATGATGATCATGACTGAGAGTTAGTCAAAGAAGAATATGAAGCAGAAGATGATGATGACATTGCTATTGATCATGAAGATGATGAGGAGGAGGATGATGATGATGATGATGATGATGATGATGATGTTACTGATGACTATGATGATGATGATAGTGGTGTTGATGATGTCATTGATGACAATGATCTTGATGATGAGATGGATGAAGAAGAATATCAATGACATGAATGAAATGTACAATTATACCAAATGTTTTAGTTTCAACTGCATGCTAGCCCTGAAGGAATAGATGGAAGCATTAGCAATCCACATAATATGTTTGAAAAAATGCCTAAAGAATATAAGTATAGACAAGGCATGTGAACTGTTCGATAATATGTCCATACGACTTTTCTTGTTTGGCATGTTTTAATAATTTTTTTGGGTTGAAATCTGCACTTTTTCCACTACTATGCTTAGGGTTTCATATTAATGAAAGTTTTGGTTATAGCGTTAATAAATAAATACTCTTATTCACCTTGTTTTGTATGTCCTACTGATATATTTGATATTTTGTTAAGATAAATTTCATTCTAAAAGCGTGTATTTAATCTCTATATGCTTAAACAACCTCACTAGTTAAGACTATTCTCATTTCTAGTGGGCATGACAAGAATCAAATCACTTGAAAGACACCATTATTTAGACATGCACAAATTAGTGATGTGATTAAGAAAATTACCTTTCGTTATCATTTTTTGGAGTATTTTTTTATATTAATGCATTTAATCTAAATACTATCTTATGAGATTTACTTCTGATAATTTTCTATTTTATTGCACATAAATGATGTTAAATCACAAGGGATTCTCCTTGTTCTCTACAATGGAATGAGCTAATTCTAAAAGTATAAATAGATAATTTTAACAATGTATAATGTTCTTCACAAGATGTAATAAAAACACTGGCAAGGAACAAGAACTGTTTGATAAAATGACACAATAGTGGTGTCTCATGCAATGCTGAGATGTTCAGTTATATGCAATGCTGAGATAGTCAAAAAATTGTAGGAGATCACATTTCTTTGAAGCATTTTGATAAACTATCAAACAATGAATATCTCAGCATTGCATGAGACACCACTCTTGTGGCATTTCATCAAACATCTTAGTTTTAGATACTTTGTGAGGAATTGAGTACTTAGCAATGATGTTAAATCACAAGGGATTCTTTGTGTTCTCCACAATGGAGTGAACTATGTTTTTCTGATTATATAAGTATTATCTTTTATCAAGTATCCCACACAGTCTCATGGATTGTCAGGTATAAATCAATACACCCCATAAAGATTAATGTCTTTTACCATTTGTAAAATATCCCTCATTGCCACCTGTCTCTCTAATTTCATGAAGTGTAGGTACTAGTGAATAGGTAGTTGTTAGATTTATCTTCCTTGAGAGAGGAAAATGAAGGAATGGAAGAAAAAAGTGAGATATTTAGTATGTTTAAATCAAGGAGATTGACTTGAGGTCAAAAGATCAGAAAGAAATTCAATAAATGCAAGGAATTTTTCCTTGCTCAAGGGGGGTCGTGTTCATATGATGATGAGAGAAAAGGTGACTCTAAGGTGCCCTTTAGGTACAAACATCTATAGAAACAATGGGTCCCTGATGAACTTCCTTCAATAAACGCTGATTTTTGTGTTAGAGAGAGGATATATCACATAGCACCATCTTCATTACATGGTTTGGACCTATTTTCCATGGATGGCATAAAGGTCTCTTACAAAAAAAAATTCAAATTAATGGATTATGTCAGACCTTGTTATGATTATAGTAGTTGGATGTAGATTGTTAGATATAAAAAAAAGTATGTGTAGGTATGCACTCGCAAAAAATTATATACAACAAAAAGTCAGTGAACAAAGTAAAATAGTAGCTATATACATTGACGAAAGGCCAAAAGCGTCAGGGAATATTGTAGGTTTTATAAAGACTACACAACCTATGTCAACTAAGAAGCAACCTAATTACATATTTGAGGCACGTGAGGGAAATTGTGTATTTGTATGTGTGATCAAATCAATATGTAGAGGTGAAGAGATTATTATCAATTACAATTTGAATCATAGAGATACAAAACTCATGACTATCATGGATGAGGTGGTACACATTTTGATAATTGTCTATTATTCAAGGTAGCTTAGAATAAGAACACAACTGTTTTAACATGTCTTAATGATTTTTTTTAAATACCGGGCTATAATATGGATCAATAGTCGCACGACGATGATGGTTCTCATGTGACTTCTTCTTCTTGATAGGTAAAACTCATTGTAGTTGTACAAATACACATACAAGAAAAATGTTAATACATATTTTTTGTAATTTTTTATTATTCACTACTATTTTGAGTTGCTTTTAAATAAAGTGCTAATAATATTGTTCTCACTAATGAGTGTTGATTAGAAAAAGGGAAAGGAACAAGTAGTCCATGAGGAGTCGTAGGATGAGCAGGATCTATTCATTGTTGATTTTTCATAAGACGTTGATCTTGTGGTTGCACTACAAAAGGTCCTTCGTGCAATATCAAGATAGTTAAATCAATTGGTAGATATTCAACCTCAGACTCCTCAAATACAAAAGAGAGAGGATGAGTTGATTCACCATGTTTGGACTTATAGACTAAGTATTAATGTAGTTTTTAATTATAACAAAAGTTCAATAATGGTTTTTATAGTATACTCTTTTATTTATGTCATTAAGTAAAATACATGTGTTATTTTTACAGAGGATACAAAAAACATTCAAGGGCCATGCCCCAGATGTAGATACTTTAGGTGGTTCAAGTACATCGCATATTCTATCCTCCACTTATGTTTTGCTTGAACAATTTTTTTTTTAATAGCTCTAACAATCTTGTCCATGGTTGTCCATATTTTTTTATGCTCTAACAATCTTATTTTTTAGCACCTACTGTTGATCCTATTTTGAGTAGGCCACCTACTATGAGGATCAAAACCATAGATGTATTGCCACCTGCAATGTCGGCAATACATAGCATGGCCATAGATGCGATGGGCAATGCCTATTGGTAAGTATATTCCTCTTTTTCTCTCTCATTTATCATGTGTTTATTTCACTTGAACTATTCTTTCTTAGGGGGCATTTTTTAATATTGGATTCATTTTATGTAGGAGACAATGAGGAAATTCCTAGATGTACTCGTGTTAGATGTACAGGAACAATAGAGAATTGTGATCAATTGCTCGTGAACACTAAAGATGGACTTAACTTGAGAGTAGCCCAGCTTCCAGGTATTTTAAAGATTGATCCTTTATTTTACTATACAATCTTATACTCATAATGTATTGCACTAACCCCCTGTGCAGTCCCTTGCAATAACTAATAATCTCATTATTATTTTGTAGGGAGTAATCTATTTTATGAAAAACTTAATGATGAATGTTTGTGCATTTTCAGGCTGACCATACACACATGGTATTATATTTTGATTTTATTGCTAGATCATATTTCCTTTCATCTCTTTCTTCAAGTATATTAAAAGTTAGCTTCACTTCATATATGAATCTAACAATTTTTTTTCTTAAAAGGTGGCAATTACAAGATAAAGAGTTAAAGGATAAACTCATTGACTCTATGATAAAACTTTTTGGACCCAACATCTTTCAAAGACTTAGGCTTCTTGATAAAGTGGGCCAAGATTTGAAGTATATTAGGGACAACTATAGGTCCCAAATAGATCACAGCCCTTATTATGAGTGGCCCCCCTATGTTACCATTAATGAGTGGGAGAATCTTGAAAAGGATACACTTCAGAGAAGCGCAAGACATGGTGGACATATACTATCACCTGAGGAAAGAAGGTACATGATAATCTTAATAATGAAATTATGTACTACTTAATCTGTGTACTTATGTGATCTAACATATTTTAAACATCACATAGGTTGTCTAACACATTAAAGGAAACAAAAGAAAGAAAACAAAAACACGGGAAACATGAGCTTGGCTTGGGTGGATATTCAAAACTTGTTGCATGATTTGTAAGTATTATTAAATGAAAAACCATATGCAAATATTTATAAATTGCAATCAATTTAGTTTTGATGAAATTTACTACAATAAAAATTCATGATACCAAGCAAAAATGTAGGCCTTGGAGTCCTAAACAAAGATTATAGAAGAGGACAAGAAAATAGGCTACAAACAAGGATACAGTCATGGCTGAATGATTCTGATCAATGAGTGCGCAAGGTTCTTCTAGTGGATCTTTCGATCAGGTAAATAATCCAATTGATTTTTATTTTAAGTTGAATAATTTACCAGTTACTGTATTTGATGTTAAGTTCCAACATAAAGTGAATATATTTATATGTATTAAACTGGATGATTAACATTTCTCAGTATTTGTCTTGTATTTATATGTATATATTATCGATAAATACACTAATTATTTACATTGGAATGCAGCCTGCCGATCCTGATACACCATCTGAGCATGATAGAGGCATCGATTCAAATGTGCATTATAGTACTCAAGGTATACATTTTCTATTTAAATTTTGATTATTGAATTATTAATACAAGTAAACATTTTAAATTGAATTTGGCATAGTAATAAAAAATTAATTATAATATGTTGGGATTAATAAAATATTTTGTATTGCAGTTGCAAGGGATGTAGAGGTTGTTCCCGATGAGCATGTTGAGGTTCAAGTCATCGGGCAAGATGATGTGGTTCGACAAGGTAAAGAGCATCATGTTTATGTGTTTTAAAGTACTAAAATTCTTGTAAAAATAATGAATTTAATTAAAAACCCCAATATGATAATATGTTTTTTATTTAACCCTTTTATTTGTTATTGTAGATGACCCGTGTTTGCAAAGGATGGTGAGATCACGTGCACAAGTGAGAAGAAAGGATGATGACATCATGGATATGCCTCTGCAACAATTTACAGAAGCAAAAAAAAAGAAGAAATGATTCTCATTTATGTAGCTTATTTGATAATGACTGATGTTTATGTCTCAAAGTTTTAATCTTATGTGTTAATGAATGTTATGATGTGTTAATGAATGCTAATGAGTCTTATTAATGCTAATGAATCCATGTTAATGAATGCTAATTAATCTTATGTGTTAATGAATGTTGTTTGGAAATGATTTGATATTATAGTTTTTTGAGTTATTAATCATTTCCATGGAAATTTTTATGGTTTTTGTGAAGATTTAATCAAGGAAAGTCATTATTTTATTGATTGTTCTAGGCAGATTGGTGAATGCAATCAGAAATTTTCTTTAAAGACACCAAGACTAAATAGGGCCTCCTAACTTACTATGGTTAATGTGACTGTGGGGAGAGTCTATAATATGTACCATATGTTTCCATACATGTTTGTTTGTAGGGATGGACAAGGGATTGAAGAAATGGATTAGACATTGTTGAAGAATGTTGATTGAGGGATGTTGCTTGGTTATGTGATTAGAGAATACTTTACATGATTGCATTCCCCAAATCATTACTAGAAAAATTTTGAACATATCTAAATGGAATACTTTGTGCCTAATATACTTAAATGGAATACACCAAGAAGTACCAAATGATGAATGCTAAATTGTTTTAATGGAAAAGCATCAGAACCGTCAATTTCTAGAACTTGATTTTCTAGTCTTAATGATTTTTCTATAGTCCTAATATTTTTTCTTATTTCTTCTCATTTGTCTCTTTTTTATTTCCTATGTCTCTACCTTGAATTTTACTTTTCCCATGTCCAATTTTGTGCCAATTATGGAGTTCACCTTCTTTTGATGGTATATTTCATTCACTCTATGTGGAATACTATTTTGTTCAATGTTTTATTTCATTTTGATATTTCATTCACTTTTCATATACATAGATAAATGGATAGTTTTGAGACATGTTTCTATGGCTATGATAAATTTCCCTCTATGTTGACAAAATTAGAGTTGACAAAATGGTTGTTCAATGACTATATTTTCCATTAGAGCCACTTCATATGCACAGCTGATGAACATGAAGATTTGCCTAAGTAGTACTAGGAGCTGACCTAGCAACACATGTACTATTGTGAAAATCATCTCAAGTCCATTTGCTGTTGAGTCTAGTTCCCAAAATTTTTTGGTCAAATCTACATTTTTTTCACATGTTCATATACCAAATGATGAATGCTCAATTATTGTAATGGAAAAGCATCATAACCATCCATTTCTAGAACTTAATTTTCTATAGTCTTAATGATTTTTCTATAGTCCTAATGATTTTTCTATAGTCTTAATAATTTTTCTATAGTCCTAATGTTTGTTGCTCTTGATAAATTAGGCCTTAAATTTGAATTTTTTTTCACTTTTTTATTTCAGCTTGATATTTCATTCATTTTTCATATACATAGAGACTACACATACTAATAAAAAATGAGCTATTTGATTTAGGTTTACTGTTCATTATTGTAAATGGTCAATATTTCTAATGGTACTCCTTGGTGTATTCCATTTTAAAATAATCATGTTTATATGACTATGATAAATGTCCCTTTGTGTTGAGAAAATGGTTGTTCAGTGTCTGTATCTGCAAGTTACAAAAAAATCATCCTTCTTCCACCATCATTCTAGTCAATGTACAAGTAATGAGTTATTTCATTCAAGAAAGACCATGTTTGACAATATCATTCTAGAACAAAATAAGGAGTATGAAAAATTTAGTGTATGCATAATTAGTTTTTCAAAATTGGCCTTGTTGATGATGATTATGAAGAAGATTTGAGACTGTTGCACCAATCTTAATTGGATCAATCATCATTTTCAAATCTTCTTCATCAAGAACCATCGTCCATTTGGTGATTCACTTGGTTCAAACTTATATAGTAAGTATTAATGTAGTTTTTAATTATAACAAAAGTTCAATAATGGTTTTAAATGTTAACTGTGACAATCTCTTAGTTTCAAGAAATTTAGAAGGAGGCACCTAGTTCAATATGCAATCTCAATTCATATGCATAGGCTATTAGGTGGATCTGAAAAATGTAATAGGTTTTCATTTTTGATAGAGGTCTTTAATTAGGTATTTTAAGTTATAGACCATCACAAACATTATAATTTTGAGTCTTATAGGTGAGGGTAATGTCCTTAGTATGAAAGCAAATCGAGACTTTTTATTTGCTAGTTTGTTGAGGACATTCTCTCGCCCATAGCTGCCAGAGTTGTAACATTCACGATGGTCTATAAATTAAAAACATTATAGACCTATTAAAAAAATGCAAATGTGGTGTGCTTTTTTAGCTCCACCTATTATCCATGCATATTCTACGTAGGTGCATGTGCATTCTCAATTCAGTGTGGGAAAATCATATTTTGGATGCGAGGGAGAGAAGACACACATAAAGAACATGCACATAAACAAGACATCTAAGAAATATAAATGTAGATATCACAATAGATGAGAAACATAAATGTAGATATCATGGTCATAATTATTTGGAGACTCAACATAATTGAATGGTATACCCAGATGATGCAACACAACCATTATTCCTTCGGTTCCAAATTGACACTATGGGATCCAAAAACCATAGATAAGGAATAAATTTAGAGAGTGAATGAGGACCATAACAACCAAAATAATATAGGGTCCCTATATTATTTCAATCATTATGATCCTCCTCCTCCACTTTCTAAATTTATTCCTTATCTATGGTTTTTGGATCATGTAGTGTCAACTTGGAACTAGAGGGGTATTGGTTATGTTGCATTGTCTAGGTATACCACTCAATTATGTTTTGTCTCCAAACAATTGTGACCATGATGTCTATATTTATGTTGTTGGCATTAAGTAGGATTGCCACTAGTGACAACACTTATTTGCATCCTCAGTGCAAACCAAGTAGGATAGTGCAAACTGAGCAGAACAATGCAAACCGAGCAGAATAGTGCAAACCGAGTAGGATAGTACAAACCGAGCAGGATAGTGTAAACCGAGTGACATTATGTCTACCGAGTCACAAGTATCTACCGAGTTCAAAACTTATTGAGTGGTTAGTATGAACCGAACCTTCACTTCTACCGAGTGACGATGCCGAGTAATGCAGTGGATGTCGAGTATCAGAAAGTCACCGAGTTAGTTTGCAGGAACCGTGTAACCATACTTGGGCTGACTTAGTAGCACTTATGTTTATTTGTCAAGCTGACTTTGTAATTTTAATTAATTGTTTAGACTTGTATATAAACAATGTTGTACAAATACCAAGTAGTATGAATGTGGAATAAAAAAAGGAAGAGATAAAAAGGCAGAAACTAGTAAATTACAAAGGGCTACTATACATAAGGAGCAGCAGAGACAAATTCATCACATAAGGTGATCAGTACATCAGCAAATCTCATTCAGAAATCCAGTTGCAAAGTAAGAGATATACTGTTTCATTTTAACCAGTGAATCAGTACTAAAATCCTCTAACCAGGTAGACTTAACAGTCTTTTGTAAAATCTCTTTACCGAGTACATACTTCTTTTGTAAGTTTGTAAAAATCCTTTAACAGGGTGGATTTAGCAATCCTTATTTCTCCTAGCAGGGTAGATCATCAGAAGTGATCAATGTAAGCCTTAACCGGCCAACTTTATACTGCAGTATTAAAGCTTTGTGGGTTTCATCCCCACCCTAGTTTTACTTTCTTCTGGAAGGTTTCTGGGTAACCAAATCTATGTGTCATTGTTGTGAATGCTTTTAAGTTTCATGCTTTCTATATGCAAAAGGATAAAGTGAACTATATGTTAATACATTTGATATTGAAAAAAAATTTGAAGTTACTGATTCACCCCTCCCCTCTTAGTAACTTGGTTAATTCTTGAATATTTCCAACATATGTTTCTCAGTTGTTGTGTCCCAGGATCCCTTATGACCCTTTATGATCCCTAAGAATACATCTTAGAGGTCTTAAAGTGTCATAAAGGGTTATAAGAGGCTCCTAGGAGGGGCCAGATGAGATTCCATCTTCACATGGTTGGCCCTGTTAAGTAGAGAATATTAAACTATTCTTGAAGCAGAGAGAAGCTCAATATTTTAAGGTCTCACTCCATGCATGACAAATATATCTATTTTTTTAAATATAGTATGCCATCAAAATTATGATGGTCATCATAGAATGACCAATAGCAAAGAACTACAAACAATGTTTATCTATCATAAATATCTGATAGGTAGATGTCACATGTACAACATATCTGTCACTTATCCAGCATCTTCATTGTAATTGTGACAACAATAAATAGTCTTGATAGCATGTTGACCATCTCTGACCTTGTTGGCAAGCCCTCTTCCTATGCATATTGTGAGAGTTAGATTCATCATAATTATGAAACACATCCTAGCTATTGGTGATTCCAACACCAAAACTACAATAGTGGTTAGTGTATCTTGATCGATGGGGTAGTGTTAGAATTGAGATGTATAGCCTTCAGAAAAAGGATTCAAATTTACTAGTACCTAAATAGAAAAAAGTTTTTCATGATGATGCAAGAGGGGATCATGTTGGGACATTACATCTCTGCTATTGGAATCCAAGTAGATCCTGCTAAGATAGGAGTCATTATGAATCTACCCACACCAACAAAATAAAAGGATGTCTAAAGTTTCCTAGGATATGCTAGCTACTACAAAAGGTTTATTAAAGACTTTAGTAAAATGGAAAGCCCCATGTATTCTTTTCTCACAAAGGATTCTAAATTTATATGGACATCAGCTTGTGACAAGGCTTTCTTGTAGCTAAAGTATGTTCTTACTTAGGCTCTCATTCTAAGGGTTCCCAATTGGACATTGTCATTCTATATTCATATTGATACTTCTAATCATGTTGTGGGAGATTTTTTGGGGCAGAAAGAAGGTACAATTGAACATTCCATCTATTTTATTAGTAAAAATTTGTAGGGATCTGAGTTGACTACATAGTTACTAAGAAGGAACTCCTTGCTATCATCTATTCTCTCACCAAGTTATGTCACTACATTACTAGTTGTAACAAGATATTTGTGCACACTTACCATGTAGCCATAAAATATTTGGCTAATAAACTTTCTATCTCAAGGAGATTAGCTAGATTGCTTCTGTTGCTACAAGAATTTGACATCACAATAGTGGATAAACCAGGAAAATCTAATGTAGTATTTGATTTCTTCTCATAGTTGTAGAATACAAATGATTCACAAGTTATTGATGTCAACTTTCTTTATGATCACCTATTTTCCATTTCGGCCAATACCCCGTGGTATCTCCACACTTCTCACCAAAATAAAAGAGGCCTTTAATAGAGAAAACCTTCAATTACTCTTGGATTGCCAATTGTCTATTTTATACCAGACCAGACCATATTTTAAGGAGATGTGTAAGAGAATATGAAACCTCTAACATCTTACATGCCTACCATGATGAACATTACAGAGGATATTTTGTAGCCAAATGAACAACAATGAAGGTTATAACCACTGGTTACTATTGGCTAATATTGCATAAGGATGCAACCAACTATACAAGGAAGTGTGATAGATTCTAAGTGATGGGTAAGCCAACAAAGTCATACAAAATGCATCTCTTCCCTCAAGTGGTAGTTATTCCATTTGATAAATGGGGATTGGATTTTGTAGGACCCATCCAGCCAATGACAACTCCTATATCCATGTTTTTACTAATTATGTGTCTAAGTGGGTAGAGGTCTAAGCTATGAAATATGCCAGAGACAACAAAATTGTTGAGTTCTTGTACGAGGAGATTTTTACAAGGTATAGTGTACCACATGAACTATTCACAGATCAAGGTGCTCAGTTCACCTCAACACTGATCACTGCCTTGATGAATAGATACAACATTCACCACCAAAATTATATCCCATATAATCTCCAGGAGAATGGTCAAGTGGAGATCACTAACAGGGAGATTAAGGCAATCTTAACTAAAATAGTACAAATCCACAAGAAGGATTGGAGTAGCTAGTTGTAAGAAGTTGTTAGGGCATACAGGACAATGTGGGAAACAACAACCAGATTCACACTGTTTGAGTTTGTGTATGGAAAGTCTATTGTGATGCTCATCGAATCTGAACATTAAATATTACATATGGCATTACAACTCAACTTAGATCTCCCCACATCTCAATGTGACATGATCTTGTAGCTCAATAACCTAGATGAGATGAGAAAAGCAGCCCTACAGAAAAATGAGATGGTTTAGTTATAGTGAAAGAAGTGGTACGATTCACACATTCAAAACAAATGGTTTATTCCTAGTGACTAAGCTCTCCTTTATGATTCATAGTTTCAATAAACTCAAGATAAGCTCACTACACTATGGCTTGGTCCTTATGAGATAGAAAAGTTTTTTTCTAATGGTCCAGTTTAGTTTTCTACAATTGGCCCTGTGTGTTTCAAGTTATTGGTAAATGTCTATAGAGTCTATCTATACCATAAACCAACCACAAAGGCCTAGTTCTTGCGGTAGTTTGAGATTTATCTTGTCACAACTGGACCTCTTGTAGCTAATGACCCTCCTAAAACTAATGAACCCCTTACAGTTTATGAACCTCCTATAGCCAAAGTCTTTCCTCTAGCTAAATGGGATAGCCTTTAGCTCTGTTCATCTCTTTAAAACTATGCACTTCTTTCATAACAAAGTTTTTGTTTCCTAAGGAAACCATTCTAGTCCATAACAAAAAAAAACATCATTTCAAGTCACATCATCTTTTCTCTCTCCCATAAATCTTCAAGAATATAATACAAGTTTGCAACAACAATCTTACTTATAGAGAGACCAACTACTTTACTTAGCTTGCAATAAAAGAATCTTTCCTTTCTTTCTTTGGCTTTAAACCATATATAAAATCACTCCACATTTTATGCAACCTCAAAAACTTAGAAATATTCTATTAAAAAATAAAAAATGAACTTATTGCTAAATATCTAGCTCAATTTTCTTTAAAGAAACTCCACTCCACCTTCATAGCTAGAAAACAAAAATCAATAGTCCCTCTTAGTGAGGAATGTTTCCTACACAACAACCAGCTTATCCCTAAAGAATATAAACTTATTATTCACCAAATCCTTTGTTAGGATGTTTCCTACATGTTCGTCTGTATGAATATACCAGATTTTTAGAATCTCATTCTTAACATAATATGTGATGAATTGGTACTTGATCTCAATGTTCTTTGACTTGTCATGAAACACTCGATTCTCAAAGAGTTTAATGCAACTCTACTTATCATAATAAATTATTGTAGGATCTATCTTCTAAGAAAAGAGCCTCACATGTAGCCATAATGGCTTTCATAGACTTGGCCTCTACATGACTCTATACAACTCACTTATGTTTCCTACTATACCAAGAGACAGCTCATGATCCCAAACTGAAACTATACCTTAAAGTTCTCTTCTTATCAATTATACTTCTTACACAACCTATAATAGTAAATCCCTCAAGCTTCACTCCATATTTCTAAACATACTTCACCTCATAATCAACTATGCCTCGTAGATATCTCAAAACATGTTTTCCATCTATCCAATACACACATTTAGGTTCCACCATAAACTAATTAGGAGAGTTCACTGCAAAAAAATATTTTTTCTAGTATTGACTAGATATATAAGAGGGCCAATCAAATATCTATATAAATTTGGGTCCACTACCTCTGACCTAGAATCATCAATCATCTTCGAGCTGGTCATAAGTAGTGTCGACACATGCTTAAAATTCTCCATCCTATATCACTTTAAGATATCAATTAAGTATTTCACTTTTTCAAGGAACATCTCTCCCTCTTTCCACCACAACTCTAATCCTATAAATTAGTGCATCAACCCCAAATCCTTCCTCTCAAACTTGCATGCAAGATCCAACTTGCAGTGTGTTATGAGATCCTTTGACCCTATGAGAAATAAGTCATAAACATACAACAATAGTATGAGAAGTTCAGCCTTCACTTGAATATAGTACATGTTCAAATCTTTCTCACTCTTGATGAATCCCACACTCTTTAAGTAACTATCAATATGTGAATGCCATGCATTGGGAGCTTTCTTGAGACCATACAATTTTCTTTTCAACCTACAAACATGAAAATCCCTCCCATATTCTTCAAATCCTTTTGGCTTCTCTATGTAAATCTCTTGATAAATTACTCCATCGAGAAGGACTATTTTAATATCCATCTAGTTAATCTTCCTACCCATCTAAGTAGCTAAAGAAATTATATTGGATGGGTACCTAGCTAATAGAGTGAAATTCTCATCATTTTCGATTCCTTACTTTTGAGAAAACCACTTAGCCACAAAATGATCTTTGAACTTTTCCACACTACCATCTGTGGCATGCTTAATATTATATAGCCATATGTAGCCCACTATAGACTTATCTTTTCATCATGGTAATACCTCCCATGTGTTATTCTTCATGATAGAAGAATACTCTTCCATCATATCATCCTTCCATACTTGGTCCTTGGACACCTCTTGAAAGCTATAATACTCTACTTCAATTAACTCACTCATAACTGCCACATAATCGAAATAACATCTTGAGATTTTTTTTTAATCTAACTAAATCTTGAGGATGAACAACATATTCCTTGGACTCTCTTAAATTCTTCTCAGCCACTTTGTTTCTCCTCTTCTCTATAATAGGAATATGAGGTTGAGGAATTATTTGTTCCTCTTGATCATCCTATTTTTCTTTCTTTCTTTTCTCTATAGCTTGTGAGACTAAATTTTGAGGAATTTTTCCTACCTCAATCACAAAGAAACTATAGGAAGTTTACACCCCAACAAGCATTTATATAATTTGGAAATGATCTTGCCAAAAAATGGGGGGAAGTAAGTGAAGGTTAAGTAAAAAGGGAGAATAGCAAAGGAAAAGGAGGAGAAGTAAGTAAAGTAAGTGAAGTGAGAAGCAAGTAACAAAAAGATAGAAATTTATCATAGTGGGAGATATCAAGAGAATATTTTTGAAAGATTTGAGAGGCAGAGAAGAATTTGAGAATCGAAGTTTTTGCCATCAATGCCAAAGGGGGAGATTGTTGAAAATCTAAGGATAAGTTTTGTCATTGATTTCAGTCATCACTTATGTAATGTTTATACTATCAAAAAGCTAAAGGAGTTACTGGATGCTTAAGACAGTTATCAAAATAAAGAAGTTAGTTATCGGAGTAGACAAATATCAGATAAAGGAAAACAAAACTATAGTAGTCAATGAGAGGAAAAGATAAAATGGTTTATGGAAAAGATCGAGATGAAGGAACCCTAAGATCTAAGGTCAGTAATATATGATTCAATGGATAAGAAGTGGATCAAGAATAAAAGGATCGAAGGAGAAGATTAGAGAGAGAGAGTGGAAAAAGATATAGAGGTGAAGAACAAGCAATGAAGGAGAAAAGAGTTAGAAGATAGAGACAATGAGCATAAGGGATCTGATAATATTTGGAGGAAATCACAAAAAGTTTATCTATCTTGTAAGGAATCCTAACAAGTTTCTACAAGGTATTCTAAATCCCTTAACCATATAGTCTCTAACAAAACCATTGAAGTTTGTTGTAAGAAATTTTTTTAAATCCTTTAATAGGGTGAATGGTGTATATGTAGGATAAAATGATGTAGGAGCATCTTAAGTCCTTGGCAATCCTGTGTCACCAAAAAGATGTTTGAAGTTTTTTGTGTTGCTCAGTTCCTTCTTTGACCAAGTTGGTTCAGTATTGCTCAGTTTTCTTTGTTCACTAGTGTTGGTCGATTATCCCTTTGGCACTCGGTTAATTTTCCTAGCACTCAGTGATGCTTGTCTAGTGCTCAGTTATCTTGCTTATCGAGTTCTTTATTTGGATTTTTGTTGAGGCCAACTCTTGCAAATTAATTTTGGTCATAGATTTAATGCTGGTATCTATCATTGGGAAGCATGTAGACCTAGATCTAGTTTTTCCTTTCATTGATGGTGGATCTGAAGGCTGACTTGTTTGGTAGCCTCTTCTATAAATGTAGTTGTTTGGTTAGAGTTTAGGGAGTCAGTAGTTGGTTAGAAGATAGAAGCTAGAAGATTAAATATAATTGGTAGATCCTCACATGTTGGAGGACTTATGTACTTGATTGTAATATCTAGCCTAAACCGAGAAGGCCTTACAACCTAGAATGTATGAATCAATTGAAGTAAATATATGAAAGTTTTTACATTTTCTCTCTCACTATTGTGTGTGTTTTCTTCCATGTGTGATCTCTGCAAGGTGGATTTGGTTAGGGTGTGCCTTTGGCCCCTCTCCCTATCCTCCCTTGCATCATAAAATCTCTTAGAAGAGTAGTCCTAACAAGATTGTAGATACACTTAACCATGTATCACTCACTCCTAATAGGGTGAGTCACTTACAAAGTGACATTGTGTAGCCTTAACCGAGAAAATATTTTAGCTATAGTGAAGAGTTGTGGCTACCATGTCCACCACAATTTTTTCCTCTAACCAAGGATTTATGGGAGACCAAAAATATTTATGTTATGGGTGTGTGAATCATTTTATGATTTTATTGTTATTTACTTTATGTTTTTTCAATTACAAGCATATTGGTAATACAAAAAAGACTATTGATAAATTGGGAATGAAACTACATATTTGAGATTAAAAGTTTGAATTAATATAAATCTATTAGTACTAATTCATCCCCCTCTCAGTACTTAATATTTCCAATGAACAATTTGTATCAGAGCTTTTTTCTCTAAGAAGGAAAGTTTAACATCTTGAGAGTAGATCTTGGAAGATGGAAAGGTATAGGAAAGAAAGACAAATGGAAGAAGCCTGATATGAAGCCCTTGAACAAAATGAAGATCTAAAGAAAAAATTAAGAGAATCATTTTCAAAAAGAAAAGTACTCACAGAACGCCTATAGATAAGTCTAGATAATATTGAAAAACTATCAGAACATAGTACAAATTTAGAAGAAACTGATGTAGCCATTGCAGATCTATTGGAAAATAACACTGACCTAGAAGAAAACCTAAATGAAGCTTAAAAGGAACTTGAGATTCAAGGTCTAAGGATGAATGAAATGCTTGAAAGAATGAAGACTGTTGAGGAGGCCAAGGAAAGCCTTGAATCCGATAAGAGAAATCTAGGAAAAATGATCAAAGATAGAGATGATATCATTAAAAGGATACAATATGCAAATAACACACTAGGTGAATATCTGAATGACAAAAATGAAGAGAAAAAAAAGATACTTGCCAAGAATAAAAAAACTAAGAATTAAATTTCAAACTCTAAAGACCAATCTGAAAATTAAAAAAGAAGTTAATGACAAACTCACTAAGTTTTATCTAAGCATGTAGAGAATTGATGAAAAACTGAAAACTCAAAGAATATTTAGAGACACAACCATCCTAGGATATACTGGTAATAGAAAATTTGAAATTGGTGAATCATCAAAAGTGGTAGAAGAAAATCCATCACAAAAGTAAAAGGATCCTATTGATGCACAAGGAAAGAAACCTACAAAACCTACTTGTTACAATTATGGAAAGCTTGGTCACACATCAAATAACTATAGAAGCATATCAGTAAACACACCAAGTGGTACATTCTTTAATGGACATTCTTACAATTATAATAAGTTTGGACATCAGGCAAAAGAATGGAGATCAAGATCTAAAAACATGTCATCTGAAGGAAGTTTCACAAGTTACTATTACACATGTAATTGGTATAAACATAAATTTGAATGTTGTAGATCAAAAATTTTACCTAAAAGAAAACCAACCAAATTAATAAGCACATTGAGAAGAGAATGAAATATTCTAGCTATGTGCAACATTTGTGGACACTTTGGACATATGGCAATGAACTATAGATTAAGGAATCTGAGAGGAAATTCAGGACCATGGAGATCAATTGGTATGGTATGTTTTATCTGTCACAAGTATGGACATATTACATAAAATTATAGATACCATCAAGCTATTCATGTGGATAAAAAAGGAAAAACTTTGATTAATCTAGAACAAATGAAAAATAATATGAAGAAAAAGTGGATCAATAAGGAGAAATTTAGTGAGCAAGAAGGAAGCCTTCTAACCTTTGGGGAGGAGGATGTGTGTGAAAATGTTCTCTAAACTACAACACACTTCAATGAATCATTGTTTGGTCAATCTAAATAAATGAAAACAAATTGATCTAATCTTAGAAAAACCAAGGCAGCTCATTACCTTCTAGTAGACTTGAGTTTAAGTTTTCTCTCGGGTCGTTGCAAAATCAGTGACAACAACAAGACCTAAATGAAGGATTTAAATGCAAATTGTATAAGAATGCAAATTTATCCCATTAAACTAAGATTAATCCAATTATCAGATGTAAATTTTTCTTGTGTGATATTGATACAACAATGATAAATAAACTAAGCTATACTATGCTATCAACAATGATTAAAATCTAAATTAATCCATATTAAATAAATTTGAGATGTTCCAATGATTGAATGCAATAAACTAACTTAAAACATGGAATTGAAATAATTCAATAAAATATTGCAAATAAAATAACATTACTCTAGAAAAAATTGGGATCCTTTGTGAAGAAATGAGGCCTGCTTATATAGAATCCATTCAGAAATGAATGGTTGATATCGATCGGAGATGAATGGTGGAGTTTCCTTCAAAGAATCCATCATTGTGGAAACTTCCAAATTAATTGGTAAGCTCACTAAACTATTTTGTAGGAATTTCCAAAATGACTAATGAGTCAACTGGACTGGTTTTCCAGTTAACTGGCTTGTTTCCAAAATGAGATTTGCTTAACTAGTTTGTTGCAAAAATCATATTCAGTTAACTAAGGATGATGACATAAGTGCATTTTTAGGATTTATTAATAGATTTAATGTATTTTTCTCAAAATTTGACAATATAATTAATTTAAATTATTTTTTATTAATTAATTAACAATTGTTTATTTATTTAATCAATATTTAGAATATTAATTAAATAAATGACATAAAGTTGATTTAATTGCCAATAATATTTAAGGTTTAGGGATTAATTAATTAAACATGATCAAGTCCAGTAATAGAATAGGATACAGGCTAGATCAAATTGATGAATTGGATTGCTTCTTGGCAATTTGGCTGAGTTGGTTACATAGATGTTATCATTATGGCAACATATGATCTACATGAAGATCACACAGGTCAAACAGCTAGTATGTCAGAGTGCAATGCAAAAATTGTCTAAGTATGAGACAGTGTGTTTTTGCCAGTGAACCTAAAGATAGTTTTGATTGGCGATGTTGATTGGAATAAGTTCAATGCTTTTGCACTTGAACATAGATAGTATGGTGAATATTGAAGACTCACCTTAGAGTGCAAGTCATTATGGCATGTATGGAAGAAGTTATGACAGTTTTACTAAAGACAGTGTCAAGCTGACAGGACAGAATATGAAGACATAATTAATAAAGAGTTAAGGGACTATTTTGTTTATCAAAATAATGAATTAACAATATAAAGGGATTACATCTTATATTTTAACCCTTGGGTAAAGATATTTTGTAATATGTAAGCTAACTAGAAGAGTTATTAATCTTAATAACTTATATAAAGATATGTAAAGATGTAATTGTAAAGTGCAAGAAATGTGACATATGATGTGTATGTAATAGCGATAGTGAAAGAGCAGTGAAGAGATATTTATACAAGTAGTATAAGGTTATGTAGCTTGACCTTCTTTTGTAATTAGTAAATATTGTATATTACTTGTTTGGGCAGTGGGCTCATCTGGTAATCATATTTTGTACTACCAACTCCTAACAGGGTTGAGGCTTCTAACAAGGCCTATAGTCCCTTAATTAGGATTGAGACACTGTATGAATGTAATAGACTCCTAACAGGGTCAAAATCCTTAACATGATATTTTTCATTAGTGGATCTTTGTGGGTACCGTCCCCACTGGGGTTTTCCCTTAGCCAGGGTTTCCTTGAGAACAAATTATGTGTTATGAGTTCTTTTGTTTTATTGCTATGCATGTTGTTTAGCTTTCTATGTTATGCATGTGTTAAGATAATCTGTTATATCCATAATTAGGAAAAAGTAAAAATTTGTGGAATAATGATTCACCCCCCCTCTCAGTATTCCCTATTTCTAACAGTTGGTATCAGAGCTTAGTTACTCGAAGAAGAATCATTCAAGGAAAGCCTATCAGCTTGAGTAAGATCTCTATGGATATGGATCAACTACATAAGAATCTTGAAGAAGCTCTTGAACAGATTGATATGCTTACTGAAGAAAGAGATAATCTAAAAGGAAAATATGATGATGCAAAGAACCTCATTGAGAAACTTAAAAGCAAGTTGGAAGATCTGAAATCTGAAAAGGAATCTAAAATTCAAGTTGAAGATTGTGATGACAACTTAGAAAAAGAAATTGAGATCCTTAAACATGAACTGAAGATAGTAAATTTGAAGCTAAGTCTAAAAGATGGAAATGGCAAGAATGAAGCAAATCTGAAATCTGAGAATGAAAATCTGAAACTTGAAAATGAAGGGCTAAAATCTAAGCTTGGTAAAGTAATATCTAAGCTTGAGAAAGTCAATTTGCAGTATGCTGAACTTGAGAAATACAATACAATTGTGAAAGGAGAACTGACTCAATCTAAGCAACAACTTGAAAGAGTATATTCAACTAGTGAAAATATTGATGAACAAATATCTTATCAAAAATCATTCTATGATAAAACTGGTCTTGGATTCAACACTTTTAAAGCAAATGAAGAAAGCAAGGAACCAGATTTGAAAATATCTAAAAGCATAGATGAGAAGAAGTCTGATGAGATTAACAAATCTAAAGATATAGAAGTACCACCTAAGAAAGAGGAATTGCCTAAAGGTATGTAAAGAGAATTCAAAAGGTAGATGTTTTTCTTGTAATACTGTTGGTCATATGAAGAGAGATTGCACAAGTACTCAATTTAAACCTCTTAATGGTTATTGTTATAATTGTCATGGTTTTGGACATAGAGCTATTGAATGCAGAAAACCTAAATTTGTTGAGAATAACAATAGTAGTAGAATGTTTAGAAATACTAATCATACAGATAAGAAACCTATTGAAGATATCAATAGAAGAAATGGAGTATTATGTTATAGATGCAATAAGGTTGGACATATTGCTAGAAATTGTAGATCGCAGATCAATCAACCTAGACCAAGATATGGAAACAATGGAATAGTTTGTCAGATATGCAACAAGATTGGACATACAACAAAGTTTTGTAGAATGAACAATAGAGTTTTTCATCCTAATCCTAGAAGTCATGCAAGGAGAAATGAAGATGCAAGTAATAGTCAGAAAGGATGTTGTAGTAATTTAGATGAAGTGAAGTTTGTTAAAAGTACAGATCAAGGAGACATATTCAGCATTGAAGGTAGTTAGAAAGGTGAAGTATCAAATGGTAAGAATGAATCTTTACCTGACCCATCTCAAAGTACTTAATTCATGAAAATTATAGTAGAATAGGAACTTAGATTAGTGTAGAAGTTGATATCTGATGAATTGAGTCTTGCACAGTTAATGCAAGGTATTATATGATGTTCTAATACTATGGTTAAGATTGCAAATAAAAATATTATGTTTTGTGAGATCGCAAGAAGTTTTAAGTTTTGCAGGGTAACAAAATCAGCTTTTTGGAAAGAAGTGGCAAAAGAATTGAATACAATGTTAGATCTAAGTGAGATTGAAATGATAAAAGGGTAAGATACCTAATGACTTGTACAAGAAACTTGTAAATAGAAAGAAGAGAGCATCAGAGGAAGATATGACTATTAGAGAAAATATTTTAAGAAAACTTTGTGATGTGAGAGATGATGAACACTTCAAATAGATCATGAAGGATCTAAACACCCATTTGAGAACCAAGAAGAGAACTATTCAAATTATGGGAGGTAAATATAAAGAAATTAACATAGAGACATAGCAAGAAAATATTAAGGTTATGACACAGAATGTTGGAGAACCATCAGTTGCAACAAAATCTAAAGATCAAGTAGAAGAAGCAGAACAAGAGGACATTCCCTCTCCACCAGCCATAAATATTGAGGATGAAGCTATGAATGTTGAAGGAACAAAGATCACCTTGGATAGTGATGATAACTTATTCAAGAATCTTGAAAACATTGTTGACAATTCAACTTTTGAAGAGCAGGACAGTACTAAAGGAGAAGAGAAGACATAAACCAAATTTGTAGAACCTAAAGTGATAGAGAAAAAAGTACCTATTCCCACCCAAGAAGAAATCAATCTTACACCTAAGACTGGCAAGAAAACCTAGATTGGTTCTATGATTGAGAATTTGGGAAAGGAAGTAGATGATGATGATTAGATGGAATTGATCACATCTTTGAACAAGATCATTAGAAAGAACAAGAAAGTAAAGAGTCTTGAAGGATTCCTAACAGAGCTTACTGAGAAGTTACAAGGCATTATAACTACACAAATTGTAGAAACTGACCCTCTAGAAAGAGCAAAGAAAGTGATGAATACTTTTGATGATGATTTTACCAATTTATCTGATATAGAAAAGATGAAAGCTCAAGTAGCTTATGAGGCCAAAACACTTTTGAACATTAGTCAAAATATCAAGAATGATATCAATAACCTTGATATTTGCATAAAGGACTTGAGAAATAATTTAGAAAGAGGAAAATCTTTGTACATTTAGTGTACAAAATTAGAGAACTTGGTAGTAGAGGAAGTTCATAAAATGAAGATGAAGGAAGCAGAAATTTAGAATGAGACAAACCTTCTTTCAAGCCTCAATGTGAAGGTATTTGATATTGAGAAGAAAATATGCAAGATTTATGATGAAATAAGATTTTTGCAAGATGACAAGGATAAGAAGCTGAAGAGATTAACTCTTTTAAGAAAGCACATTTCTATAAATTTGAGCATTATTGAAGGGCAACTAGAAGAATGTCTTTCAGCCAAGACATCTTTTCAGAAGTTTAGTTTTGAGAATCTCCAAGCATGTGAGATTGTATCTTATAAATTGTAGGCACTACTTAGTGTGGTAGATTCAATTAAGAATTCATGGGAGAAAGAGTTAGAGGCCATGAAGATTAACTTTGTAGATTGTGTTGCAAGCCTACCGGCTTTGCAATATTGAATCAAGGTATAACTTTTTTTTTAACATAGTTTTGTAACCCTCCTTACCATATTTTTATCATTATTGTCAAAGGGGGAGAGATATATAGAAGAAAATTGATAAGGATACATACTCATAGGGGGATTACTATATAGAGATAAGATTTTTGGAGTTATAAGGATAGTATATACATATTTTGTATTATGGCCACAATTTTTGAAATTTTGGAGTCTAGGACTTAGCCAATTTTCTCATATGTTGCCACCAATGACAAAGAGGGAGATTATTGGAAATTTGGCTGAGTTGGTTACATAGATGTTGTCATTATGGAAACATATGATCTACATGAAGATCACACAAGTCAGAGAGCTAGTATGTCAGAGCACAATGCAAAATTGTCTAAGTATGAGACAATGTGTTTTTGCTAGTGAACTCGAAGATAGTTTTGATTAGCGATATTGATTGGAGTAAGTTTAGTGCTTGCACACTTGAACATAGACACTATGGTGACTATTGAAGACTCACCTCAGAGTGCAAGTTAGTATGGCATGTACGGAAGAAGTTATGATAGTTTTACTAAAGACAGTGTCAAGCTGACATGACAGAATATGAAGACAAAATTGATAGAGTTAAGGGATTATTTTTTTTATCAAAATAATGAATTAGAAATATAAAGGGATGAAATCTTATATTTTAACCCTTGGGTAAAGATATTGATTAATATGTAAGCTGACTGGAAGAGTTATTAATCTTAATAGCTTGTATAAAGATATGTAAAGATGTAATTGTAAAGTAAAAGAAATGTGACATATGATGTGTATGTAATAGTGATAGTGAAAGAGAAGCGAAGAGATATTTATGAAAGTAGTATAAAGCTATGTACCTTGAACTACTTTTGTAATTATTAAATATTGTATATTACTTGTTTGGGCAGTGGGCTCATCTGGTAATCATATTTTGTAATACCAACTCCTAACAGAGTTGAGGCTTCTAACAAGGCCTATAGTCCCTTAATCAGGACTGAGACACTATATGAATGTAATAGACTCCTAATAGGATCAACATCCTTAACAAGATACTTTTCATTAGTGGATCTTTGTAGGTACCATCCCCACTGAGGTTTTCCCTTAGCCAGGGTTTCCTCGAGAACAAATTATGTGTTATGAGTTCTTTTGTTTTATTGCTATGCATGTTGTTTAGCTTTCTATGTTATGCATGTGTTAAGATAATCTATTATATCCATAATTGGGAAAAATTAAAAGTTTGTGGAATATTGATTCACCCCCCCCACCTCTCAATATTCCCTATTTCTAACATTGGCTTAGGTTAGGACTTAGGGAATTTGATTGAAATTAGGATTTTATGATCAATAATTGAGATTACGGGCTTATGGTTTAGGTGACCATTTTTAGGTGATTACATTTTCCCCTCTTTGAACTAATGTGTGATCAACGCATTGATTCAAAGAAAGTTAGTGTTGAGACTAAGAATATTTTGATGTGAAGCAATGAAACTACTCTCAAATGTATTGATTTTGAACTTGATTGTACAAAAACTAATAGGAAGACCGCAATGTTCAATTTGATGGGATGCGATGAAAATGAGAACCTATCTTATTGGATGATGACAACTAACCAATTTTATGTGAAGCAATGAAATTGATTAATGTAAAAAAGACTCTTAAGCCATTGTTTTGGTTTGAATGAATAACTAGTTTGATGTGAAGCGATGAAACTAATTATCATTAAGAGATTAATAGCACCATTGACTTGATTTGATGTGATAACACCAATTGGATTGAGCAAGAAAAATAATAGTTTGATGTGAAGCAATGAAACTAATATACCCCTAGAGATTTGATGATGACAAAGAATCTCAACTTGATGTGGTGTGATGAAGCTAAGATGCCCCTAGCAATGAGGTCCTGTTTGATTTTATGTTTTGATTGATTGATTAAGGATTCTCGATGTTTGATGATGTGATCATTGAATTTTTGATGTTAGGGTTATGCCCCCTTGAGAGAGAAATCAAAATATGGTGAGGTACCCCAATGATTGAAAGAAATTTTGATTGATGAACTGAGGCAAGGAAAGGTTGATCTGATTTTGATGAGGTTGTAAATCATGTTTTGTACTGATATGAGGTCTAGTTGACCAAGTTTGACTAGAATTTGGGTAAGAGTTGACCAAGAATTTAGCACATTCATTACATAAGGAGAGAAAAATTGCAATGATTTGAAGATTAGAGGATTGATTGCGTAAGAGGTCAATTGTAATAAGGGAAAAAAAGTCAACTACGATTTTAAATAATCCCAAATTTTAATATAGATCCCAAAAATAGAATCAAGATGGTCAAATTAGGTAGGGATGTGATTTTTACATCAATCAAAGCAAGTTGAAAATTAGGTCAAAAACCTATATAAGGACCAAAAGTGTCATTTTCAATTCATTCTTACCTCTTCAAGTTTGAAATTTAAAAACCTTCTCTGAATGAAAAATGGTTGTCTCAGTAGCAACACATCGATTCAAGAAACAACGGGTGCACAGCCGATCAAGGAACTATGGACCAGTGGTAAGTCATCAAAAGTAATTCCATTTTCAGTGATTTCCATCAATTTTAATGCATGTTTTTAATTTTTTGAGTTGAAAGTCATGTTTTCTCATACATGCCAATGAGAAGGCTCATACGAGTAAACACATCCAAATGTTTACTCATATGGATCACTGGGAGTTCTTGTACTAGAGCTACCCTCAACTCATATGAGAAAACACCATGAAGCCCTTATGCTCGTACAATATGGTGTGTTTTCTCGTACTAGACAATTTACTCATATTGGTCAGTGGGAATGCTCATTTGAGAAAACCTCACTATCTATGTTTACTTGTGTGGAAAATAGTGAATGTTTTTTAGGGTCAAAATTTCCAAATTTTATTTTATCACTTTCCTATTTGTAGGCATGAGCATTTTCTCCATCTTCTGGATATATTGAACTGACATGATACTAATAATTGCATGATGATTTCTTATAGGAGGTGCTTCTAGGCATTCAGTTTGGGATCACATATCCACCAACATCAAGATTATTGGTAGACCTATTAGCAGATGAGCATGGTGTACTTTTTGAGTGTGGGTTTGGTTGGTTAGGTGGGATTCTAGATATCTATGTTAATCACAGACTTTGATTTCTCTTGTGGAGAGATTCCACAGTGAGCACAACATGTTACACTTACCCACATGTGAGATGACTATAACATCAAAGGATGTCTATCATATCCTTCATGTTCCTTTCTATTGTCCCCTAGTAGAGTATAAGGCATCTCATTTCCCTGGGATGTTAGCTATCCATAAGATATTCTAGGATGACGATATCCTAGAGAGATGGGTAGGGTGGGATACCATGATGTCTAGGTATAGCCAAGTTTTTACCCTAGCATATGTGATGATAGGATACATAGGCTTTTTTCTCATGCTAGACAAAGGACAATAAGGATTCTAGAGTGGATGGGGTCCCATATTAGAGAGTTTGTTGGCTATTCCAGCAAAGCTAGGGTGGGATCGTGCATTTTAGCACATATGTATCATGATTTAGATGAGGTTGTTTATCAGGGCATGAGCACCTTAGCTATAGGGATATTGATTCTTTAGATCTAGGATTGAGAGCATCTCCCTATCTTTCAACCTATGTGTGATGATGTTAGGACTATATGGAAGCCCTTTATTTATAGGTATACAAGTTACATCGTGCAACTCTACTTGGCAAAGACTGACTATTAGAGGTGACAGATCAATGACATGATCATGGTCACATGGAAACCATATTTTGGGACAGACCCATGGGGTGACTAGAAACCATAATAGAGAGGGATGTTCATGATCTAACCATTGATTGGTCATACAAATGCTATTTTGGAGATATTTGTACTATCTTTGGTACTATGTCAGTATGGTCATCCACAGGTTATGTCACTAGAGTTCACAACATATGGTAGATTTGTAGATGAGGTTAGATCTAGATGGGAAAAGAGGTTGGTGGAAGAAACCATCCTACAAGAGTTATGTTTGATCATGAGGGTGCAATGAGACTACCTAGAGATAGTAGTAGATGCAGGTATGTTGCCAGAGTACAAGGAGCATTTTTCCATGCATCCCATTCCATGTTTTATTGATCCAATGAATCCTATCCCATAGATAGATGATGAGGGTAATGCATCTCCACCACCTCCACCACCACATATTCAAAGAGATATAGGGAACATATCAAAAGGGGGAGATGTAGGGGCTAGTTCTAGCAGAGTTGTACCTTAGCAGCAGACGAGAGATAGCAAAGGTTCAAGGCCCAGTGTGAGATCTGGTGTGTAGGGAGGATAGGATTAGATAGATCCACTAGGAAGGGGAGGAGGGAAATAGGTTAGATAGAGAGACAGTGAGGATGTAGGGGCTAATGAGCTAGTCAGAGGTGGTGAGGGGGATGCTCTGAGACATAGGACTCTATAGGACATGATCCAATCTTTGGCAGATTGTGTTTGAGCACTACAGGTGGATCTTATTGTGGCACAAACTAGATTATCAAAGTGGGATCGATGAATAGTTGAGCTTATTTTTTAGGGATATTAGAGGGAAGAAGAGTGGGATTACCACTAGCGAGTGGAAAAACATCAGACTAGTCAAGCCTCATATTATGTAACGGCTTACAATGCAGTTATTCTGGCACTACAGCCGGTCATGCCCTTCTCATAGTTTGTAGCTAGATCTAAGTGTACATATATGCCATGTGCTAATGAGGTTGTACCTCCACCACCACCTCTATAGGTTCTAGATACTAAGGACATGGTAGAGAGCTAGCCTCCTAATTTTGATATTCCATTTTTGTACCCCATTTTTGGCCATTGTATACGATGACTGGCTCTGATGACTCTTATAGATTTTGATCTAGCACATTGACATTTTGATGATATAGAGATATATGATTTGATCTCATTGTACTTGTGTACCATTAGTTGTTATGAGATGTATTTATATTTCCTTATGATGCTTTTATGGATGCATGTTCCATTGATGTTTTGATGATGATCGTGTATAGATGAAAACATTTATGTAATGGATATCTTAGATGAATAGTGATGAATATGTAATTGAATTTATTGTATTATGCAATGGATCTATTATATATGCAATGGTTTCAAAATAGATATGTAATGAACTTACATGGAATTATGATTTATGGTTATGCAACTGGATATATGCTTATATTGATATACAAATAGATTTATAGAATATGCTTATATATGCAATGATTTATAACATCTCTTTGTAGGAAATTTTCTTTCTGATACATGAGTACTTGATCATATCTCTAATGACATAGTCGACTACCTAAGAAGAAAATGATGATCTCAATTGCAGGCCTCACCTTCCAGAGAGGAGAAAATGATGAGAGAGTAATGTTGTCCAAATGTAAAATGCAGAACTAACATGAATGCACCCTAGGACCTTGTCACTAAGATTTCTTTGAAAATTTTCATCACTAAGCATGTATGGAACATCTTAGCTAATATAATTATCATTGGTCTCACTATGACCATGAGAATATGAATATGACTTATATCAAATAAATGTAGGAAACTGACACAAGCACCAGGGCATAAAAGTCAAGATGACCTAAGAATCATTTCTAGTTGATGTTTCAAGTAACCATAAGCATCAAGGGATAAAATTCAGGATGAACTGAATGGTTCTTGTGTAAAAAAACATAATAAAAAACAAGGAGATAGCTTTTACCTCACCTTAGTATCCATATAAAAAGAGTTGAGGTATGTGTGGCATTCCAATCAAGATGGAGGCTCTTATCATAGACACCCAATTTATTGGATAGTTTAGGATCATCAAAACCACACTGACAAGTAGTAGAAAAATAAAATGATTTGTTAGAAATAGGGAATACTAAGAAGGGGGGTGAATCACCATTCTACAAACTTTATCTTTTTCCCAATTATGGATATAACAGATTATCTTTATACATGCATAACATAAGAAGCTAAACAACATGCATAGCAATAAAACTAAAGAACTCATAACACGTGATATGTTCTTGAGGAAACCCTAGCCAAGGGAAAACCCCGGTGGGGATGGTACCCACAAAGATCCACTAATCAAAAGTATCTTGTTAAGGATGTTGACCCTATTAGGAGTCTATTACAAGCATATAGTGTATCAGTCCTGATTAAGGGACTATAGGCCTTGTTAGAAGCCTCAACCCTATTAGAAGTTGTCAATACAAAATCTGATGACCAGATGAGCCCACAGCCCAAACAAGTAATGTACAATGTATACTAATAAAAAAAATGGTTAAGGTACATAACCTTATGCTGCTTGCATATACTTTTTCTACTCTTACATTTGCATCATATCACTTTATCATATCATTATAATCTTACTACATCATCTACTTCTTACAATTTACAATTACATATATACAAGTTATTAAGGCTAATAACTTTGCATGGTCAGCTTCCATATATCTTTATCCAATATTAAACATCTAGGATGTCATCCCTTTATATTTTTAAGACATTATTTTGATAAACAAAATAATCCCTTAACTCTTTACCAATTCTGTCTTCAAAACTGTCCCGTCGGCTTCACACTGTCTTCAGTAAAACTATCATAACTAATTCCGTACATACCATACTAACTTGCACTCCAAGATGGGTCATCATTAGAAATCATAGAGTCTATGTTCAAGTGAAAAAGCATTGAACTCACTCCAGTCAATGTCACAAATAAAAATTGTATCCTGGTGTACTGTGAAAACACTATCTTACACTTAGACAAATTTGCAATATGCTCTATTATACTTGCTGTCTAACCTGTGCAATCTTCATGTGGATCATATGTTTCCATAATGACAACATCTATGTACTCACTTCATCAAAATTGCCAACAATCTCCCCCTTTATCATTGGTGGCAACATATGAGAAAATTGGCTAAGTGTACAAGTCAAAATCTCAAAATTGTATCAAAATTGTGGCCATAGTATAGAAAATGTATACTATCCTTATAACTTGTCAAAATATAATCTCTAATACACTTCTCCCCCTAAGAGTATCAATCCTCATCAAATATATCAATTTTCTGCTCTAATATCTCTCCCCCTTTGACAACAATGACAAAATAAGGTAGGGAGGATTACAAAATTGTATCCCAAAAAGATTATACCTTCATTTTCTTATTGCAAAGCCAATAGGCTTGCAACACAATCTAAAAAATCAGCTTTCATAGCTTCAATCTCCTTCTCCCATGAATTCTTGATGGAATCTACCACATTGAGTAATGTGCTCAGTCCATAAGCTGCTATTTGACAAGCTTGGAGGTTGTTAAGTTTGAATTTTTGAAAGGATGTCTTAGCTGTAAGACATTCTTCTAACTACTCTTAAATGATGCTCAACTTCATAGAGATGTGTTCTCTCAAAAGAGTGAGTCTCCTCATTTTTCTATTCCTCTCATCTTGCAATATACTTATTTCATCATAAAGCTTCCAAATTTTCTTTTCAGTATCACATATCTTCACATTAGGTCTAGAAAGAAGGTTACATTCATTCTAAATCTTAGCTTCCTTCAGCTTGATCTTATGTTCCTCTTCTATTGTCAAAATATTTGGTTTTGTACACTATATGTAAAATGATTTTCCTACCTCCAAATGCTTCCTCAAGTTCTTGATACAAATATCAAGACTGCTAATATCATTTCTGATATTCTAACTGATGTTCAAAAGAATTGCAGCTTCATAAGCTTCTTGAGCTCTCACTTTTTCAATATCAGCTAGGTTAGTGAACTCATTGTCAAAAGTGCTCAATACCTCTTAGTTTTCTCCAAAGGGTCTGCCTCTATGATTTTTGTAGTTACAATTCTTTGTAACTTCTCAGTAAGGTCGTTCAAACTCCCTTCAAGATTCTTCACTTTCTTGTTCTTGCCAATGATTTTATTCAAAGAAGTGATCAGTTCCAACTGATCATCATCATCAACTTCCTTTCCTATATCTTCAAACAAAGATCCAATTTATTTTTTCTTTCCAGTCTCAAAAGTAAGACTAATGTCTTTTGTGGTAGGAATGGGTGCAGGAATCTTAGTCTCCTTAGGTTCTTCACTGATAGATTGAGTCTGCTCTACTTCTTCAATTCTAATTGGCTCATCAAGAGATCAATTGTCAACAATGTTTGCTAAGTTCTTGAATACATTGTGATTAGTATCCAAGGTGACCTTAGTACCTTCTATATTCATAGATTCATCTTCAATATTAATAGCTGAAGGAGAGGGAATATCCTCTTGTTCAACTTCAACTACTTGCTCTACTGCAACTGATGGCTCTCCAACATTTTTTGCCATGACCTTGATTATTGCCTGCTTTGTATCTGCATTAACTTCTTCATATCTGCCTCCCATAATCAAAATGGTTCTCCTTTTGGTTCTCAAATGGGTTCTTAAGGCCTTCAAAATCTACTTCAAGTGTTCATCATCTCTCACTTCACAAAGCTTCTTCACAAGATTCTTTCTAATATTAGTGTCTTCTTCAATTGCTCTTTGATTCCTATTTACAAGTTTGGTATACAACTCATTAGGTATTTGACCTTGAATAGAATCAAATTTCTTTCTTGCCAAAATCATATGCTTCACAATAGCATTCTCCAAATTTAGTCTTTCTGAATAATCATAAAGTTTATAGTACTTGTTCATTTTAGTGAAATTTCCATCTTGTATGATTTCTTCATTCACTCTCTCAACTCTCGGTTTCCATTTTTTCTTCTTAACTGTAGTGTCATCATGCTTTACTTCTATAATTTCTCTCAGTACTAGTTGAACTAAAGTCTTCTGTCTCTTTCCTGGTCTAGTAGCAATTTCTTTTACTCTCTTGCTAGTTGTGGAGGAAGTGGATCTAGTTGTTACATGTTCCTTTTCTGGTTCCTCTACTTTCACCTTGACTTGTGTAGGTTCTTGTTGTATTGCACTGGATGACAAGGGTGGTACACTAAAGACTTCTTTCTATCCAATATCCTTGATTGTTGTTGCTATCTATTTTGCTATTAAGAATTCTTGTTCTGACATTCTTGAATCTTTCAGTATTCTTCTGATAGTGCTGTCAACTCTCTTCTTAGATTGCTTCTCTTTAGTTATAAATTTTTCCGAGTTGAAGTTCTCTTCAAAAGTTCCAAATCTATTGCACTAAGTATCAAATTTATATTTAAGTAATCTACCAACATATTCTTCTATTTCAGCCTCAGATATCTCATAGCCAAGAGGGTCTATGAACTCAATTCTGGGTTTCACTACTTCAATATAGGTAAAGTCAATGTCTACCATGAAACATATATCATTTTTATACTTCTTCACAAGTGACTGTGGAATTATTGATTTGCTAGTTACCATGTTCTGAAATGTCTTTATTACTAACATAGTACTCTCATTTACTTTGTCAATAACATGTCTCAAATATATTTTATTTATCCTTTCCATATTATATTGTCCATCATTCCAATCATTTGCAATGGTGTATGGAAATCTTCTCAATGAGTGGAAAAACATGTATGTAATTAAGGATGAAAATCTAAATTGTGCATAGATTTCTTGATCTTCTCCAAGTTTTCAAATAATTGAATTCTCATAATTTCACACATATCAATTGGCACCTTGTCAACACACATTAAATAGGCAATATGTACCATTCTAGCTACCATATCATCTTCTCTATAATTTTCACAAAACTTAGTGGTTAAGATCTTGCATAGGTATCTCATGTCATCTTGTTTGATTTTGCTAATCACAATACCTCTACCATTGTAGGATGAACCTGTGTTATCCATGACTATTTTCCTCATATTTTTATCATATTTAAAGGAATAGCACAAACTTTAGATAAACCTGTGACTTCATGAATCAAGTCAACTGTAATGTCTATCACTCTATCCTCTAGCCAAAACTTCCCATTATGAATTCTGCTCAAAATAATCTTAGTGCATTCTTCATTGTCAAACTCATACTTCAAAGCATACTTAACAATCTCATTATCTTTCAAATGTTCATATCCTTGTTTCAATGACATATCATGGTTGTAAATCTTCTGATATTCATTGGTAAAATCACTATCACTGAGGGTTTCTAACTTGCATCCAAGATAGCTCCTTACATTTTCAAAATGTAAAACTCCATCTGGTACGGATGATAATGCTAACCTAGGATCATCTTCTTCCAAGGGTTCTTCTAGTGCCCTCTTCATTCTAGGTCTATTCTTATATTTGACATTGTGAATTAAGGATACATCCATGACTACTTTAAATTCCTTATACTGATTCAAAGATCTATCAAGATAAATACCTCAAATTCACAATTCTAGGGCTTTCGCAGATTCGGTGCTCAAATCTTTCACCAAATCACTGTAAAATGCTTCCAATATCTATTCTTTGCTCTCCTAAACACTTCAATTCACTTTGATGATCAAATAACATTGATCATAACCTTTTATTACTTCAATCTCACTTAGATCTAACATCACATTCAATTCTTTTGCCGCTTCTTTCCAAAAAGTAGTTTTTGCTTATCCTGCAAAACTTAAAACTTCTTGCGATCTCGCAAAACATAATATTTTCTTTTGTGCTCTTAGCCATAGCATTATTACATCATAAACTACCTTCCATTAATTGTGCAAGACTTAATTCATCTAAAATCTACTTCTATACTAATTCTAAGTACCTAATCTATGACAATTTCCATAAATTAAGTGCTTTGAGTTAGGTTAGGTAAGGATTCATTCTTACCACTTGATACTTCACCTTTCTGATTACCTTCAATGTTAAATATGTCTCCTTGATCTATGCCTTTGACAAAGTTCACTTCATCTGCATTACTACATAAGCCTTTATGTCTGTTACCTGCATCTTCATTTCTTCTTGCATGAATTCTAGGGTTAGGGTTAGGATGAAAAACTCCATTGTTCATTCTGCAAAACCTTGCTGTATCTCCAATCTTGTTACATATCTAAAAACAATTTCATTGTTCCCATATCTTGGTCCTTGCTAATTGATTTGTGATCTGCAGTTTCTAGCAATGTGTCCAATCTTGTTGCATCTATAACATACTACATTTCTTCTATTCATATCTTTAGTAGGTCTCTTATCTACATTGTTAGTATTCCTAAACATTCTACTACCATAATTATTCTCAATAACTTTAGGTCTTCTACATTCAATAGCTCTATGTCCAAAACCATGACAATTATAACAATAACTATTAAGAGGTTTAAATTGATTACCTGTGCAATCTCTCTTCATGTGACCAATAGTATTACAACCAAAACATCTACCCTTGAATTCCCTTTGCATACCTTTTGGGTGATTCCTCTTACTTCGGTGATTCTTCTTCTATAGGTGGTTCTTCTCCTTTGGGTGTGTCTTCAAATTTTTTGATCTCATCTGACTTCTTCTCATCTATGCTTTTAGATTCTTTCAGATCCGGTTCCTTGCTTTCATCATTTGTTTTGAATATATTAAATCCAAGTCCAGTCTTATCATAGGATGGTTTTCCATAAGATACTTGTTCATTGATCTTCTCACTATTTGAATATAGCCTTTCAAGTTGTTGTTTGGATTGAGTTAATTCACCTTTCACAATCTTATTGTATTTCTCAATTTTTGCATGCTGCAAATTTACTTTCTCAAATTCAGATGTTACTTTGCCAAGTTTAGATCTTAATTCTTCATTCTCAATTTTCAACCTTTCATTCTCAGATCTCAGATTTGCTTCATTTTTGTCACTTCCATCTTTCAAACTAAGTTTCAATTTTTCTATCTTCAGTTCATGCTTAAGGATCACATTTTCTTTTTCTAAATTGTCATCACAATCTTCAATAATAATTTCAGATTCCTTTTTCAAATTTCAGATCTTCCACCTTCTTTTTCAATTTCTCAATGAGATTCTTTACATCATCATATTTCCTTTTCAAAGTATCTATTTCATCAATAAGCATATCAATATGTTCAAGAGCTTCATCAAGATTCTTCTGTAGCTGATCCATATCCATAGAGATCTTACTCAAGGTACTGGGCTTTCCTTGAATGATTCTCCTCCGAGTAACTAAGCTTTGATACCAATTGTTAGAAATAGGGAATACTGAGAGGGGGGGGTGAATTAGTATTCTAAAAACTTTATCTTTTTCCCAATTATGGATATAACAGATTATCTTTATACATGCATAACATAAGAAGCTAAACAACATGCATAGCAATAAAACTAAAGAACTCATAACACATGATATGTTCTCAAGGAAACCCTGGCCAAGGGAAAACCCCGGTGGGGATGGTACCCACAAAGATCCACTAATCAAAAGTATCATGTTAAGGATGTTGACCCTGTTAGGATTCTATTACAAGTATATAGTGTATCAGTCCTGATTAAGGGACTATAGGCCTTGTTAGAAGCCTCGACCCTATTAGGAGTAGTCAATACAAAATCTGATTACCAGATGAGCCCACTACCCAAACAAGTAATGTACAATTTATACTAATTATAAAAATGGTTAAGGTACATAACCTTATGCTACTTGCATCAATATCTTTTCATTGCTCTTACATTCACATCATATCACTTTATCATATCATTATAATCTTACTACATCATCTACTTCTTACAATTTACAATTACATATATACAAGTTATTAAGGCTAATAACTTTGCATGGTCATCTTCCATATATCTTTATCCAAGAGTAAACATCTAGGATGTCATCCCTTTATATTGTTAAGACATTATTTTGATAAACAAAATAATCCCTTAACTCTTTACCAATTCTGTCTTCAAAACTGTCCTATCGGCTTCACACTGTCTTCGGTAAAACTGTCATAACTAATTATGTACATGTTGTATTGACTTGCACTCTGAGATGGGTCATCATTAGACATCATAGAGTCTATGTTCAAGTGTACAAGCATTGAACTCACTCCAGTCAACATCTCAAACAAAAACTATATCTTGGTGTATTGTGAAAACATTGTCTTACACTTAGACAAACTTGCAATGCGCTCTGCTATACTTGCTCTCTGACCTGTGTGATCTTCATGTGGATCATATGTTGCCATAATGACAACATCTATGTACTCACTTCATCCAAATTTCCAACATGATCATGCCCCAATCTATGTTCCTCTAGTCAATTTAGACATTGTTGAGTTGCATATAAAGGGATAATTAGTAAATCAAATAATAATAAACATCATACCAATAAAATTCACAATCTTCATTACTTCTTTAGTTGTTTAAACATTGACAAGTCACAATAAAGATGTGATCGACCTCAATTTAGAAAAAAAAAAATTATTGCTTGTATTTTGGTGTGTGTTCTAGCTTGTCGAAGTGTGTGGTGCTAAGAAACACTAATAGATCTTTTGGTTCTTTCATTCATTTGGATGAATTATTGGAGCGTATCCAATAAGTGTTGAGAAATACTATTAGTCAATATCGCCATGTTGTGGGTGTTAAGAAACACCAGTGTGAGTTAGTGATTAACCTCTCAATGGTTTTCTTAAAATTGACTCTAATTTTTTTGAGATGAACTGAGTGAGTGTCATGATGAGAAACTTTCCCCTAGTCAAACTTGAATGTCCTAGGAAATTTAGATACAGACTGATTCCAATCCATAGAAGTGTATCATGGAACAACTAATGTGTCAGAAAGGTGAGTGAAGGTTATGTGAAAACTGAAGCTAGTAAAGGATTCCAAGACTCATGTTGATAGATGGAGCACTGAACTACAAGAGGCACATGTTTGCCAAGTCTTCACCTAGGCACTTTTTCCCTTTTTAAATTTTTTTTTTCTCTTTTTATTTCTTTTGATTTTTTTGCATTTTTCATTGTTATTTATTTTTTATTAATGCATCAAAGCGCCCGTTTGCAAGTTTTTCACCAAGATTATCATTTTTTCATGACTTTTTGTGATTTTCAGGATTTTTTAATGACTTAAATTTATAATTTTTATGATTTTTTCAAGACTTTTATCTATGTACATACTGTTGGATGCATTGAATGTTTAGGCATAGAACTTTTTTAGATAGAGCATGTTTATAGGATCTTGGAGCTATTATCCTTCTAGTGTAGAGATCTAGTATGCGCTAGAGCCAAATATTGTAGTTTTGATATAAGGTTCCAACTTTTTAGGTTCAAATTTTCCCTTTTGTTCTTTGTGTGACTAGTTGCAGGGATTCTCTCTCAACACAAGGTCACCCACCTAAAGAACTTGTGGTTTAACCTCATTATATACTCTTGACATTATCTTTTTTTATGCTTTGAGATGATTGAATGTCACTTGTCAAAGTTCATCCAACAGTTCTAACTCTTACAGTTTCAATATTTTATAATCCTCACCAGGGAATAGTCGGTGTAAGGAAATTCTCAGATATAGGAGTTCCACTTCAATGAGTAAAACCTCTTATGTTCCATAGCCAAGAGCAAAAGGTTTTCCCCTTTAGGTGTTATGATCTAGATGTGGTAACCCATAATGCTAGATTGAGCTGTAGGTGCCAATCTCTTCCCAACTTGTTGACAGTATGATGCAAGATTTTAAGCAGATTTTTGTTTGAGGCTTTGGCCTGGCTTTTTCTTTGTGGATAGTAAATCAAAGAACATTGTTACGTAATCTTAAATTTTTTGCAGAGCTCTACGATATCATTGTTCTTAAATTATCCTCCATTGTTAGTAATGATGGAGGATGGAATACCATATTGACAGATGATATAATTCAAAATAAACAAAGACACATTTTCCTATTGTTGTAGTGAGTGGGACTACTTCAACCCACTTGGTGAAATATTTTTTCTATTATAATGAATTTGTGTCTATTTCAGGAGGATAGGTATATCTATTTGATGAGATCAATCACCCATTATGTGAAGGGCCAATGTGTTATGAAAGGAATAAGCTCCTTTGTGGGAGCGTGTATGAGATTTCCATGTAGCTGAATTTTCTTGCAAGCTCTTTCTTATCTTTTTGCCTCATTTTCCATGGCTAGCCAATAGAAGCCAACTCTAAGGAGTTTATGAGCCAAGGTTAGATGGTTTGAATGAGATCCACATATGTCAGCATGAACTTCAGGTAATGCACATTTTGACTCCTCTTTTTCTAAAAACCTAAGTAAAGTTTTGTCTAAACCTCTCCTATATAAATCATTTTCAATGATGACATACCATAAGGAGTTTTGGATAAGGTGTCTAATCTTATAATAACAATGTTTTTTGTTTAAAATAAATCCATTCAATATCTATTGGTTAACATTTTATATACTTTTTTTCTGCCTACTATTAAATCTATTTTCTATACTAATCTGCTACAAATTTATTGTTTAAATTTACATAAATATAATAATACTCATAATATTAATACCTCTATTTAAATCATATTATGATGCAGGAGCATCTCAGGTCCTTGACAATCCCGTGTCACCAAAAACATATTTGAGTTTGTCTATGTTGCTTGGTTCCTACTTTGACCAAGTTGATTCAATGTTGCTCAGTTTCCTTTGTTCACCGATGTTGGTCAGTTTCCTCCTGAGGTGGTCAGTTGTGACTTGGGCACTCAGTGATGCTTGTCTGGTGCTTGGTTAGCTTTGCTTACCAACGGGTTTCTTTTGAGTTTTTGTTGAGGCTGACTTGTGCATTGATTTTGGGTCACAGATTTAATGTTGGTATCCATCATTGGGGACTGTGTGGTCTTAGATCTAACCATTCCTTCTATTGATTGTGGATCTGAAGGTCACCTTAGTTCAGTAGCCTCTTGTATAAGTATAGTTGTTTGGCTAGTGTTTAGGAAGGGGAGAGTTGGATAGAGGATAGAATATAGAAGATTAGAGATGGTGAGTAGATCCTCACATGTTTGAGGACTTCTATAATTCATTATAATATCTAGTTGTAACTAGGAAGGCCTTACATCCTGACATGTATGAATCAATTTGATGATAATAATAAGAAAGATCATTCATTCTCTCTCTCATTTTTGTGTTGTTACTTCTGCGTAATGTTGAGCAGGATGGATCTATAAGGTGTGCCATTGGTTTGTCCCCTATCTACCCACCTTTGTGTCAGGTGGTATCAGAGTGAGGTGAGATTTGGATCTAGGTTTTTGAATCTAGATTTGTAGGTTCCTTCTTGTGAAGCCCTAGTTGAATTTTCGTGGGGTAGCAGATTGTGATCTAACCTACAATTTTAGAGGGTTTTCAAGATGGTTCATGGGAGGTGAGATGCAGATCTAGGATTGGAAAACATGTTGAGACAAATTATTGCTAGATTAGAAGATGTTGAAACAGCCCAGAGAAGAGGAAGACATCTTGAAGATGTTAGTGATGATGAAATTGAGAAAGAACAAGTGAATGCAAAACCTACACCTGTGATGGATCAAGGTGAAGAAAGATTTTTTAAGGCTTTGACAAGTCTAAAATCTACACCACACTTTAATCCTCCTAAGTATGGTGGAAAATTGGATTCTAATGAATTAGTGGATTGGATCACTGAGATGGAAAAGTATTTTGAGCATGAAAATGTACCTAAAGACAAGAAGGTGAAAATTGCAAGCAAAAAGTTGAAAAGTCATGCATCCTTATGGTGGGAACTGTTGGAAATATAGATGCAGTAACTAAGAGGGGGGGTGAATCAGTTAACCACAAAAATATTACCACTGATCCCTTAAATATCTTAACAAATTATTTACTGTGCCACTCGGTAAATATACAGAGAAATGTTGAAACTTGATCCTTGAAGTGTGTAATAATTAAACTGTTCTTAAGCATTAAGAAAATAACATGAAAATGGAAAAGTATTTTGAGCATGAAAATGTACCTAAAGATAAGAAGGTGAAAATTGCAAGCACAAAGTTGAAAAGTCATGCATCCTTATGGTGGGAACATCTGCAACTGGACAAAACAATGAAAGGCAAAGACAAAATCAAGGTATGGAATAAAATGGTGAATAAGTTGAAAGGAAAATTCTTACCTTGTGGTTATTAGATTAACCTAGTTAGGTGAATGCAAAGTCTAAGGCAAAAAGATAGCTTTGTAAAGGAATACACTAAGGAATTCTATAGATTAGATATCAAATCTTCACATGGTGAAGATGATGTGGAAAGAATTTCTAGATACCTGAATGGTTTGAGAGTGTCTATCCAACAAGACATCAGTTTGGTCAAATTAGATAACATTGAAGAGGCTTATTTTTTGGAATAAGAGCTCTATTTTTATTTATTAATGTACCTGAAAGAAGATAAGAAATGTTAAAAAGAGTTTTGGGTTGTGAGGTGGATTGTCTTCCAGGTTCTTATTTAGGTTTACCTTTGTGCCCTATTCCTCCGAACTCTTTTTGGAGAGATATGATTGATAAATTTCATAAGAGTTTAGTTGGTTGGAAGGGTGCTCTTCTTAGCTAGGTTGGTAAGATCGTGGTGCTTAAAGCTACCCTCCAAAGTATTCCTCTCTATACTTTAAGTCTTCAAAATCTCTAGGAAGTTTTCTGAAGTATAGAGAAAATTCAAAAGAATTTCCTTTGGTCTAGAGTGGAACATAAAAAAAGAATGGCTCTCATATCTTGGGAGAAGGTTTGTAAACCTGTTAGGAAAGGGGGTCTTGGTCTCCATACTATAAGAATTATGAATGAATTTCTTATGGCCAAAATTCTATGGAGACTATTCAAGAACTTGGGTGAATGGAGTACCATATGGCACAATGAATATAACAGGGACATGAATGATTTTTATAATTTTTTGAATCTTGAAACTGCTCAAGGAGGATCTAGTATTTGGAAAAATGCTTTGAGCAGAAAGGATATGATCAAGAAGGGTGTCAAATGGAAGGTTGGTAATGGTAAGAATATTCTTTTTTAGGAAGATGTCTAGATTCTTGATCAGCCTCTCAATGAGGTTCCAATCTAGAAAGATAAGATGGCACAATGCAAACAAATTTTGGGAAATCATGTGGCTGATTATTGGGAGGGGGATAAGTGGATTGATTTGGGTAGGGTGGATCCTTCTCTTAGAAGTCTAAATAAAATTCTAAATGTTGTCTTTCTTATTAATGAAGAGGATACTCTAATATGGAAATATAATGCTAATGGATCTTTCTCAATTTCCTCTTTTTACTTACAAAATTTTGAAGATAGCCTTGAACCTTGTTGGGCTAAGGCTTCGTATAAGGGTTTAACACCTAAAATTAATATTTCCTTTTGGATCTTATTGCAGGATAAAATATTAACTATTGATAATCTTAGGAAAAGAGGTATATTTTTAATCAATAGCTATTGTCTCTGCAAGCATGATGAGGAGAAAATCAACCATATGGCTATCCATTGTTCCTTTGCTAGAAAAATATGGGAGAAATTTCTTGATATGATGAATATGGAATGTGTGTTTCCTTGGGATATTCAAGAGTTATTCACCTACTAGAAGTTACCTACTAATAAAAAACTCTTACTATCTATATGGAACTTCTTTCTTCCCTACATGTGCTGGAGGATTTGGAAAGAGAGGAATGACAAAAAATTTAGAAATAAGGAGTCTAGTTGGGCTGATATCTTCCACAAGATTAAGAGATCTCTTTTGGAGAACATTGGATTGATAAAAAAATTATCAGGATCCAAAAGATGATTGGGAAATTAAATTTTACAATAATTGGAAGCTTGAAGGGAGGAAGGTTTAGGATATCAAGGGAAGGTTGAGAAATGAGACTAGATGGGACAATCCTCCTAATGGTTGGATAAAAGTCAATTTTGATGGTGTCTCTAACAAAAACCCGAGAATTGATGGTTTTGGTATAGTTATTCAAGATGATTATGGGAACTATAAAGGGGCCAAAGCCATTCCTATAGGCTTCAATACTAACCATGTTGCTAAGGCTAACACTACTCTTTATGGTTTGATGTTAGCTAAAAGGAAAAACTATAAAAAGGTTTGGGTTAAAGGGGACTCCCTAAATATTATCAAATGTCTTAATAACACTATGACCCCTTCATGGCCAATAGCCAATGTTATTGTTATACACTAAATTTGTGCCTCTGATCTCAAGCTCTCTTGGTCTTGACAATCTAGTATAACAAGGGAATCATCTCAAGGTTGTGGGATCTTTGCTAACCAAGATGAGACCTCCAGGTTCTAGGATGGTTCCTCTTGGATAGTTACCTTAGTTTGCTTCTTAGACAGGAAAGTAAATCTTTTGAGGGAAAGGGATAGAAGGAATACATGGAAAGGGAAATAATAGAAAGCAAACTACCTACTAGGTGATGCACTGAAATTAGGGTTTGGATCTCAGTATAGAGGGATGAAATCAGTGAAAGACCTAGGTCTGGGAGATCACAACTTACTGAATAGGCTTGCATAAGTGTTTCATGGAAGGGTCTGCAAACAAAAGAGGGTGTTTAGGGAAAGAGAAATATTCTTTCACAACAACAAGACTCTTAGGATTAGACATCAATCCATGAATTGCAAACAAACATTCACTCCTATAGCTCAGTGTAGGATTGAGACAAGACTATTAGGGGCTAAAATATACCCTCAAAACATCTAAATCAGATCAAATCAATAACACACATAGTTATAGAAAGTAAGAGGAATTAGGAAACCTGAGATATCATTGAAAACATGCATACACTTTGATCTAATAAGAGATAATCCACACAAGAAAGCATAGGGACATAAAAAATGTCACAGAATGCTTTGCAATATCTGAACAATCAATGAAAATTTAACAATTGTAGAAAGTCAAAAGGGCAGGAAAATGCCACAAATTGCTCTTTGAGAAAGAAACCTTCTTTTTACAATTGCTAGATTCTGAGCCCTAAAGGCTCCAAAAAAATATATATACATCCCCTGCACGCAGGCATGAATCAAACTTTTAGGGCTACATAGATATGCATAAAATAATCCAACCCTAAAATAGTCACTTTTGATCATAAATGAATCTCTAAAAATATCCATGCCAATCCAATCTGATATGATCCACATATCCATCTCTATAATGAGTCTACAAAAAAAAAATCAAACTGCCATGATCCATCTACCTCTTGCAACTAGAATCTGTCATTACTGTTCAAATCCAATCTTGTATCCTCGAAAGGATCCCAAAATGGCAGTCTAAATCTCTGCAAAATCTCTTTCAACTACCATTGCCTCTAAAAAATCATAAATCCCCAGCTACACGCACTTGCAACATCTCTAGAAGAAAGCCCCTGAAAAATAGGCCGCACTACATTTGAAAAAGTCAATGATTGCATGATCACATGAGCTCAAAAGGCTTGATGAGATCATGCGACAAGCCTTTGAGATCTCACCCTGCTACCACATAGACACCCAAGCCTACAAGAACCTTCACCACCTCAGTCCAAATGGATACATCACCATCCACGGACCCACTGCCAGAGTCAAAGTCCCTACTGACCACTAGAGGCTTGTTGCATGGTCGCATATGATTATGAAGCCACATGCGATCATGTGACAAGCATGAAACTGCACCACCAAAATTGTTGTGAACTTCCTTAACTGTGACCGCTGATAGTTTGTCGCATGGTTGCATGGGCTCGGAAGAGCCCATGCGATCATGCGACCAACCATAAGATGTTAACCACTCACCGCTGGTAGCTTGTTGTTTGCTTGATTTTTGACTAGCACTATGTTGACGTTAGAAATTGGGACCCACCTGGTCATGATAGCATGCTTAGGAAATATGCCACCTCACTCAAAAAATGTAGACCCACTAAGATTCTAATCTGATCATTGTCACATGATCTCATGGGCTTGAAAGATTCCATGAGATTATGCAACAGCCATCAGATCTCCACTGCACTTGCACGGCTATGAGGAACTGGTACCCGCCTGGTCAGAGTTGGGCACTTGAAGGTTGAAAACATAGAGGGTTTTCAGACTGGAGGTCGAAAACATAGAGAATTTTTTGACCGAAAGTCAAAAAAATCCTGAGCCTTTAGAGAGAAGGTCGAAAACACACTGGGTTTTCAGGCCAAAAGGTAGAAAACACACTGGACTTTCAACACTAAAAGGCAAAAAACATAGAGGGTTTTGACACTTGAGCATTTCTTGGAACAAACAGGATGCGGCCAAAAAGGGAATGATAGGGAAATTTTGGGCAACATTTTGGTGACCTTTGCAGGATGTTAGCCTGCTAGACATTTAGACCAATTGCCTTGACAATCCATTGGGCATGTGGTCATTTCTTGAGCATAAAAAATTTATAACAGGGAGAGGGACAAAATTGTGCTCGAGCACTTCTTGGAAAACAAGGAAAGACTAAACTAGAAAACTAGAAGAAAGCAGGAAACCTAACCTAAGCTAACCAATTACAAAAACCTGGTCAAACAAAGCCATTCACTGGCATGTTGAAATAGCTACCCTTCCTCCTTAGGACATTGCACTTTTCATATAGGAGGATAGCTAACAAGGAGGGTAGTACACATAGTTGTGTGAAGAACTGATGCACTACTTTCTAGAGGACATAAATAAATTGACTCACCTCCGCCAACAGATTTTTATCTCCATCATCTAGGGGTAGATAAGTGAGTTGTGCTCGCCTTTGCTGAACTACAAGTTCATGCTCAGCTTGGGCATCACTTGAACACTCATGTTTGGACACAAACATGACTGGATCCTTTTTACCGCTGGCCTCCATTCTTGCTAAGTACCTTAAAGGGTACCCCCTAGAAAGAATGAACTGAGAGCTCCCTTTCCTACTATCAGGATGCATCTCATCAATAACTTCAGCAAGATGATAAAAATTTTTTCCCTCCATGATAGTCTGCCATAATATTTCTTCTTCTGTAGTTAGTGGACCATCCTCTTCATTAGTTGAAACATCCAACAGCTCATCAAAGGTATCAAACTGTCTCATATTCCTAACAATCACTGGCCCCTCCTTATGGTCCAAGAAATATGATTCTTTAGACTCTTCCCCCACTTTATTGCAAACTGGCCTAAATTCTTCAATTAAGACATTATCAACCTCCTCATCCTGCTCAATGTAAGAAGGCATCTCCTCAAAAATATTAGCCGGGCTCTCACCTTCCTCACTTTCTTTCTTATCTTGATCTGATTGCTCTAATCCACCTTGATATAATAGCCTTACCTACTCCTCATGATTATCATGGAAAAGTATACCTAAAAGACAAAAATCATCCTCTTCCTGATGGCCTAAAAGTGCTTGAGGTGTAGTGGACTCTTTAAGAATTAGCTTATAGGGCTTTATTTGCTGCAAGATAGGTTCATTATCATCTAGAAAATAAAACCTTCTAGGTATCTCATTTATAGGAATAGGATGAAGTGGCTGGAAATCCGAGACAAGGTCATGAATAGGCTCTAAAAATGCATGGAGATTAGGGTCACATTAACTAAGATTCTGAACTGGAGGAGAGAATCTAAAACTTGGAAAATTAACAGAAGTGTCAGTGGACTTACCAGGAAAGGAGCTTGAGATTTGGGCTTTTGGAGTCTCTTGTTGCATTCCATCCTTAGGGGTATGTGCTTGAGAAGTCACTGTCTCCTGTTGTAACACTTCTAACCTTTCTCCATTAGGAAGCTCATAGTTCAAGAGAACAAGTGGACAATTAGTGGCCTCCCTCCCAAAAAATGGGTTTAGGTGACTGCCAACTACTTTGATGCTTTGTGTTGGGAATGTCTTCTTGACTGGATTATATGGATGGAAAGGCCTTTTTACCAAATTTTGCCTTTTGCTCTGATGCTTCTCCTGATATTATGGCCTAGACTCCTGATATAGTTGCTCCTAAACTTGCCACTGCTGGTTAGGATTTTGATCCTCTTGTTGATAAAGTGATCCATCCTCCAAATAATGCCCTTTTATAGTGATCAACTCCCTGGTTAAAGCCTGTAATAGGCTCATCATCTCCTTGTTTGTTTCTTATTAATCGCTTTTCACTTTGAGTAGCTCTTGAGGAAGGTCAACTATGGACTTCCCATAGCTGGTGCTTTCCTGAGGTTCTATTAATGTAGGTATGGGGGTAAATGGAGGCATCTGCAGAGGTATAGTAGGCTAAAGATTAAGAGAGATAGGCATGGGTGGTCTTCTGCCTATCATCCTTGCCTGGATTAAGCAATTTTCTACTTTGACAGATAGGTCAAAAGCCTGGGGCAATGAAGTACCTCCTAAAGATTGAATCATGACAGATATATCACTAGTTAGGCTTCTCAAAAAATAAAGGAAAGCACAATCTACTGAAGGCCTTATATTAATTGGAATCCTATTCCATGTCTTGAGAAATCTACCATTAAAATCTGTCATCAGCTCACGAGGATCTCTCTTTATAACTTGGAGCTGTTCTACTAGAGACAAAGAGTCTACATTATCCTCAAAGTATTTTCTAAGGAGATCTCCAAGTCTATCCCATGAAGTAATGGAGCCAACTGCCAAAGTTCTAAACCTTTCCAGAGCCTTACCTTTGAGAGAGGCTGCTAATAGCTTGGTGGCCACATCCTCTTGAGTTACATTGTGTATACTGCAGATAATGGTCACATCTCTTATGTGTTCCAAAGCCATAGTTTTCCCTTCACCTATGAAATTAGGTATACTTTTGAGTGCTACCAAGGGCACATCATGGTCTTGGGCAAAACTTAATGGGCTACCCTGATTAAAGGGTGCAAATGCAAATAGTCTTGCCATTAGAAGGGTCTATTTTCTTCATAAGCTCTATTAGAAATTGGGTCACTGCTCTTAACACCCATGGAGTTGCCAAATATACTTGAGTACTAACCTCTTTAAGGCCTGTATTATGGAATGAGTATATCAGAGATAGCATAATATTTGAAATTGACTTCTTTTGTAGTCCCACCGAGTGTGACAAAAATGTTATACACTGAATTTGCACCTCTGATCTCAAGCTCTCTTGGTCTTGATAATCTAGTATAACAAAGGAATCATCTCAAGGTTGTGGGACCTTTGCTAACCGAGATGAGACCTCTAGGTTCTATGCTGGTTCCTCTTGGATAGTCACCTTATTTTTCTTCTTAGATAGGAAAGTAAATCTTTTGAGGGAAAGGGATAGAAGGAATACATGGAAAGGGAAATAATAGAAAGAAAACTACCTACTAGGTGATGCACCAAAATTAGGGTTTGGATCTCAGTATAGAGGGATGAAATCAGTGAAAGACCTAGGTCTAGGAGATCACAACTTACTAAATAGGCTTGCATAAGTGTTTCATGGAAGGGTCTGCAAACAAAAGAGGGTGTTTAGGGAAAGAGAAAGATTCTTTCACAACAACAAGACTCTTAGGATTAGACATCAATCCATGACCTACAAACAAACATTCACTCCTATAGCTTAGTGTAGGATTGAGACAAGACTGTAAGGGGCTGAAATATACCCTCAAAACATCTAAATCAGATCAAACCAATAACACACACAATTATAAAAAGCAAGAGGAATTAGGAAACCTAAGATATCATTGAAAACATGCATACACTTTGATCCAATAAGAGATAATCCACACAAGAAAGGATAGGGACATAAAAAATGTCACAGAATGCTTTACAATATCTGAACAATCATTGAAAATTTAACAATTGTAGAAAGTCAAAAGGGTAAGAAAATGCCACAAATTGCTCTCTGAGAAAGAAACCTTCTTTTTACAATTACTGGATTCTGAGCCCTAAAGGCTCCAAAAAACAATCTATACATCCCCTGCATGCAGGTAGGAATCAAACTTTTAGGGCTACATAGATATGCATAAAATAATCCAACCCGAAAATAGTCACTTCTGATCATAAATGAATCTCTGAAAGTATCCATACCAATCCAATCTAATATGATCTATGTATCCATCTCTGTAATGAGTCTACAAAAAAAAAATCAAACTGCCATAATCCATCTACCTCCTTGCAACTAGAATCTGTCATTACTGTTCAAATTCGATCTCGTATTCTCGAAAGGATCCCAAAACGGTGTCTAAATCTCTGCAAAATCTCTTTCAACTGCTACTGCCTCTAAAAAATCATAAATCCCCAGCTACCCACACTTGCAACATCTCCAGAAGAAAGCCCCCCAAAAATTGGCCGCACTGCATTTGAAAAAGTCAACGGTTGCATGATCGCATGAGCTCGAAAGGCTTCATGCAATCATGTGACAAGCCTTTGACATCTCACCCTATTGCCACATAGACACTCGGGCCCACAAGAACCTTCACCACCTCAGTCCAAATGGATACATCACCATCCATGGACCCACCACTAGAGTCAAAGTCCCTGCTGACCACTAGAGGCTTGTCGCATGGTCGCATGCGGTTAGGAAGCCGCATGCGATCATGTGACAAGCATGAAACCGCACCATTGAAACCATTGTAAACTACCTTAACTATGATCACTGATGGTTTGTCGCATGGTCACATGGGCTCGGAAGAGCCCATGTGATCATGCGACCAATCGTAAGATGTTAACCACTCACCGCTGGTGGCTTGTTGTTTGCTTGACTACTGACTGGCCCCATGGTGATGTTAGAAATTGGGACCCACCTGGTCATGATAGCACGCTTAGGAAATATGCCACCTCACTCAAAAAATGTGGACCCACTAAGATTCTAATCTGACCATTTTCGCATGATCTCATGGGCTTGAAAGATTCCATGAGATTATGTGATAGCTGTCAAATCTCCACTGCACTTGCATGGCTATGAGGAACTGGGACCCGCTTGGTCGGAGTTGCACACTTGAATGTCGAAAACACAAAGGGTTTTCAAACTAGAGGTTGAAAACACAGATAATTTTTGGACCGAAAGTCAAAAACATCTTGAGCCGTCAGAGAGAAGGTCGAAAACACATTGGGTTTTTGGGCCAAAAGGTAGAAAACACACTGGACTTTCGACACTAAAAGGTAGAAAACACAAAGGGTTTTGACACTTGAGCATTTCTTGGAACAAACAGGATGGGGCCAAAAAGGGAATGATAGGGAAATTTTGGGCAATAGTTATTAGCAAGGCTAAAAACATTATAGATTCCTTTGATGAGTGCATGATCACACATAACTTTAGGGAGGCCAATTCGGTGGCTGATTGGGATGCGAATATGGCTTGTAAAAGCCAAGTGGATATCAAGTGGGATGATGGCTCTGATCTCCCTTTTGATGGGACATCATTAATTGATAAGGATTAAGTGTTTAGCAAGCAATACTTCTAAATGAGGATCATATTAATGAGTATTGATTGCATATTTTTGTGTGAATATTATGAAGGACTATGGGGTAACTCCAAGATGCTTATTGAGGCCATTTGGAACAATTTAAGGGTCATTCATAGTATCAGAGGGTTTTATTACAACTTTAAGAAAAAAATTTAGAGTTCTATGAAAAACTTTGAGAAGGTTTTTTCGGACTATTACAGACCTATGGGAGGTAGGAAGAAAAGATGCAAGCTAAGGAACTACAATGAATGGAGATAAAACTAGGAGGTGTGGAAAATAGTTAAAGATGGGGCTCTGGTGGTTTATATGGAGAAGCTACATGGAGGGAAAGTGGTTGTGACCAAGAATTTCATTAAAACCTGGAACAAGGGGAAAGTCATGGTGGGAATGCAGAGCATGGAGGTGACTAAGGAGATTATAATAGAGGCGACGGGTCTTAAGATTGATTGTATCAACTTCTACAGGGATAGAAAGAAAGATTTGGAGGCTTTTGTGCTAACGGAGCAGGAGAAGAAGTGTATGGTAAAGGTGGACAACTACTTTAATCCTAAAAGTATTTCCAGGTTGTGGTGTCTGGTTATTTTTGTGATTATCAGCTACATTACTCTAGATGATCAGTATACCAAAATATACAACCATCACTTGGTTTTACTAAATCATTTTAGGCAGAGGGATTTGGAAGGTGATCATGCCTATCATGAAGGGCTTATGGTCCTTATTTATGAGGTTTTAAAACCAAAGAAGGTGGAGAGGCCCTGAATGAATAGGAAATCCCTCGAAGACTATGATACTAATAGGAAAGATTCAAAGGAACCCTTCATGGATGAAACTAAAGATGATCATGGTGACTTTGAGGAGTATCAAGAGTCTAGTCCCAAAAGAAAGAAGAAGAAAATTAAGAAGGAGGACTCGGTCATAGAGAAGGATATAGATGAAGAGGAGAGTAGGGAGGAAAGTATCAAGAAGCAGGGTAAAAAGAAAATGGAGCCCATTGGTAAGCGTACCAAAGCTAAAAAAGGGAAGAAGAACATTGCTAAGAGGGTTTTCATTTCCTCTGATGAGGGTTCTATTCAGGAGAAGAACCATAACAACCAGGAAGACCAGGTGGAGAATGACCCTATTGTGGAAGAGAGTATGTGACTAGATCAAAATGTCCTGGTTGAGGACAATATTCTACAAGAGGTTTCCTAAGATGTGCTAAACATTGAGAAGGATGGACAAGAGAAGGACAGGGTCAATACGAGGAAGGATAAGGTGGAGATTTCCAAGGAGAAGACAGAGGGAGGGAACAAGGATTTTGAGAACCTGGGTTGTTTGGCTTTTCTGACTACCCTTAGCAATATAAAAAATGAAATCACATCTATGAAGTCTCATATTCATCATCTCCAAAAAGAGATCAGGGTCCTTATAAAGATGAATCTGGGGGAGAAAACCATGGGCCAATCTATTGATGAGCTCACTAAGACTGTCGAAAGGGCTGAGGGGCTCACTATCTTTGATGACAAGATCATTGCTATGGAAGAAAAAATTGAAAATAGTGAAGGGATGAAGAAAAGGATTGAGATTATGGAAAACAAATTCAACAAGCTAGAGAAAATGGTTGGAAATATTGCAGAATAGATCTTTTTTATTCTTAAGGCTTTGACTGAGCATGTGAAAAATCTGGTGGACAAGTTGGACCAAGGGAAAGAGGAGTAGGCGATCATAGAGGTCAAAGTTAATCAAGGTTCCCAATAGGAGAACTAGATCCAGGTCTAGGATACGGGAGGATAATAAGAACAATTTTCATTGGAGCTTTAATGTATATCTTGTAATCCTGATGTAAAAGGTTTTGGGTTCTTTCAAAACCTGCTTTTACATAATCAAAACATTGATGAGGCTTATCAATTTGCATTGAAAGCTGAGGAAAAATTGAATAAGAGACATGAGAAAAGACAAAGAGGTAGAGGTGGTAGACTCCCTAGAGGAAGAGGTAGATCCCATGGTGAAAATGGTAGATCTAAGCTAGAAAGACAAGTCTGGATAAAGGCAAGACTAAGTGGAAAAGTGAAAGTTCATCTAGAGGTAGAGGTAGTAACTACCGAGGTGGTTATAGCAAGTAAGAAGGCTGGTAGTGGTAGAAATTTTTTGGTACAAGAAGATTCATTGAATGAACCTGAGAAGGAAAATAACTTGATGGTGAGGAGAGCACTATGGAATGAAATTAAAAAGGAAGATCTAGTAAGGAAAAGTTTTTTCAAGACGAGATGTAGATTTTCTGATAAATTTTGGAAGGTAATCATTGACAGTGGTAGCCCAGAGAATCTGGCATCTGAGGAAATGGTCACAAAGTTATAGTTGAAAAGGTTGGAACATTCAAAGCCCTATCAAATTTCATGGATCAAAGATTAGAATACACTCTTGGTAAGTGAACAATGTTATGTGAATTTGAAGATTGGAAACTACTATGATAAGGTGTTATGTGATATCATGCCTATGGATTGTTGTCATATTTTATTACGTAGACCTTGGTAATATGATAGACATGCTATATATGATGGAAGATTATATAAGTATACTATTTTGGTTGATGGAAAGAAAAAAATCTTGTTACCTTTGCTAGAAGAACCTATTAGTAATGTTTGCACATCTGTGAAAGTTTGTTTGATGGAAGGAAGAAATTTTGTTAAGGACTTGAAGAAGAATGATGTATGCTTTTTTGTGATTCCTAATAAACCGAGTAATAAAACAAAGGATAGTGTCCTTGAGGAGATTGATAAGTTACTCACCGAGTATAGTGAAATCATTTCTAACAATGTACCTAATGGTTTGCCACCAAAGAGAAGCATTGATCATTGTATGGATCTAATCCCTGGAGCTAGTTTACTAAATAAGGCACCTCATCAGTTGACACCTACTGAGAATCAGGAATTGAACTGATAGATTCAAGAGTTTCTGGAGAAAGGTTTGATAAAAGAAATTTTGAGTCCTTGTGCAGTACCTATTACATTGGCACTAAAGAAGAATGGAGAATGGTGAGTGTGTACTGATTTCAGAGCAATCAATAAGATAATAGTGAAGTATAGGTTTCTTATACCGAGAATGGATGATATAATAGATAGCTTGACTGGAGAAAAATATTTTACCAAAATTGATTTGAAAAGTGGGTATCATTAGATCAAGATTAGAGAAGGTGATGAATGGAAGACTATTTTCAAGATAAAAGAAGGTTTGTATGAGTGGTTGGTTATGCCCTTTGGCTTAACTAATGCACCGAGTACCTTTATGAGGTTGATGAATGAAGTTTTGAAGAAATTTTTGGGTAAGTTTGTGATTGTATATCTTGATGATATTATGATATTCAGTAAGACCAAAGAAGAACATTTGTTACATGTTAGACAAGTTTGGCAAAGATTGAAAGAAGAAAAGTTGTTGATAAATCTAAAAAAGTGTTCATTCATGAAAGAAGAGATTGTGTATTTGGAATTTTTGATTTCAGTTGATGGTTTGAAAATGGATCCTAAAAAGGTGGAAGCTATTTTGAATTGGCCTACACCTATGAACGCTAGTGAGTTAAGATCATTTCATGGTTTGGCAAGTTTTTACTGAAAGTTCATAAGGAATTTTAGTTTAATTTGTAATACTATGACTAAGACTATGAGAGGAGACAAAGGAGAATTCAAGTGGACACATGGAGCTGATAAAAGTTTTGGGACTCTAAAGAAGAAGGTTGTTGAATTCCCTATGTGAGGCCTCACCCTAGACCCATCATAACCTTTTCATTATTAGTATGATAGACCTAGTAATTGGTCTTAGGTTTTAATGAATTAATATGATTTTATCTTTTTGATAGGAATTTGATTACAGTAGATGATGAGATTTAATATTTGTCTGATGCTTTCCATACATAGGATGTTGACTATCGACCTTATGATACATTATAACTAACATTAAGATAAATGATTTAGGTGAATACTAAGATGTTGCAAATTGGGTATATATATGTTGTTATGAGTTGTTTAGGAAAATGATTAATCACAATTTGAATTGATTGTTGCGATGTGAAATTTTGTGAAGGTTGAAGGTTAGGTGATGAAATATATTGATGGATTTCAAGACATTATTATGAGAATTACTTGATGATTTGGTTACTTGATTGTATGTCATATAAATGATTGTAGAAATGACAAAAGTAATACTTATGTAAATTGGATAAAACTACATCACAAATTATATAGATTTGGAATGATTAGTGTGGCATATGGGTTAATGAGGTTATGTTCTTTTGATTCAATTTACATATGTTTATTTGAAAGTAATGAATAAAGTAATGATTAAAATTATGATGAAGGATTATAGAGACTAAAATAATGTACTTCATGTGTTTGATAATTTTTATGGTAATGTTGATTCTGCATTTTGAATTTTGATGACTATACTTCTTGAGGTTACTGATGTTTAAATTGAGTGTGAAGGATCATGGCCATGGAATTTTATTGAAGAACCATGACTAACCCCTATGTGAATCCTGTAAAACCAAGGTTGCATCTATTGAAGAGACAAAACCTCATTGTAATGTTTTTTTCCTTTGTATAGTGTATAGTGTGAATTTTATTTTCTTTCATTAAATTGTGAAATTAATAAGTGGACTTGCCAAGTGTGTTGTGATATGTAATGTAGTGCCAATTGGCACACTTGTTGTGAAAAATGATGTGTCATGGCATGTCCACTTGGAAATCTTGAGGACCCACCTTTTCCACTAGGTACCTAGCTCTTTTCCCCATAAGGACCACTTGGTTTATGAGTCCAAGGTGGGGTCATATCCATTGAAATTCGTAGGTGACCTTAACTGGGGTTTTTGAGGGGTTATATGGCCACCTAGGGTTGAGTTTAACCTATTTTTTACTAGCCCACTTCATATACCTATGGGTTAGGGGAGTTTTTGACCATAGGATACCTTATTTAGGCCTTGGGAAGCCTCCAAAAAGTTACTTATCCAAGATGGCCGAAAATCACAATGGGAAGCATGACTTTGGGAAGATCACATGCTTTGGGAAGACAAACCTTGTCTACTTTTCATGCCACTATCTTTTAAAGAACCTTTATTTCATAAATGTGTGAGGGTTTGGGAAGAGTGACCAATAGGAGCTCACACTTCTTCCTAGGATGGGAGAATGGGAAGATTTTGAATATAGAAGAGAAATTGGAGAGATTTCCTCTCAATCACCCACTCTCTAACTTTAGAGACTACTAAAGGATTTAGGAGAAAAGGAAGGAAAGACAAAAGGGAAGGGCTCTACTTCAGTTTTCATTTCCATAAATTCTTTTGCAAGGTTGGTAGCTCTCAAGCTTTACACTTCTCTTTTATGGTGCCTTGCTTATGGCTTCAATGAAAGAATGAAGAAAGATTGTTCTTGTTTATGTTGCATAGTGTATGTTCTTACTGGTATGTTGATTTTGCAGTATGAAGTGTTGTTATGTGAAGTAAAAATCTTCATGTATTTTCTTGTCATTTTGTGTGGTGTTTAAGGGATTCTTGTTCAAGGCCATACTCACCCTTGGGAGGGAAAAGTAGCCTTGTGGGTGAAGGGAGTGTGATAGCCCTCTTGGTGTAGAGACTTTCTCCTTGGGAGAGAGGGATGCACCATGGATTATGGGGTCTATGGTAGGCTAGTAGCTTTGATATGATTGGGGGTCATAAGGGATTTGGCCATATTTGGTTGATTTGATTTGGGGTGTGAAGAGGAGTTATGTTTCTCTTGTATGAAAGAATTGTTTCTTTGTTGAAGGCTTGCATTTCATCTCTAGCCCTTGTCTCCCATTGGGTACTTGGTCCACCTTCACCCTTAGGAAGCTTTATTTCAAGCTCCTTGTGTTAGCCATGGGAGGGTGTAATTATGTGTGCATTATGTTTTGAAAGTGTTTCTTTTGGCTTCATGCATACCCAGGTTAGCATTGGTTCTCTAGCTCAAGGGTGGCCTCTTAGAGGCCTAGGATGGGAGGTGAGCTTCCCATGGCCATCCTACAAAGCTTTCTTTTGTAGGTCCTTGAAGCATATTGTATTCCATGTAGAAATTTTAAGAGGAATATGCTTGTGTTGGAGGAGTTTTGGTCCTCTTAGAAAAGTAAAGGAGAAGATCTCTATGTTAAGTTCTTTTCAAAAAGTATGATGTTTGTATAAGGAGTTGTAATTATATGTATTTCTCATTTGAAGTTAGGTGTGTCCATTTCAGTGCATAAAATATTATTTGAAGCCATTGAGTTGTAAAAGAATCTATGTTATCATGACTTTATAAGAAGGTTTAAATATATTGTGCATTTGGCATATTTTTGTGTTTCAAACAGGATGAAATGTAAGACAAAACTATATTAGAAAATTTCCTTGTAAGTAAATGTTGATTGTTGGTTTAGGGACAGATTTGATTCTAATGTAGTTTCATTATTTTTCCTTAGAACAGAAAAGTATTTGGTTTTTTTTCAAAAAAAAATAAAAATAAAGCATCTTGCATTTAAAGATCATTTATCCCCTATCCTTGTTTGTAATAGGCATATGTTTTATATATAATAGAGTAACTTTGTTTTGTTTTTCCCAGTAGTGGAATTGTGGGCATTACAACCTATTTTGGCATTACCTGATTCAAATAAGGTATTTCAAGTAGAATTTGATGCAAGTGGAAGTGCAATTGGAGTTGTGTTGAGTCAAGAAGGTAAACATGTTTCTTTCTTTAGTGAAAAGTTGAATGATGCTAGAAGGAAATATTCTATGTATGATCAAGAATTCTATGCTATTTTTCAAGCACTGAAGAAATGGAGACATTATTTAATATCGAATGAATTTGTGTTGTATACCGATCATAAGGCTTTACAGTATTTGGGTAGTCAAAATGAGTTGAATCAGAGACATATGAAATGGGTTGAGTATTTGCAGAGTTATACATTTGTGATAAAGCATAAGAGTGGAGTCACTAATTGATTTGCTGATGCATTGAGTAGAAGAAGATCTTTGATGACCGAAATGAAAATTGGAATTTTAAGCTTTGATGACATGAGGGATTCTTATGAGTTTGATCCTGATTTTTTTGAGCCATGGAGAAAGTGTAGAGAACCTATTCAAGATCAACAAAGTACTAAATGGGATGAATATTTTATGCAAGGAGGTATGTTGTTTAAAGGTATTCAGTTGTGTATACTGAGAGGACCAATGAGGACTAATTTGATAAAGGAGAAACATAGTAGTGGTTTGGCTAGATATTTTGGTATTGATAAAACATTGAATTTGCTTAAGGAGAAATACTATTGGCCATAGTTGTATAAAGATATTTAGAAATTTGTGAAAAGTTGTGGAGTTTTTCAAGTTGCAAAAGGAGTTAGTTAGAATACTAGATTGTATACACTGATTGTGGTACCTGAGAAACCTTGGATTAACATCAATATGGATTTTTTTCTTGGATTACCGAAGACAGTAAGAGGTAATGATTCTATATTTGTTGTTGTGGATAGATTTTCTAAAATGGAACATTTTATACCTTGTAGAAAGACATCAGATGTAGTACATATAGTAGATCTTTTCTTTAAGAAAATTGTCAGATTGTATAGATTACCAAGGAGTATTATCTCTGACTGAGACAGTAAATTTGTTGGACACTTTTGGAAGACTCTTTGGATGAAGTTGGGTACTAAGTTGAAACATAGTTCTACATTTCACCCCCAAACTGATGGATAGACTGAAGTTGTGATCAAAAGTTTGGGAAATCTTTTGAGATGTTTAGTTGGAGACACACCATGTAATTGGGATTCTGTGTTAGCACAAGAAGAGTTTGCATACAATAATTCAGTGAATAGGAGTACTGGAAAACACCATTTGAGATTGTGAATGGCATACAGCTGAGAGGTATATTTGATTTGAGGGATATTGCTGATGAAAGTAAGAGAAGTGTTGAAGGAGTAAAATTTGCTGAGTACATGAAGACATTGCATGAAGATGTGAAGCTGAAGCTAGAAGAGAGTAATCAAAAATAGAAAGACGGAGCTAATAGATCAAGGAGACATAAGACTTTTGATGTTGGTGAAGAAGTAATGGTTCATTTGAGAAAAGGTAGATTTCCTGTTGGAACTTATGGGAAGCTAAAAATGAAGAAGTTTGGACCTTGCAAGATTTTGAGAAAATTTGATAGTGGAAATGCATATGAAGTTGAGTTACCTAATGACATGGATATATCACCTATTTTTAATATTATTGATTTATATGAATTTCATGAACTTGAAGCAGACATGGCAGTACCAATGGAATATCCTAAGAAGCATAATGAAGAAGTTGAGTAGATTTTTGGGCAAAGAATTGGCAGAAGTACAAGCGGTAAACAGTATATGGAATATCTGGTAAAGTCAAAGAATAGACCAACGAAAGACAATTAATGGATTTCATAATCTAAGGTGGATGTAGCTCAGATCATACTTGCTAAATGATTCAGAGAATCATTTCAAAACAACCCTAGGTGTCTATTGCAGGAGCATCTCGGGTCCTTGGTAATCTGGTGTCACCAAAAACATATTTGAGTTTGTATGTGTTGCTTGGTTCCTACTTTGACCGAGTTGGTTCAGTGTTGCTCGGTTTCCTTTGTTCACTGGTGTTGGTTAGTTTCCTCCTGGGTGGTTGGTTGTTACTTTGGTGCTCATTGATTCTTGTTTGGTGCTCATTAGCTTTTCTTACTGATGGGTTTCTTTTGGTTTTTTGTTGAGGCCGACTTGTGCATTGATTTTGGGTCATGGATTTAATGTTGGTATCCATCATTAGGGAGTGTGTGGTCCTAGATTTTACTATTCCTTCCATTGATTGTGGATCTGAAGGCTGACTCAGTTCGGTAGCCTCTTGTATAAGTATAGTTGTTTGGCTAGCATTTAGGAAGGGGAGAGTTGGATAGAGGATAGAATATAGAAGATTAGAGATGGTGAGCGGATCCTTGCATGTTTGAGGACTTCTATAATTCATTGTAATATCTAGCCGTAATCGGGAAGGCCTTACAACCTAACATGTATGAATCAATTTGATGATAATAATAAGAAAGATCTTTCATTCTCTCTCTCACTATTGTGTTGTCATTGCTTCCACATGTTGTTGAGAAGGGTCAATCTATAGGGTGTGCCATTGGTTTGGCCCCTGCCTACCCACCTTTACGTCATATTATTACAACATTTTATTTTTGTTGTAGCTACCTTCATATCACTATGAGGAGCTCTTCATAATTGTGTGAGCCATCTTCATATCTACATGTAGTCCTATTTTATCTTCCTTTATTCTACTTTGCATCATTTTTTTTCCTCTGTGTGCAACTCTTTGTCTCTTGAGTTACCTTCATAGCTACCTCTCTTTTTCTTGTGCGTAGTCTTGTGTGCCTTACTCCGTAGCCTGCATAATAATAAACACCTTGTGCATAGCTTCTTCCATTATGTGTTTTCTTCAACTTGTGTGCAACATATAACTTTAAATTTATCTTTTCCTTAATACATACTTATATCAGTTAGCCCTTTCATAGCTTTTAGCAATCTTGTGCGCAGCTTTCTGCGTAGCCCTTTGCTTTATCCTCACCTTTTTTTGATAGTCATCCCCATTACTTTATCTTCATTTAAAGATATAACAATATATATTAGTCTCAACCTTTTCTATTAATCATTATGTTTTTGCCTTGGTCTTAAAGGATTTCCAGCAATTTCAATTGGTAGCAATGATAAGAAAGACTCTTTCCCTTTGAGCTTTGTTGTATTCAAAAGTTTAGCCTTCCCTCCTTTCCTTATGCAGCCTGCTATCCTTGCCTTCATCCACCAGCTTGAGCAATTCTTGCTATCTGATATTATTCCTTATTGTCTGCATTACTTTAACTTGGGGTAACCAGTCTTGGTCTCCCCTACATAGTTCTCATTATTATTCAGTTTGCAGAATTTCAATTCAGTATTTTAACTATTCTTAGCTATGTAATCAAGTTTATTTGAATGTTTTCTAAATCTATTTGACTATTTTTTTTAAATTAATTTACTTATATATGAGAATTAGGTTGATATTATATTTAAATGCTATCTTGGTTTTAAATTAGTTTGTTATATTGATACTAATTTAAATTCAAATTGTTAATATTCAATTCAATTTATCATATCCATTCTACTGTTTATTTAATTTTTAAAAAAAATTGTTTGTATCAATTTGTGTACAAACAAAGCTTAATTAACCTTAATACATTATCTCTATTAAGTTTTTATTCACTAATTCACTCTTAATTTTAATTTTAATCAATTTACTTTCTTTATTTTAAAACATTTAATAAAATTTTAATTTTTTTAAAATTTCAATTTGTTTGATTCAAAGCTTACTATCACCAATGGAAAACACATATCCCTTTTATATTTCATTTTAAACATTTACTCCAAGTTGCTATGAATGCCACTCTTAAACCAGATGCCTCTGCTGCTCAAACTGACATAGATGCATGGAAAGTTAAAAATGAAGAAGCTCTTGGATTAATTGGTCTTTTAATTATTCTTGACTTATATGTCTTGATTGGACATTGCACCAAAGCTCATCAAGTGTGGAATTTTTTGCAACAAACCTATGATAGCTCCATTGAATCACGTAAGATTCATCTCCAAGAAAACTTGGAAGACCTCAGGTATATTGACTTTAAATACATGGATGAATTTTTACTTAAATTTGATGCTATTAAAACTCAATTAAATGGTGTTAATGTTCTGATTACTGGAAAAAATAGGTTTTGAAGGGACCCGAAACCCTTTACAATTCAAGCTTCAAAATATTTGAAGGAAAGACCATAACACCAATAAAGAGGCACACAACATCGAGCTGCCCAAAAAAGGGACTACATAGATAGTGACATAAGGTACAAAATACTAGACCAAAAGATAGTAGAGAACACAAAAAACTAGCATAGCAGCCATACTAAACATCCACATACATAACCCCTACTTTTTCATCCAAGGTCTTCTCCATCTTGGCCTGGATGTTGTCCATCTAGCCAATGACACTTTTCAGCTCGTCAATAGTCTTCTTCATCAGAGGGGACTTTTTCTTGTCGCTCCCACGAGTTCTAGAGCTTGGGCCACCATTGTCCACCAAAGGATCATTTCTGAGATCATTTTCCTCCTTCAAAGCTTTATCCAGTAAATTTACCAAGGCCTTGAGGTTGGTGTTGGAAGCCTTCATGTTTTCCATGCTATGCTAGAGGATATTAGTAAGAGTTTTATCAACTTTATCCATTCTTTCATTGATATCCACAGTAGGGGAATTAGAAGTGTCTTCCTTGAGAAAGGAGTCAACTTTTTCTTGGAGGATAGCATTATTTGCTTCAAGCTTCCAACACTTCAGGTAGAGCCTTTTTATCTCATGGAAGCACCATTTGTTGAATCTAAAGGATTAGAGAGCCTCGACTTTGGCAATTTGTAGTAAACCAGTAGAAACTTCTTCCTTGTCATTAAAGTTTTCAAAAATTAGTTTAATGGAGGACTCTCTAACTTTTCATTCACTTGAGTCCTCACTACCCTCCTAAATATTATCCTCAGATTCATGGGAGACAGGCACGTCATGCCTCATGGCAACAACAAAATCATCCAAAATGGTGTTAATGTTACTTTAAGTGATAATATATTAATTACTATTATTCTCAAGAAGTGTCTTCCTAAAGAATTTCAACAATTTATTACTAACATTCATTCTCAACTTGCTATTCCTACTTTAGCTCCTTGGTTAACTTATGGCATATTTCAAAATATTTTATGTCAAGAGGAAGCTAAGTTATTATAATTTGGTACTCTTAGATCTTTTGAAAATGCTTTTGTGTCTAAGCATCAAAATCAACATAATAGATCTCATAATCATTATTCTTCTCATAATAATCATAATTCTCGTAATAATAATTATAAACAATAGATTTAATTCTAGACCCTCATATAACAATAATGCTAATCACAATAATAGTTATAATTATAATAATCAATAAAATAATCCTAATAAGAAACCACATTGTACTTATTGTGGCAAAGATGGTCACCTAGCTAATATTTGTTTTAAAAATAAAAATTATAAGAAGCCTATGTATAACAATAATCAAAATAATTTCATCTCAAGGTAATCAATCTCGACATGCTTTTACTACTTGTTTTAAAGCTTCTCATGTATTAGAATGGATTTTTGATAGTGGGGCTTCTCACCATGTTACATCTCATAGAGAAGTGTTTGATTCTTTACAACCTGATAAAAAAATATTCCTATTCAATTAGCTAATAATCATAGTTGCAAATTTGATGGATTTGGTGGTGTTAGTTTTTCAAATGGAAAATTAAATAATGTTCTTTATGTTCCTGAGTTTAAATCCAATCTTCTTTCACTTGCTCAATTATGTCAAGATAACAAAGTTAAATTTTATAAGGACATGTGTTACATTATTGATCCTAAGAATGATCATTTTGTTGCTAATGCTAAGATGGATCATGATAACTTGTTTAATTTTTATGAGTTTGCCTCATCAAGGTACTCTTTGAAAGTTAATATTGATTTCAATGTATGGCATGAAAGGCTAGATTTCTAGATTTCTCAAATCTAACATGGTTGAAGGATTAGCACATATTGTTCCATCTAAAATTACATGCACAGGGTGCATGAGTGGAAAAATGAAAAGGGAGCCCTTTCCTCATGGTACTTCATGGAGGGTGTCTCATAAGTTACATTTGATTCATAGTGGCCTTATGGGTCCAATGGAGAAAACTTCTATTCAAGGTTCAAATTATGATCTTACTTTTTTTGATGACTTTACTAAAAGAATTTGGATCTATTTCTTGCATAGTAAAGATCAAGTTCTTGATATATTTTCTAAATTTCACATGTTTATGAAAAGGAAATCAGGTTCTAAGCTTCAAATTCTTAGAACATATAATGGTACTAAATATGTTATGGGTTGAAGAATTGGCTTGTGCCACTTATATTCTTAATAGAACTCCTACTAAAGCTTTGCAAGATACTGTTGGCATTAAGCAGAATTGCCACTAGTGACAACACTTATTTGCATTCTGGGTACAAACCGAGCAGACAGTGCAAACCAAGCAATCAGTGCAAACCGAGCAGTCAGTACAAACCGAGCAGACAGTGCAAACCGAGCAGTCAGTGCAAACCGAGCAGTCAGTACAAACCGAGCAGATAGTGCAAACCGAGTAGTCAGTGCAAACCGAGCATTCAGTGCAAACCGAGTAGACAGTGCAAACCGAGCAGTCAGTGCAAACCAAGTAGACAGTGCAAACCGAGTAGACAGTGCAAACCGAGCAGTCAGTGCAAACCGAGCAGACAGTGCAAACCGAGCAGACAGTGCAAACCGAGCAGACAGTGCAAACCGAGCAGGCAGTGTAAACCGAACAAGTTAGTACAAACCGATCAGGACAATGTAAACCGAGTAACATCTTGTCTACCGAGTCACCAATGCTTACCGATTTCAATACCTACCGAGTGATCAGTATGAACCGTGCCTTCACTTCTACCGAGTGCATGACGATGCCGAGTAATGCAGTGGACGCCGAGTATCAGAAAGTCACCGAGTTAGTTTGAAGGAACCGAGTAACCATATTTGGGCCGACTTATTAGCACTTATGTTTATTTGTCAAGCCGACTGTATAATTGTAATTGTAATTAATTGTTTGAGACTTGTATATAAACAATGTAGTTGAAATAAAAGATGAAATACAAGTAATGAAATATATGATATAGAATATATGTGAAAGAGTAAGAAAGGCAGAAATAAGTGAATTACAGAAGGCCTCAGAAGTTTAAGATACAGCAAAAACAAATTCATCACAGAAGGTGATTAGTACATCAGCGAATCTCATTCAGCAATCCAGTTGCAAAGCAGAGATCTACTGTTTCATTCTAACAGGTGAATCAGTACTAAATCCTTTAACCGGGTAGACTTAACAGTCTTTGTAAAAATCTCTTTACCGAGTACATACTTCACTGTATGTTTGTAAATCCTTTAACAGGGTGGATTTAGCAATCCTTATTGCTCCTAACAGGGCAGATCATCAGAAGTGATCAAATTGTAAGCCTTAACCGGCCAACTTTATTCTGCAGTATTAAAGCTTTGTGGGTTTCATCCCCACCCCAGTTTTACTTTCTTTTGGAAGGTTTCTGGGTAACCAAATCTATGTGTCATTATTGTGAATGCTTTTAAGTTTCATGCTTTCTGTATGCAAAGGTTAAAAAAAAGTAAAATACATGTTAAAATTGTGAGAAAATATGGAGTTACTGATTCACCCCTCCCCTCTCAGTAACTTGGTTAATTCCTAAATATTTCCAACAATTGGTATCAGAGCTGCATTGGTTCTCAAGACAAAGCTTAACTAGCTTGAGCAAAGATCCAGGACAATGGAGGTATTCAAACTGAACAAGGTGATTGAAAATGAAAAGCTAGATCTGGAAATGGCCATAGCTAAACTCAAAGAAGCAAAAGAACATCTTTCCCAATCCCTAAGAAGAAGGAAGGAACTTGCAAATCAGATGAATGATCAGAATTACATTGAAGAAAAGATTGAAGATCTTCTTCCCTCAAATAACTCAGATGAAGCAAACAATGCTATCAAAGAACTCCTAGAAAAGAATGGGTCTCTGCAGGAAGAAGTGAGAAAATTGAAAAGAGAACAAGAACTACACTCTACAAGATTCTGTGAGATCTTGGAACAAAGAAACAAGTTGAAAGATGAATTAGATGGAAGAAACATTGAAGTCCAAAACAAAACCCTTCAGCTAGAAAATCTAATTGATCAGATCTCTCATACAAATGAAGAAATTCTAAATCTAAGATCAGAAATAGAAAACACAAGAGAAGAACTAAGATTTGAAAAGGAAATCAATCTAAGATTGATGGATGACCTAAACGCTGAAAAACAAATCAATGAAGGAATGCTGAAAAGTCAAGAAGACTTGAATCAGCTGTATGAATGAAATCTTCATAGGCAAAAAGGAAAAGCAGGACTTGGATACAAAGAAGAAGGCGAATCCTCTAAGCAAGGTACTAAAAGAAATCAAAAACCTACTTGTAATCATTGTGGTAAAATAGGACATACTTCAAATAAATGTTGGAACAATGAAAAAGCAGAATTCAATGAAAAATGTTATAGCTGCAATCAACCTGGTCATAAAGCAAATGAATGCAGGGAAAAACCTAGATTCAGAGGTAATTGTCACAAGTGCAACAAACAAGGTCACAAGGCATCCGAGTGCAGATCCAAGACATTTAATCCAACAGAACAAATTGTGAAAGCAATGTTTGGATGGGACTACAACACCTGGTGTAGATGTCATTACTGTGGAGAATATGGACACATTGGCATGAATTGCATAAAACATCATCTAAGGAAAAGAGATACTACCGTAAGATGTTTCAAATGCACTAAACTCGGTCACATAGCCAGAAACTGCATGAATGCTAATGAAATTGAAGAAGGAAAGAAGAATGAAGCAACTAAGGTCAGGAAACAGGTGAGACAAAAATGGATTCCTAAAGCTACCGAGCAATCCAGTCCAAGTAATGGAATGGATGGCTCTATCGACTCAAATTAAATTTCCAAGGAGGCACTGGAACTGTACTCTCACAGATCAATCTCAAGCAGTTCCGGAACTGAAATTAAAAGAAAAGTCTAAATCAGCATGCAAGATGCAGTGAGGTCACAGCGAGGTCGGTATAGTCTTCACCGAGCAAGGTCGGTATAGTCTTCACCGAGCAAGGTCGGTACCTATCTTTACCGAGCGAGGTCGGAGCATTATGAATTCTCGAGTTCACCGAGTTGCGAAGTCTTTTTCAAGAAATTAATTCTTAGTGGGTGACAGTCTGTCAGAATTCCTACCCTAATTTGAAATGAGCATTAATGACAGAATTGTAAACAAAAAGCAAGTAATCAAACTCATTCTTCACCGCGAATCTTTAAGCACTTTGAGAGCAGAAAACTTCAAGGGCAACCCGGTGATTTAATACTCTTGCGAAAGGAATTTTCTGTGAGCTACCATGGCATCATCCAGCACTTCAGCAAAGAAAGGATCTGATATGTTAGTTCAAGGGGAGTGGAAAGCACCAGATTTTAAGATCGTGCCCGCAATTGCAGCAGCCCTAGATCCGAATGGAGCTCAATCTCAGATTCCTCCTAAGGTACTGCTTATCAACGATATCCGTAATCATTTTAACTGTTCAATTCAAGAAATGGGAAACCTAGAACTAGACATTGTGCGCGAGGAACTATGTGTGGATGGTATTTTGAAACCCGAGCACAAACATCTGGAAGATAAGGGTTTAGTCCACATTGCACATCTTCCTCGAAACTTTCGAGATAAATGGGTTAGGTACATTCTCAGCCGAGTACATGATGGAAAGATTTGGCTTGAGCAACCTATTAAGATCACAAAGAAAATGATTCATCAAGTCACCAGTCTTCCCATGTTGAACAAAGCTAAAACTACCAAAACCCTAGGGCGGACGGAACTAGAGAAGAAAACCCTAGCCAAGTGGGATGGTAGAGGCATGAAAGTTAGCAGCATTACCGACGCTGAACTGAAGTTTGGTACACATATCATTGCACACAAGATTTACAGTTCTAGTCGACAGAACAGTGTCTCATGTGAAGCTGTTGACCTAGCATACAAAGTGGTCAAAAACAACTTGACATTTGACCTAGCAGACTTATTGTTGAAACAGTTCAACAAGAACATGGAAAGCATCAAAACTTCCAAAAACAATCCATGTAAGTTTGGATCCTTGTTAGTCTGTTTATTCTTCTATGTTCAGAAATTCTTCCCTTCTAAAGGAAAAGTTGTATGGAGAAAAGATGTGCCAGTACTTTATGAAATAAATGAATACATCGCAGAAATGGGTGAAAACTTTGAAAGCATCATGGATAATTATTTTGAGTCTTTCAAAGAGAAAATGAATGACAGATTCCGGATTCCACAGAAGTTGGTGGAAGATTACAAAGATGACATCTGTTTTATGGTAGATTGTGATAATGTGTATATTCAAGCAGTTAAACCGAGAACTGTATATGTAAAACCTCTTCCTTATGAGGTAAACATTGATGAAACCAAGAACATCATTGAAGCTCTTCTAAATCAGCCTGTCAATCCCAAAGCCCCATATTTTGGAACATATGATGAAGCTAAGATGAGAATTGAACTAAGCATAAAGCTTCCACAGGCGGTAAACAAAGGAAAGAAAAGGATAGCTAAAATGCAAATGATAACCGAGGATAAAGAAGAAATAGGTGAAAAAGAAGAGGAAAAGGATGAGAAAACAGAGGAACCAGAACCTGCAAAGAAGAAAGGAAAAGTTTTTATCACTAAGGCATCTGTGCCTCTCACTGCTGTGTTTACAAGGAGAAATACAAGAGGAAAGGCAGACAAGGCAGAAAAGGCAGATAAAGACATAGTATTCAAAAGGCCTCCTCTAAGCCTTCAAGAAAAGCTCAAACTCTTCAGAGATGGATCAGGATCTGGAGTAAGTAACATAAAATCCCTGAGATATGAAACCAGATCGGAAGCAGAACAGAAGGAAATAGAAGATGCTGTTGTTGAGAAGATGGGACAGTGGAAATACTCTCCTGAAGAAATTACCCCACAGGTTCCAGCAGTTCTATTGAATCCAATAAAAATGAGATGGAGCAATGCAAGGCAAACTGTGATAGACATATTTGATCAAAACCTGAGACAGTTGATGCCGAGCTTGAACAATGATGAAGTAAAGAAGGCACTAAAAGAAAATGAAAACAAGATGACATTGAAGTTCAATACTTGTTTGATTTTGATCAACAATATTGAATCGGTTGTGAAGGTTGCAAAAGCCACATGGAAGAACATATACCACCTTCACCAACTGAGCATTGAAACTGTAATAATTAAAGATATTGAAGATGACAGCGATGAGCAAGAAGAAGACACCGAGGTAGATGATACTGTAAGGATAGCAGCAGAAGTCATTGCATCCCTTCCTACCTCTCCAGTGAAAGTCTCTACATCCAGCCCAGAGACACCTTCAAGCATGGTTGTGACAACTTCCACATTTGTCCAATCATCCCTAGCAACATCAGAGGCAGCTACCATTTCTTCTACCGAGCTGCAGTCTCCTGTACCAGTAAGTTTTCTAGCTTTTGAATCATCAAGTGTAAATATTTTAAGTTCTCCAGTAGAAAGTATACCAGTGTCAATAGCCAGCCCTACTTTATCTACTGTCACTACTACAAAAGTATTAAGTACAGATAAGCCTAAGGCTCTACTGAGTATAAAATTTTTGGGTAAAAATATAGTTGAGGATATAGACCTAGATGAAGAGATAGAGATTCCTACATTAGATTTTGCAAATCTCTCAGCAGACCAGATGCAGAACATAGGTGAGATCCTCCAAAGGAAAGCAAAACAAAAGAAGCTTAAAGAGGAGAGAGACAAGGAGTATCAAATCATCAAGGATGCTAAGGACATTTTGTCTGATGCATTAGGCATTAAAGTAGACTCCTCCCAGCATGTTTTGTTACAATTGGCAGAAGTAGTTGAGAAATACAATGAGGACTCATCCGGGATAGAAAAGTTAGTTAAAAGAGCCGAGAAGAGATTCAACAATAAAGTGCTTGAGCACATTGCTCAGCACATAGCTATCAACCAAGTGGAATTGTCTTCAGTTTTGTCTAACATAGAGTCTATTTATTCGAATGCTACCTCTCTTTTGGCCAGACTATGCAATTTTGCCAAGTTCACAAAGGATGTTAAAGATAAAATGAATAAAATGGATGAGGATATGAAGATTAGCATACAGAAGCTGCAACTTGAACCAAGTTCAAGCTCTGCTCATCACATGAAAATCTCACATCTATCTATTATGCAGTTTGATTTATTGAAAGAAGACTCAAGGATCCGGTCCACACTGCTAGACATCCAACACATGATCCTTCCCATCATGAATACAATGTATAAGCACATTGAACATTCCAGAACATTGATTCATGACAATCAGTTCTCCATAGCAGATCACATGATTGAACTCTCTGCAGAAGTCCAAATTGCTATACAAACATGTAAGATTCTGCAAGAAAGTTGGGACAGAACCCTGGCACTAATAATGAAGGTACATTCTGATTTCTTATCAAATTTTGGATTCTCTCTGTAAATAACTTGTATATGCATCTTTGGCATTATCATCAAAAAGGGGGAGATATGTATAGAAGGAGAGATATGTATACAGTTATAGATTTGTATAAGAAACAGTTAGCACATTGAAAGGGGGAGACAATGTATAAAGCCCTATAACAAAGACAAATTTTGAAAAATCAAAATAAAACTCAGCATGATTCGTGTATATAAATTTTGGCCAATAAGTGTTTTTGTCACTAATGCCAAAGGGGGAGATTGTTGGCATTAAGCAGAATTGCCACTAGTGACAACACTTATTTGCATTCTGGGCACAAACCGAGCAGACAGTGCAAACCGAGCAGTCAGTGCAAACTGAGCAGTCAGTACAAACTGAGCAGATAGTGCAAACCGAGCAGTCAGTGCAAACTGAGCAGTCAGTACAAACCAAGTAGACAGTGCAAACCGAGCAGTCAGTGCAAACCGAGCAGTCAGTGCAAACCGAGTAGACAGTGCAAATCGAGCAGTCAGTGCAAACCGAGCAGACAGTGCAAACTAAGTAGATAGTGCAAACCGAGCAGTCAGTGCAAACCGAGCAGACAGTGCAAACCGAGCAGACAGTGAAAACCGAGCAGACAGTGCAAACCGAGCAGGCAGTGGAAACCGAGCAAGTTAGTACAAACCGATCAGGACAATGTAAACCGAGTAACATCTTGTCTACCGAGTCACCAATGCTTACCGAGTTCAATACCTACCGAGTGATCAGTATGAACCGTGCCTTCACTTCTACCGAGTGCATGACGATGCCGAGTAATGCAGTGGACGCCGAGTATCAAAAAGTCACTGAGTTAGTTTGAAGGAACCGAGTAACCATATTTGGGCCGACTTAGTAGCACTTATGTTTATTTGTCAAGCCGACTGTATAATTGTAATTGTAATTAATTGTTTGAGACTTGTATATAAACAATGTAGTTGAAATAAAAGATGAAATACAAGTAATGAAATATATGATATAGAATATATGTGAAAGAGTAAGAAAGGCAGAAATAAGCAAATTACAGAAGGCCTCAGAAGTTTAAGATACAGCAAAGACAAATTCATCACAGAAGGTGATTAGTACATCAGCGAATCTCATTCAGCAATCCAGTTGCAAAGCAGAGATCTACTGTTTCATTCTAACAGGTGAATCAGTACTAAATCCTTTAACCGGGTAGACTTAACAGTCTTTGTAAAAATCTCTTTACCGAGTACATACTTCATTGTATGTTTGTAAATCCTTTAACAGGGTGGATTTAGCAATCCTTATTGCTCCTAACAGGGCAGATCATCAGAAGTGATCAAATTGTAAGCCTTAACCGGCCAACTTTATTCTGCAGTATTAAAGCTTTGTGGGTTTCATCCCCACCCCAGTTTTACTTTCTTTTGGAAGGTTTCTGGGTAACCAAATCTATGTGTCATTATTGTGAATGCTTTTAAGTTTCATGCTTTCTGTATGCAAAGGTTAAAAAAAAGTAAAATACATGTTAAAATTGTGAGAAAATTTGGAGTTACTGATTCACCCCTCCCCTCTCAGTAACTTGGTTAATTCCTGAATATTTCCAACAGATACAACTCTCAAGGAAGCATGGTCTGGTAGAAAACCAAATTTACAACATTTGAGTATTTTTGGATCTATTGCTTATGTTCACACACCCAAACAAAAAGGCAAAAACTTGATTCTAAATCTTCTCCATTTATTTTTGTTGGGTATAATGAATTTACTAAAGGTTATAGAGTTTATGATCCTACTACTAACAAGGTGCATATTGCAAGAGATGTTTGCATTACATAAAATGAAGTCCATTATTGCTCCAAGGTCAAAGATGATGAATTTAAAGGAGGCACTATTGATATCGTGGAGGACCAAACTCCTATTCTCAACCCTACTCCTAATGCATCTATTTCTATTCCTACTAGTACTACTAATGATGATGATGATGATGGTAATAATATATCTACTCCTCATAGTGATAATGTTGATCATGATGATAATGATACTCCTCATAGTTATATTTATGTTACTTCTAAGAGAAATACTAAATGGTTTAAAGATTTACTTAATGAAGGTGATGATTATATTGCTAGAATGAGTGGTCTTAGACCAAGGAGAGTTAATTATTATAATTATGCTTTGATGTCTTCTCTTATGAACTCTAATGATCCTCAAACTTTTTCTCAAGATAAAAATTAACCTCATTGGCAAAATGCTATGAAAGAAGAATATGACACTTTAATTTCTAATAATACTTGGGATTTAGTTCCCTTACCTCATGGTAAAAAACTAGTTTCATGAAAATGGTTATATAAAACTAAGTTGAATGCCAATAATGAAATTAGTAAGTTTAAAGCTAGGTTAGTAGCAAGAGGTTACTCTCAGATTGAAGGATTAGACTATAATGAGACCTTTTCCCCTATTTCAAGAATGCCTACTATTAAATTAGTTCTTGCCTTGGCTTCTAAAATGAATTGGCCTATTCACCAAATGGATGTTAAAAGTGCTTTTTTTAAATGGTGATTTGTATGAAGAAATTTATATGTCTCAACCTCCCAGTTTTATTAAAGAAGGTCATGCACATCTAGTGTGTAAACTAAATAAATCTATTGATGGTTTAAAGAAATCTCCTAGAGAGTGGTATTCCAAAATTAATGCTTTTTTTATTTCTCAAGGTTTTGATAGAATTAAAAATGATCCTAACTTGCATATCAATCATAGTGAAGATGACATTATTATTATGATTATTTATGTTGATGATTTCATTCTTACTTATAGTTCTAACCATTTAATTTCTGATATTAAGTTCCAACTTAACCAAAATTCAAATGACTAATTTAGGATTTATACATTATTTTCTAGGAATGCAAATTTGGCAAACCCCTAAGGGTATATTTATTTCTCAAAGTAAATATGCTAAAGATCTTCTAGATAGATTTCATATGAATGATGCTAATCATGTTTCAATTCCATGTGAATTAGGAACTAAGTTAATGATAGATATGGAATCTCTATTTATAGATGCTACTCCTTATAGACAACTTGTACGTATTTTAAATTATCTAACTCTCACTAGACCTGATATATATTTTAGTGTTGGTTTAGTTTCAAGATTCATGTCCAAACCTCAACAAAAACACTTCAAAATTTCCAAAAGAATATTACAATACTTTAAAGGTACTATTAACTTAGGATTACTTTATGATGCAAATTATGATTTTTCGTTAAAAAGTTTTACTGATTCAGATTTAGGTGCAGACCCCAATGATGGAAAATCTACTTGTGAGTATTGTTTTTCTCTTGGTTCAAGTGCCATCACTTGGAAAAGTAAAAAAGATCAATCTATTTCTCTATGTTCTATTGAAGCTAAACACAAAATTTGTACTCATGCCTCTAAAGAAGCCTTATGGCTTAGAAGAATAATTGAAGATTTGGGTCTACCTCAACAAGAACCTACACCTTTATATTGTCACAATCAAAGTGCAATAGCCTTGGCAAAGAATCTGATTACCATGCAAAGTCAAAGCACATTTCTCTCCACCACAACTTCATCAGAGAATAAATTAAAGAAAAGAAACTATCCCTCATCTATTGCAAAGGTGAAGATCAAGTTGCAGATATTTTGACAAAGCCTCTTTCTAGAGAAAAATTTGAATTTCATTGCAAAAATTTGGGTTTGATACCCATTGATGCAATCACCCCGAGTAAATATTAAAGGGGGGTATTAGAATTTAGTAATATTTCCTTGGTTGTTTTATTTAATTTGAGGACAAACCAAGTTATCCTCCTTTTATTTATTTTAGGATATTCCTATAGGAATCTCTACATGTAATTATATCATCTAGTCAATGTGGGAGGACAACTCATATTTTGTAATTACTTTAATAAGGAAATTAGTTTCTCCTCCTTATGAGGATTCTCATACTTGGCACACACTTAGTATGAATATGGAACTCATACACATGGGAATTACATGCAAACTCCTTCACTCATCTATACTTAAGAGATGCTTCTCCACACACTTGTGACATTTTTTTCTCACATTAACTACACATAATTTTCTCTCCTCTTATTAGAAATAGGGAATACTGAGAGGGGGGATGAATCAGTATTCTACAAACTTTTACTTTTTCCCAATTATGCATATAATAGATTATCTTAATGCATGCATAACATAATAAACTAAAGAACATGCATAACAGTAAAATAATTGAACTCATAACACATTATTTGTTCTCGAGGAAACCTCAGTGGGGATGGTATCCACAAAGATCCACTAATAAAAACTATCATGTTAAGGATGTTGACCCTGTTAGGAGTCTATTACATGGATATAGTGTCTCAGTCCTAGTTAAGGGACTTTAGGCCTTGTTAGAAGCCTCAACCCTGCTAGGAGTTGGTAGTACAAAATAGGATTACTAGATGAGCCCACTACCCAAACAAGTAATGTACAATAGTTACTGATTACAATATGTCAAAGTACATAACATTATACTCCTTTCACAACTTCACATCAATATCTCTTTGCTTGCTTTTCACTTTCATATACTACTTTCTCTATTTCGCATATCTCTTACATCATTACATCATTACATCTCTTTATACAATTTATTAAGACTAATAACTCTTACAATCAGCTTGACATAAGAATTATACAAAATATATATTTACTCAAGGTTTAACATCTAGGATGTCATCCCTTTATATTATTAAGACATTATTTTGATAAAAAAAATAATCCCTTATCTCTTTACCAATTTTGTCTTCATATTTTGTCCTATCGGCTTAACACTGTCTCTAGTAAAACTGTCATAACTTCTTCCATACATGTCGTACTAACTTGCACTCTTAGGTGAGTCTTCTATAGTCATCATATTATCTATGTTCAAGTGAAAAAGCACTGAACTTACTCCAATTATCATCGCTAATCAAAACTATCTTTGGGTATACTGGAAAATACACTATCTCATACTTAGACAATTTGCTTTGTGCTCTATCATACTTACTCTCTGTCATGTGTGATATTCATGTAGATCATATGTTTCCATAATGACAACATCTAAGTATCTAACTTAGCCAAATTTCCAACAATCTCCCCCTTTGTCATTGGTGGCAACATATGATAAAATTGGCTAAGTCAAAATACTTCAAAAACTCAAAATTGTTGCCATAACAAAAAATATGTATTCATTGTCCTTATAACTCCATATATCTTAACTATATACTATACTCCCCCTTAGAATATACATCCTTATCAATTTTATGCTATATATCTTTCCCCCTTTGACAACAATGACAAAAAGAGAGGGTGCCAAAACTGTGTTCAAACAAAAATGTGTATACCTTGATTCAATATTGCAGAGCCGATAGGCTTGCAACACAATCTTCAAAATTTATCTTCATGTTCTCTATCTCTTTCTCCCATGCCTTCTTGATGGAATCTACAACACTGAGTAGTGCACACAATACATAAGATGCTATCTCATAGGCTTGAAGGTTTGCAAAAATGAACTTCTGAAAAGATGTCTTTAATGAAAGATATTCCTCCAACTATCTTTCAACAATGCTTACCTTAATTGAAATATGCTCTTTTAGAAGAGTGAATATTTTTAGTTTCATGTCCTTTTCATCATGTAGAATCCTTATTTCATCATTAATCTTGCAAATTTTCTTCTCAATGTCCAATATCTTCACATTGGGGCTGGCAAGAAGATTTGCCTCTGTTTGAATTCTGCTTCTTTTTCCTTAATCTTCTAAATTTATTTTGATATAAGGATCTCAGATTTTGTACACTGAATGTAAAAAGTTCTACCTCTATCCATATTCCTTCTCAAGTCTTTTATATAGGTATCAAGACTGTTGATGTCATTCCTGATATTCTGACTTATGTCTAGAAGTAATTTGGCTTCATAGGCTGCTTGTGCCTTCACTTTAGCTATATCAGATAAGTTGGTAAAATCGTCATCAAATATATTCATAACTTTCTTTTCTCTTTCAAGTGGGTTTGCCTCTGCTATCTATGTAGTCACAATGCTTTGCAACTTCTCTGTCAACTCTTTTAGGGATCCTTCAAGGCTTTTTACCTTCTTATTCTTCCCAATTATCTTGTTTAGAGATGTGATCAATTCCATCTAATCATCATCATCAACTTCCTTTCCCAAGCTTTCAAATATAGATCCTATTTGAGATTTCTTCACAATCTCAGGTGTAAGACTAATTTCTTCTTGACTAGGGGCTACTTCTTCCTTCTCTGATACCTTTCCTACTTCAATCCTTGAATCTTTCTTCTCTTCTTCTCTAGTATTGTCCTTCTCTTCAAAAGTTGAATTGTCAACAATGTTTTCCAGATTCTTAAAAGGGTTATCATCATTGTCTAGAGTGATCTTGGTTCCTTCCATATGCATTGACTCATCTTCAATGTTTATAGCTGGTGGAGAGGGAATTCCTTGATGCTCTACTTCCTTATCTTGCTCTGATGGTCCTATTGCACTAGAGTGTCTTATAACACTAGATGTCATCACTTTGATTATTTCTTTCTCTATTTCTCTATTGATCTCTTCATAGTTTCCTCCCATAATCTGAATGGTTCTTTTCTTTATTCTTAGATGGTTGTTCAATTCTTTCATGATCTCCTTAGCACTTGTATTTTCCTTAATGATCAAATAATAATGATCATAACCTTTTATCCTTTCAATCTCACATAAATCTAACATCGCATTCAAATCCTTTGTCGCTTCTTTCTGAAAAGTTGTTTCTACTTATGTGCAAAACTTAAAACTTCTTGCGATCTCACATAACACAATATTATCTTATGAACTCTTAACCATAGCATCAATACATCATGTACTACCTTGCATTAACTTTACAAGACTCAATTCATCCTATACTAACTTCTATACTATCCTAGGTTCCTATTCTACTATATTTTTCATGAATTAAGTACTTTGAGATGGGTCAGGTAGAGATTTATTCTTATCACTTGATACTTCACCTTTTTTATTACCTTTAGTGCTGAATATGTCTCCTTGATTCATGGCTTTAACAAACTTCACTTCTTTTGAATTACTACAACATCCCTTATGATTATTACTTGCATTTTCATTATCCTTGCATGACTTCTAGAATTAGGGTGAGGAATCCTATTATTCATTCTACAAAATCTTGTTGTATGTCCAATCATGTTACATATCTGACAGATTATTCCATTGCATCCATATCTTGGTCCTGACTGGTTGATTTGTGATCTATAATTCTTGGCAATGTGTCCAACTTTGTTGCATCTATAACATACTACTCCATTTCTTATGTTCATATCTTCAGTAGGTCTCTTATCTACATGGTTAGTATTCCTAAAAATTCTACCACTATTATTATTCTTAATAAATTTAGGTTTTCTACATTCAATAGCTCTATGTCCAAAACCATGACAATTATAATAATAACCATTATGAGGTTTAAATTGCTTACCTGTACAATCTTTCTTCATATAACCAAAAGTATTACAAACAAAGCATCTACCTTTAAATTCTCTTTGCTTACCTTTAGGTGACTCCTCTTGCTTAGGTGCTTCTTCTTCCTTAGGTGTATCTTTAGATTTGTCAACTTCATCAGATTTCTTTTCATCTATGCTTTCAAACATTTTTAGACCTAGTTCCTTACATTCTTCATTTACTTTAGATGAGTTAAATCCAAGACCAATTTTATCATAAAATGGTTTCTGATAAGACATTTGTTGATCAATCTTCTCACTAGTTGAATATAATCTCTCAAGTTGTTGCTTAGATTGAGTCAGTTCACCTTTCACAATTGTATTGTACTTCTCAAGTTCAACATACTGCAATTTGATTTTCTCAAGTTCAGATGTCACTTTACTAAGTTTAGATTTTAGATCTTCATCATCAAGCTTTAGGTTTACATTCTCAGATTTTAGACTTGCTTCATTCTTGCTATTTCCATCTTTCATACTTAACTTCAGATTTTCTATCTTGAATTCATGTAAGGATCTCATTTTCTTTTTCCAGATTGTCATCACAATCAACAATTTGAATTGTAGATTCCTTTTCTGATTTCAGATCTTCCAACTTGTTTTTCAGTTTCTCAATGAGGTTGTTTGCATCATCATATTTTCCTTTCAGAGTATCTCTTTCTTTAGTAAGCATATCAATTTGTTCAAGAGCTTCTTCAATATTCTTCTTTAGCTAATCCATATCCATAGAGATCTTACTCAAGTTGCTAGGCTTTCCTTGAATGATTCTTTTATGAGTAACTAAGCTCTGATACCAATTGTTAGAAATAGGAAATGTTGAGAGGGGGGGTGAATCAGTATTCTACAAACTTTTACTTTTGCCTAATTATGGATATAATAGATTATCTCAATTCATGCATAACATAATAAACTAAAGAACAAGCATAACAGTAAAACAATTGAACTCATAACACATTATTTGTTCTCAAGGAAACCCTAGCCAAGGGAAAACCCCGGTGGGGATAGTACCCACAAAGATCCACTAATAAAAAGTATCATGTTAAGGATGTTGACCCTGTTAGGAGTCTATTACATGCATATAGTGTCTCAGTCCTGATTAAGGGACTTTAGGCCTTGTTAGAAGCCTCAACCCTGCTAGGAGTTGGTAGTACAAAATAGGATTACTAGATGAGCCTACTACCCAAACAAGTAATGTACAATAGTTATTGCTTACAATATGTCAAAGTACATAACATTATACTTCTTTCACAACTTGTCATCAATATCTGTTCACTTGCTTTTTGCTTTCATATACTACTTTCTTTATTTCGCATATCTCTTACATCATTACATCTCTTTATACAAGTTATTAAAACTAATAACTCTTACAGTCGGCTTGACATAAGAATTATAAAAAATATTTATTTACTCAAGGGTTAACATATAGGATGTCATCCCTATATATTCTTAAGACATTATTTTGATAAACAAAATAATCCCTAAACTATTTACCAATTTTTTCTTCATATTATGTCCTGTCAACTTAACACTGTGTCTAGTAAAATTGTCATAACTTCTTCTTTACATGTTGTACTAACTTGCACTCTTAGGTGAGTCTTCTATAGTCATCATAGTATCTATTTTCAAGTGCACAAGCACTAAACTTACTCCAATCATCATCGCTAATCAAAAGAGTCTTCGGGTACATTGGAAAATACATTGTCTCACACTTAGACAATTTTCTTTGTGCTCTATCATACTTGCTCTCTATCATGTGCAATCTTCATATAGATCATATGTTTCCATAATGACAACATCTAAGTATCTAACTTAGCCAAATTTCCAACACCTCTTGCATATTACTTCTATCATTATTGTATTGAGATTCTTGCTCATATTCTATCTCTCTCTCTTTAGGATTTTTATGCCTCATTCATAATACACAAAGGGGTTTTTCTTTTCCCCTTACAAAATTCTCTTAGCTCTTTTTTGGATTCTTGGCTTGTATTCTCTTTTTTTAGTGATTGATCTTGCAAATCTTTCATATTTGTCTTATGGTAAACTCCTTGCACTTTACTTTCTTGGAATATCTTCTTGAACTTGTTTCCATTCTTTTAATACTTCTAACAGTCTTCAAGGTAGGAGTAAATATGGTTGAAACAAAAAGAGTCTGGGCTTATGATGGTATAGGTCATTTGGGATTTAGGGGAGTTTTCACCAGGGTGGACTCTTCCACCAAGAACTCATACTAAAAATCCTCTTCTTGATGCGGTAAGGTACCCAAAGTAGTGATGGCATCTACAACTTTATTATTTATCCTTGGTATTTGATGGAATGTGATGAAAGTGAAATAATTCTTGAAGTCATCAACTATGTGCTTGTAGGGTATTATTTTATCATCCCTTTTTGGTATAAATCATTAATCTAGTTGATCACGAGATGGGAGTCCCCATGAATATGTAACTTAGAGATATTCCATTCTAGAGCCAATTTTGTCACATTTACTAAGGATTCATATTCAACAATATTATTTCTACAGGGAAAACAAAGCTTATACACCTTATGGATACAATAACTTTGGGGATTAATGAACAACACACCCACTCCTGAACCTTGCTAAGTAAATGAACCATAGAAGAAAAATTTTCAAGACCGATGAGTGATATGCATGATAGACCCATCTGGAAATTCCACATTGATAGGTTTTATCCTTGTAGTGGGGCATCAACCAACTAATCTAAAATTTCCTATCCTTTAATATCTTTCCCTTCAACATATTCAATGTAGAACTAACTCATGATCATAACCTACTTAGCCAACCTGCTAGTCAAGGTGGCTTTACTCAATAAATACTTGAGTGGGTCTATTTTTTCTAGTAGTTGTACAAGATGTTCCAATATATTATTCCTCAGCTTCTGGGATACAAATATCAAAGTTTGACTAATATAGTAAATATCTCTCTCTTTCTTGTGCTCATCCTATTATGCAAGGAGTTTCCCCAATGATGTATCACTAGCAGAGATATACAGGATGAGTGGCTTACCCTAGATTGGGTACATCAGAAGTGGTGGGTTCATCAAATACTCCTTGATTTTATTAAAGTATTGATCACAAGCTTCATCCCATTGGTACTGTACTTCTTCATGAAGAGGATTTGTGAATGGTTGAGCTTTGTCTGCTAGCTGAGAGATGATCCTCTTGATGGACTAAATTCTTCCCTAAAGGGTTCTCATTTGACTGATATTCTTGGGTGGTTTCATTTCAATAATAGCTTTCTCTTTTGAAAAATCCACCTTAATGCATTTGGCTAAGATGATGTATCCCTGTAGATTTCCTTATCTTATGCCGAATGATAACTTTTGGGGGTTCAACCTTAACTCAAACTATTCCATTATGTCTAGGATCTATCCTAGATCATGTAGATGTATGGGTCTCATTCTTGTTTTAACAATGGTATCATCTACATAATCATCCATGTTTTTGTGGATCATATCGTGGAAGATGGTGGTAACTACTCATTGGTAGGTTGTCCCTACATTCTTTAAACTGAATGTTATGATGTTCTAGAAAAATATCCCCCAACAATAGGTAAACATCATCTTCTCTTGGTCTTTTGGAGAAATTATGATTTGATTATATCCAGAAAAACCATCCATTAGGGAATACATCTCATATCTGGTTGTTATATCTACAATCATGTTGATAATAGGTAAAGTAAATTTATTCTTAGGATAGGAATGGTTGAGATTTCTAAATTTTGTGCATACTCTGATGGACTTATCTATTTTAGTCACTGGCACAATATTGGATATCCATTCAGCGTATGCAATTTCTCTAATGAACCTTACTTTAAGTAATTTTTCTAGCTCAACTTTTACTAATGGAGCCACATGAGGGTGCATTTTGTGAAGGTTCCTAACAGGCTTAACCCCTGGTGCAATTGAAAGGTGATGCATTATCAGATCTAGGTCCAATCCTGGCATATCTGAGTAGGTCCATGCAAAGTTAATCCTTTTATCCTTGAAGAACTGAGTAAATGTTGTGAGTATTTCAGCTGATAACAACTATGCTAGATGGATTACTTGTGAATGTTCACAAGTTCCAATGTTACTTCCTGTGTAGGTTTTATGAGAACCAATGGTCACTCTTGAAATTGATTGGGCAAGATATCAAGCACCCCATCTTCTCGTGCCTCAGAGAGGTTTTCACCATCATATGCATGTTTTATTTTTACTATTTTATGTTTTGAGACTGCCACAATGTGGTTTTTGTACTCAAACCCATCATAGCCTATTAGTTCTTGCTTATGATAGATTCAGATTTGAAACTTTATTTTAATTTATATATAGATTTAGACACCTTATGTCATGGATTTTATACCTTAGTTTTTAGATACACATTATTTTATGATGCTCGTGATGATTACTTTATGACATTATTATTGATTTTCATTTATGATAAATTTGGTGCAATGAATGTTACGATGACATGATAGTTTTAATTTATGTGATTAGTTAGGAAATGGATATTTGATGCAATGAGATTTCTATTATGAATTGAAATTTAAATGCTTAATTACATTATGAGTGTATATGTTTTCATGAGTAAAAGAGTTAAATTATTATACAATGTGAATTCCAAATTTTTATGTGATGTTGTAAATGATTTGTTAAAGCTGAATGAAATTTATTTCGTATATGTTTTGGATTTTATTTCTTGGACTAATGATGTTGGATTTAGTGTGCAGGAAATAAGACCATGGTAATAAACCGGGGAAATAAATCTAGGCCAATGTGAATTTAGTGCAAGCCAAGGTTTCATCTAATAAAAGACAAAAAACCTCATTATATTGTGATTTATATGTAAATGTAATGATCTTGTATGTTTCTATTCAAATTTTTAAATTGTAAATTTAATTTTTGTGTGTGCTCAATTGGAAATGTCGTGTCTGGAGAAGTGTAAAATGTGTGTGTCACTTGACACTTGTATTGTGTACATGTGGCCATCCCATGTTCCACTTGAGGATTAGATACCCACAAACCTAGGTAAGTACCTTTTAGGATCCCCATGTGAATCCCTTGGTTAGGGATCTTGAGGTAAGGTCTTATCTTTGAATTTCGAAGTTAAGCCTTAAGTAGATTTTTGGAGGGTTAGAAAGGTGCATATGGGTGTGTTTCGGTCATTTTTACTAATCCCACTTGATATACCTATGGGTAAGGGTCATTTTAAACCCTAGGGAAACTCTTAGTTTACCAAAAGATCCTTCCAAAAGTTGGATTTCAAAATGGCCAAAAATCAGCTTTTGGAAGAATGGTCTTAGATAGATCACCCTTCTATTTGGGTGCAAGGACTTTGCCCACTTTTTGGATAACCTTTTCTTGAACCCATTTTTGATAAGTTGTAAGAGACTTAGGGAAGACCAACCAATGAGAGGCATGACCTTATCCCTAGAGGTTGTGGTGAGTTGTGTGGAGGTCATTTTAGTGGAGACCCTCCATTGTTTAGAGTTTAAACACCCACACTCTATCTTAGAGAATAGGCTATATTTGAGAGGGATATAAATAAGGAAGGGTTGGACAAAATGATCTCATCCTCACATTATTTCCATAAGCTTGGATCTAGGTTGGTGGCTCTTTCATTGTGTCTTGATGTTCTTGTTTGAATGTAGATGTAATATGTGAACTTGTATTGTGTTGCGATGAAAGTTATGTATTTCATCTTGTGTTGTGTTGTGTTGTGATTTTTCCCTTTGTATTGTGATATTATTTATGGGAGTCTCAAGGTCCACTCACCCTTGGGAGGAAAGCCTATCCTTGGGGGTGAAGGGTTTTTGGACAGCTCATGGGTGTATAGTCTCTCCTCAAGGAGGAGAGGGATAAAACATGGAGTATGGGCTCCATAAAGCTATTTCTATTTTCTTTGGAGGGTCATAAGGGAGTGTTTTGGACATGTTTCCTTGGGATCCATAAGGGATTGAAGTTGTGTTATGAGAGAGTTGTTGATGTTTTGTTGTTTTTTATGCCTTGTGAACTCTTGTTGTTACTTGTTTTGGTTTTATTCCCACAGGGTACTTGGTCCACCTTCACCCTAATTTTAGGGTCATTGTGTGACCCATTGTGAAAACTTTGGTTGGGAGTTTCTTGTTCTAATTTTTATTCATTTTTGTTTGTTTTGTTGAGGCTTGATTGTAACCTGCCTTAGTTTTGGTTCCCCAAGCTCAAGAGTGATCTCTTAGAGGCCTAGGATAGGAGGTGAGCATCCCATGGTCTTCTTGAAGTTTTCATTTGCAGGTTTATAGAGCTCTATGTTCCTATGAAGAAAGTGAAGAGAAAAAAAAGAGAGCTTGTGGTTATGGAGTCTTGTATTCCTATGTTTTGTAGTGAGATCATTTTATACAAAGTTCTTTGAGGAACCCATTGAAATTTGGCTTGTAAAAGAGAATAATGTTGTAGATATATTAAAGAATGTCATAGTTTTATTTTTTATTTTAAAGGAGTTATGTATTTTTCATTAGTGAGCGAAACTTATTGTATATGAGATATAAAAAAAATTATGTTTGTAAAGTCATTATTTAAAAATAATTGCAAAAAGATGTGAAAATAGATTTTAAACATAAGCCCTTTCCATTTGAAGTTTAAATGGATTTCCATTATATTCATTGAAGTCATTGCATTTATAAATGATTTACACGTAAATATGACTTCTAGATTTAGAAGCAGTTAAGTAAATGAGTATCCTTGTTTGTTATGGTGTTTCAAAAAAATATTGTAAATGAATGATTATTTTAAATTGTTTATTAAAAAAAAGAAAATAATGATATTATGCTCTTCATTTAATCAGATAAAAAGAAGAAAAAGAAGTACTAATGTTCGTTTATATTTTTTGTTTCTTTTTATTACTCTATCTATCTTAAGAAAAAACACAAAATAACAACACATTTGCACCTCTTTGTCATAATATATTTAGATGCAATAAATCAGATTAAATGCTTCCTTTCAAATGTATTATTAGTTATGAAAATTTGGAAGTAATATATTTATTTTCACATCTATAAATATAATTTCACTTTATATATATAAATATCTGTGTTATATATATATATATATATATATATATATATATATATATATATATATATATATATATATATATATATATATATATTTATATAACAAAATATATATTTTCATAATCTATTTTCTATATAAATATTACACTTTTATTTTATGTTCTACATTTACAGATTGTGAAAATATATATTTTGTCTCACACACATACACACATATATATTTATTGTCACAATCTATAAATGCAGAATAGAAAATAAAAGTGTAATATTTATATAGAAAATAGAATATATATATATATAATGCCAACTAAGGAAAATTCAGCAATACAAGATCAAAGGGTAGAAAACTAGAGCTAGGATGAATTGGATGAAGGGTGGTGATAAGGGTACTAAGTACTTATTTAATATTATAAGAGATAAGTATAAAAGAGAATTGATTGAGGGTATTCAAATTAGTGGGGAGCTATCTAATGATCCACATAGTATTAAAAAAACCCTTTTTAGCTTCTACAAGGATATATTTACATCAGAATTTAATGAGGATAATAAAGCAAATCTAGAGAAATGTCTCAAGCTAATCCCAAAAAGGTTCCCAAGCAGTGAGGCCATGAATCTTGACATACGTATATCTCTTGACGAGATAGAGAATGCAATGATCTCTCTTGCTAATGACAAAGCACATGGCTCTGATGGCCTCCTTGCTGAATTTTACAAACATAACCTACAGTGGATTCATTCTGAACTTATGGAATTGTATGAAGATGCCTTCAATCAAGGATCATTAGGTGCTGACATAATATAGGGGTCATAAATCTCCTTCATCAAGATGGTGATAAGACAGAAGTCAAGAACTAGAAACCTATAACATTAATGAATTTATCTTATAAGATTATGGCTAAGGTTCTGGCTAGGAGGATAGGTCTTCTTAATGAATTTATATATCCAACCCAAACATGATTTATTAAGGGAGATTCATTCTAGAAAATTTGATAACAAGTTTGGAAGCAATTCACTTGGCTAAGAATGATGATCAAAATGCAGTGATGGTTTAATTAGACTCTGAGAAAGCCTATGATAGAATTGAATGGACATTTGTTATGAGCATGCTAAAAGCCTTTGGTTTCCCCCAATATTTCTATAAGTGGATTGGTATTCTCCTTAAGGACTATTATACAGTCATAGATGTGAATGGTGAGATAACTGACAATATTATGCTACGTAGATCTATTAGACATGGATGCTCAATTACACCTACCTATTTGTAATTGCAGGTGATGCTATGTTCTATATTCTTAGATCACCTCAATTAGGGCATCTAGTTAAAGGAATTACTTTGCCTAACAATGAGGCACTACTTAATGCCCAATTTGCAGATGATACTGCTTTGTTTATTGAAATGGATAAAAGTAATTTTGACAATATGAATAACAAGCTTCAATTCTTATGTTCGGTCTCAGGGGCTAAAGTGGCTCCCCACAAGTCCTCTATCTTTGGTTGGTCTCATTGGTTGGTCTCCTTCCCCGGGAGTGGATAGTCATAAAAGGTTGGCAGTGGTTGAGGCCAAATGATATTTTTAGGTACCTAGGAATTATGTTTTCTATTGAACCATCCCTCAAGGACATGTGGGCATGGATTTTCTCAAAAATTGAAAAGAAATACATGAAATGGAAAATACATCATCTATCATTGGCTGTGAGTGTGCAAGTGGTTCAGAAAGTTTTATTTGCTCACCATATTTACTTCTTCTTTGCCTGGTTGTTTGCCAATTATCAAGATGATAGTCTGGAAAGGATTATGAGATATTTTTTATGGTCTGATGGTTAGGAAACAAGAAGAGACACTGTGTTAAATGGAGTGGTGTTGCTTACCTAAGAATAAGGGTGGACTGGGCATTAAGGATATAAAAGATCAATGTATGGAACTTGCATCTAAATGGATCATTCAAGCTCTCTCAGGTGAGGAACCATGAAGGTTTTGGTCAGGAACAAAATCTCTAGATTAGGTATCAAAAAAGGTAAATGGTGGAACAATGTGCCCTTGGGTAAAAACACAATAAGTTGTCACCCTTTTAGAAAGGAAAAGGCTAATAACACCAAAACTATTGTAGGAGGTAAATTAAAAGAGACGATAATTCAAAATTTACAAGATGCATTAAACGTTGTTAACAGGGCAGATCATAGAGGATCAGATTCAACTGCGGCTAGAAGAGTGTTGATGACTATGATTGCCATTAAGAAATTAACACATAGAAATCAAGTTTGAAAAATTTCTAATTTACTCATGGTATCTCGAAGAAATATTCAAAGATATATTAGGAAGAAAAATATGTTGGATATGGACATTGAAAATAATTAGGTAAAAAATTATAGAGTTCCTCGTAAAGATAGAATTTCTGAAGATGTAAGAAGATGGATCATTGATTTTTGGACCAACCATTCTCATGTTTCTTCCAATAGAAGGGACACTATACAAATGAACGATGAAGAGACTGGTATGAAGATTTCACATCCAAAACATTTTGTCGATACTACACAAAGTGAATTGTTTGAAGCATTCAAGCATGAATTTTTAGATATGAAAATAAGTCAAAGAACATTTGAGATGTTGTGCCCTTGCTTCATACACATAAATAAGGTTCCTGAAACATTTTTTGTCAAAATCATGTTGAGTTTCACTTATACTTGCAATCATATAAAAAGGTTATGGAATTACTTAATCTAGATATGGTTATTGGAAGTACAACATAATTTGTAAAGTCCATTTTATGTGATAAATCAAAAGATTCAAATGAGTTCAATGTCCAGTGTGTTTAAAATGAATGCAATAAATATGGAAATTTATAGAAATTTCCTTTACAATTTATTAATATTGATGTTACAACACTAGTCCAGTGGAAGAGATTTGAATATGAGACATACCAAATGAAAGGAGGTAAATAAAAAAAATTGCATTAAAGGAGAGTGAATTATCATACCTTCAATTCATGGACATATTTCACTCTATGGTCTATCGACATATCCAACATTGTTATGGTGCACGATGACAAGCTAAACAGTTTCGTGATTCCAAAAATTATTTCCCACCTGGTTGTATTCTTTCAGTTGTATATTTTTGAGAGAAATATACATTTTCCCCTCAAAAAGAGCTCTAGAGTCGTTAATATTATCATTTTGATTAAGATGCAATATTTGTGCATGTGACCTATAGACATGCACAATTCAATTTTGATGTAGGAGCATCCTAGGTGTAAGAGCAATCTTGCATCACCAAAAAATATTTGTGTTTGCTTTTCAATAAGGGCTATCTTGTGCAGAGCTGCTATTT